>CM035817.1:52347195-52947195 GCA_020458035.1 Magallana ariakensis | reverse complement strand
AAACTTTAGTCAAAAACCCAGAAAGAACCACCAAGCACATGTGTATCATCAGAAACTGAGACTGAGAAAGTAACAACAAGAACTTAATAAGATATTATTATATCCCAATTAAAAAGGAAAACATTAAACTTACAGAGAAAATTTGAAGCTACAAAATTAAAGAAATTAAACAGAAAATGAAAATAACCAAAGAAAAGGAAAGAAAACTACAAGAAAAAGTGAACTTCTTACAGTAGAAGGAAGAACAAAAAACAGATAAGAAACTAGATAAAAAAAATTCAGTGTAATGAAATGTGAAATTGACAATTTAATTGCTGAAAAAGATGATATGGTAGAGGATGAAGATGATTATGTACATATGAAGTAGATTTTAGATTTTAAAGAAAGTGCTTAAGGTTGTCCTTATAATTATAAATTAAGAAATCGGTATTAATATATGTGTTCAATATTGGTGTGGAGGCGAAATAAATAAAGACATTAATTCTATATATTTCACGATGTACAATCTTTTAAATGTTAAGTTCATCCCCTTCTCCAATTTTCTGAGGTTTGTTTTAGAAGAGATATATTATATTTGAAAAAGAGCTCAATATTCATTTCGATGGACATACAAGCTCTACTAAAGATCCATTTACAATGTTTATTTTAAGGTGTGCATCCATCTTTTTAAAGATGGCACTGGAGATCCAAACATTTCAAATTTTTTAAAAGCCAGGGCATTGATAGAATTCTTTAATGAATATCAGTGGAAATTGTTTCAAAGTTTGTTTTTATAATGCTGTTAGTACTTTTTTTTTATACACAAACGTTTACTTAAATACATTTTATCGTCAAAGAGTTCTTTTATTTTTGCCCAGAATGTTATTGTTTTATCATTACAAAACAAATGTATTTTAACAATTTTAAGAGCACTTGGTATTTTATGTAAATTATTATCAGGACCATATTGATTAAAAACAATGGAAGTGAACAATATTTTAACAATGGGGTCAGTTTTTGAAAGATTTGTACATGTTTTAGATTTGTGTGGAAAAAAAACAATATTAGCTTTACGACAGAAAACAAGACTATTTGAAGGACCGGAATTAGAAGATACTGTGTCTGATTTTTTTATTTAAATATCCTATAAATGATTATTTAACATGTGTTTATTAAACGTTTTTGTATTGTATTGAAGAATAAAGTTAAAAAAACTGTGGGACAGTGAAAATAAAATTGATAGTGAGCTTCAGAAATTGAAAACGAAGAACAGATTGTTAGCCTTGAAAAAACAAATCAACATACACAAAAAAGTATTTCAGATGAGTAAACAACATAAACATTTATTAAACTTCAGCAAGAAAGGAAAACCTTAGATGAAGGAACATTACGGAATAATCTGGTGATGAATGAATTTAAGAAAAGAAGAGAGTGATACAAATACCACTTACTTTGAAAACTTCTTTATTCCCAAAGACCTGCTCAGTAGAGAGATAATACATACTTGATTCGAGGATGGCATGAATGTTCCGTGGGAGGGACAACTATTAAGCCATGCCAATGGAGTTTTTATCACAAATTGCAATGCATGATTCTTACAAAAATGGTGTAAATTATATTCTCCTCCTCTAACCAAAATAAATAATTCCCTTTTTTTTTAATGTAAAAAGTCATTAAAAAGTTATAACATATTTACTCTGATATATAATCCATTAATCATGAATGGTACAATGGTGAGCATTTAACTTACTTATGGGCTTTGATTTATATTAATTATACTAAATTTTATATAAACTTACTGATCGAGTAATAATATTAAACACTGAATCCAAAAAATCCTTAAGATATACTTAACTGTTCAATTTTTTATGTTTGTGTTTGTCTAGGTCAGTGTTTGTGTAAATGTTGGTGTATGTGTTCATAATCTTATTCAAAACAAACATAAAATTAATTTTATTATTAAATTATTGATTTTAATATTCATGATATTGTTTTATAAGAACAGACTTTACAGTTATTTTTAAATATTTAAGTTGTTGTATTGGAACGATAAAGAAAAGACAGACAGCAGTTTGTTTGACTTGAGAGAAAAAGAAATAAACAAAGACGCTGTTCAAAGACGGAAATTTATGCTTTAAAGGTATTATAATGTTAAATGTATTTATTGGATTATATTTAATATTTTTACTTTTTATTAATATAAAGCTCAGTATCCAGTATTTCATTTATTTTAGACGCAGCAACTAGATTTGAACATTCCTACATTTGAAAAACAAAAGATTACAAAAGGAGGAGTTGTCTTTCATAGGTAATTTCATTATTATAAAGATTTTGAGTTATGAACCTTTGATCACAAGGCCATTTTTATTTGAACAACATTTATAGATGATCTGCATATTCATTTACCAACAACCAATGAAAAGCTATTTAGTACTAGTCAAGATATGGACAAACAAACAAGGTTTTGCAAGTTTACTATAGAAAATGTTATGCTTGAATTTTAGGTGACCCTCGTGGAACACTTTCATTATTCAAAGTATTTATAGAAACTATCTTCAATGTGAAAGTTTAATACTTGATAATTTATATTGTGTATTTTGAAATTACATGAATATTCAGTTCTGTTGGAAGATTTTTCTGAATCCTGGACCAGAAGTCGGCCATTCAATACGGAACCCCACCCGTACTACCTGAAATGAATTGAATATCCATTTCTGATCAACGAGTTCTCGGAAACTTGGACCAGGTCCTGGGGCCTTAAAACTTTGACGCACTTCTTTTTTATCTAAGTTTCACTTTTACAAAAGGAATATATAGTGGAAAAGTGAAACTGAGATCAAAAGCAAGCTCGTCTAAGTTTTATGCCCCCGGGGCCAGTAATCGGCCATTCCATACGGAACCTCAAGAGGGAACACGCAGTCAGTTTCTAAAATTTATGCCGTGCAGCTTCTGTATAAAATTGAACATTGAAATTTTATCTGCTCGGAGGCCAAATAAATAAATCAATAATTTTATTTATTTATTTTATTTGTATAGTTTTGTTTGTTAATTCTTAGTTTTGTCGAATTTTCTGTTTAATTCTTATTTAATTTGTTATTAAAAATTTGTTAAAAATTTTGTATTTGTTCTTTTGTTTTATGTAAATTCATCAGGATACATAACCACACATCCTCCAATTTTATAAAATATATATTTGAGTAGTATTTATTGTTTTGTCTTTTGTGACGTATATAAATAGCTTTTCAATTGTTTGTTCTATGTCTTTAAAAAAGTTGTCGCATTTTGCAGTTCATTTGTGTATCAAGATAAGCAAAGACCAACTAACGCCTCTTTTTTCCCTTTCCACTGTAGGATATCTTAGAAAATCCATAAAACGAAATACAAATTCAAAGAAGAGCAACACGGACCTCCAAAAAGATAGAGGTAGGATCAGTTGTCTAGGAGAAGTAAGCATCCTCTGCTGACCGGTCACACCCGCTGTGCGCCCAATGTCATATCGGTAAAAATGTCATTATCGGGAAAAATGTCGTAATTTGGGGAAAATATCATGATCGGGAAAAACGGACAAAAATCCGTAGAGAATTCGTCCAGAGCAGAGCAATCACGGACCTCTGGAAAACCTCAGAGGCGGGATCAGGTGCCTAGGAGGAGTAAGCATCCTCTGCTGACCGGTCACACCCCCCGTGTGAAAAAATTCAAAACTATTTTTAAAAAACCTATTCATTGGCATAGCTGTATCTTTCAAAATTCTTGATGTTTATTAAAAACTGTTTGGCTAACCCTTCTCACGTGTATGCTCTAGGTTGGTTGTTTTCAATTAACGAAGTGAAACTAACAGGTGAAACGCCGGTATGTTACTGATTTCTTTAATTTGAGTATGTTTTGTTATTACCTGCGTCCAATATAGGAACATGGTTCATTTGTGACCAAAATCGGCCCCGTCTCAAAATTTTATCACATGTTTTTCAAACGTAGTCTAGGAAACGCCCTTTGGGAATCAGCTTAATTTTATATCCTAGCATTAATAGTTTTCAGTATAGAGCTGTTGAAAAATACCATTGTTTTTCGTGTCAGGTGCACCAGAAACGTCATGACGTCATTATTTTTTATGATAACGTCGCATGCATACAAATTGCGCAGTGTGTATACTCGAGCCACCGGGATAACTTTTTCATTCTGCATTCATTTTAAATTTGCGTATATACATTGTATTTCAAAGATCTTTAGAGAAAAACATTTCAGATAACACTGATAGAAAATACCGGTAGACAATTCTATCTTGTGATGTATTCAGTCCTTTCGGGTTTTACGGATCATACGCATTTTGTTTCTCTTTCGGTGAGATTATCGATGTGCATTATATACAAAACATTTCTTGATCCGTCTCATTTCTGCCTTATGTTTTAAACTTATACTTTCAAGTTTAAATTACATGATTGTCAAATTATTTTAGCGATATTAGACATTTCTTTTCATAGTAAATGTTAACCCTTATCGTATAATACCATGGGAATTGTGTATATTGTGTTGATAAATACAAATTCAAGAGTAATTTTATGATAAATATTCAATTTTTAAATGATTACAATTTAGGCTTAGATCAAACAATGCTTCATGATCCTGAGGCCAGGGCACCGATTTTTAAATGCATTAACCTTTTCTTGTTTGGTCCAGCTTCAATCAAACCTCAATAATTTTATCTCAAAATAATATTCTCGATCCAAGGAATATAGTATCATTAATTATAACAGTTTAACTGAATATTATGTTTATTTTGGTCTGTTCCAGCGATTACGGCATGCCTTTTCCCCGCCGCAAGCTTTTGCCATATAAGGTCATGCCAAAATTCGACAAACTTGTAAACCTTACATTTGTTTATTTGTAACATGTCAGATATGCTATATCCGATAATGAAGATACAAATGCAGAAACTATGATTAAAAACGTGCAAAGTTGAAGGTTAAATTTACTTACAAAAAAAATTAAGCTGCAAAATGTGCTTAATATAAAGGAACATAGTCAAATCGGGAAGTGTTTATGCCCGGGTTTTTATAGATTATACGATCAGAATTTAACAAATTCATACCCAGGCTCACATACCAAAACCATGCGCGGATCTAGAAGGGGGGGGGTAAATTTGTAGAAATATCGCAAATATGCCTCAGACCCCCCCCCCCCCCCCCCCCGGGCAAACACAATTATCCTCCGGAACCCCCTAGAAACATTTTCTGGATTCGCGCATGAACACGATTGAATATTCGAACTTACAATTAGTTTACAGGTCTGGAATTTTGAACACGAGTACCCTCCATACTTTTTATTATTTGCAACTTTTTCTTCGTTCGTTGAATTTTGCTTTCTTTTTGTATAATACATGGGAATATTATTGTTTTCATGTGCCAGGCAATATAAGAAAATTAAGAAAAATTGATAACGCTTACAGTAATAAGTTGAGTTCATTTGGTCAAAACCAAAAACTATTATAAAATGAGAGAGAGAGAGAGAGAGAGAGAGAGAGAGAGAGAGAGAGATGGATTTTGAAGAAAAAAATTACCAGTCAAGTGGACCTGTGATTTGATGAAAGTTACCGGTCTGAACAAATATTCACAATTCTATATTTGGATTTCAAACAAAAGATGCAGAGCAGTATTTAAAAATGACCGATTCATAAATAGTCCAAGAGAAAATTTCCCCCGAATCTCCACTCTTAACTTTTAATTTTTTTGCATTGAAAACGTAAGCATAGCTTGGTTGTATAAAAAAAAACAATAAAAATTTACGAAAACAAATATTTTAGGTTAACTTTTTAAATACTTGTTATCATTTTCTATTAATGAAATTAAAACAGTTTTTCAATGAACAATAAATGGGAAATCATAGATGTAAAATAAAAAGCTGACTGAAACCTTATCGTAAGTATCTCATCTTAAAATTCTTCGTTAATTAGCCTACCCTTACAATTCGCTAACTACGATCTTGCCAAGTGTAAATCGATTTGTTATATCCAATTAAGGTGTTTGCAAACATTTAAATCCTGCTTGTAAAGATGTTAGCTTCTTGATTTGGTAGTTTTTATATTACCAGTCATTTTGACCGATTAGATAAGAAAAATTACATTAATTATTACATTTGAAATATTTGCCAGTTTTGAGAGAGAGAGAGAGAGAGAGAGAGAGAGAGAGAGAGAGAGAGAGAGAGTAAATTAAAGTCCAGGATATATTTTAGAATTTTCTTAGGTGTGGCTCAAATCTAACAGATAATTCATTACCGTATATTTATATTAGGGGTTCGTTATGCTATAAAATTGGGGGTTTTCCGTTGTTGGAGACGGCTCGAGAAATTGCACTTGCATCTGGGTATTCGTCCGATAGATTTTCGGCTTTACAGAAGTTTACAAGTTTTGCTTATGATCTTGCTGTAATTCAATACATTGAGAAATAAAAATAAATCATTGAACAAATAAAAACGAAGAATAGAAAAAATAAATAAATACACGCATGTCAAGATAAGGGGTTTGCGAGTAGCATGGAATTAATTAGTCATAACATACATTAAAAACGTTTTTTTTTTGTTGTTTTTTTTTTTGGGGGGGGGGCAGCGAAATATCGGAAAATGTATCGAAAACATTAATCGACGCTTGACGAATGTATGGAAAAATATTACAGTCTAGTTTTGAAACTTTCTTTTAAACGGTGACTGTTAATTAGCGGTCAAAAATAAGAATACATCCCACATACACAAAAGGTAACCACTTTATTAAACCAGAAGAAAAGAATATGGGGGTTGGAGTGGGGTGTTAAAGACCATACATCCCATGGATGGGGATATCTCTTGAAGATTTTTTATAAGAGAGATAGGTAGTAAAAAGTATATAACTTCGGGCAAAACTTTAATCAGCTTATTCTTCATAACTTATTCTTACATTGTAGAAAAAAAGTATTCATACAGTGAAGATAGTTTACCTTCTATTTTAAAAGCAACTACATGTATCAAATTTCGCAGAAACAATTAACATCGTATATTAGATTTAAAAATGTTGGGGTGAAATTATAACAAGTTTTTGTATTACGTCATATTTCAGTGACTTCATATCAAATTCATAGGTGCAAGTACTCCATAAGTGTCGTCTGTTTACATGATTCATTAAATCGTAGATTTAAAATAAAATTCAACATCATCATTATTTTTAACCCTTATAGATCCGAATTGAATTAAATAGTGCATTAAAAAATCCTCAATTTCAATATGTATTTAAACATTTACTGCAGTAGGCATAAAATACATTTCACATCGACAGGTACGATGTGTGAACTTTGAACTGATTTAACTATTTTTTTTTCTACATATTTACATCTAAATGAAATTAATGTAAATAAACAATTCAAAGGCATGAATCTTAAACTAACAGTATTTAAATTTCCTACAACATAATTGTGTATGTACACGATTTCATTTCTTTGTAAAAATAAATATACAGCCGGTAGAACTACATGACTGTGTAATTTGCAAGTGATAGCTCCATACAAAGCATGCGTTTATTTCACGTTTTTCTCTGGCTCCAATTACCTTGATTTAAGAAAATCACGATGAGCAGCTAATTGTTAACACATTTGAAAAATTCATGTACAACCATCCTTGTCAAATTATACCATGTATTACTTGTTATCGTATCTTCGACATCTTTAATTGGTACATGTATAATGTCTAAAGTTGCTAGGCTATGGAGACGCGGAAGTGGATTGTGCATGCAATAAGACAAGATTTTCGGACATATAGTTAGTCTTCCTTTCATGTTTAATATTGTTTAATACACATACTTTTTATAGTTTACTTTTTATTCGAATTTTGAATATGATTTATACTTATCCAATTTATATATATCTAACGTTATTATTGATACACGATATATTGACGTTATCAGAATACGGCTTTTTAAAAAATAAACATGGTCCGCACAATATCACCATCACGATTTTTTGCATACACCTCAAGATAGGTAAGTTCTTTAATATGACAAAATTTGGCGATGGTGATTTTATGCGGACCTATCCAAATTTGCAAAACATTCACAGCATTTCATGTATTTTTCCGGAAATATGCATTCCCACGGCATTTTATCGCAATTTATTTAGCATATTCACTTGCGGAATCACAAGTTCTTGTACATTTTTGATAACAGGTAAAACCAGAAAGTATTTATATATGCACAAATATATGTTCCGACAACTTTGAAATTTTACCCTATCCGAGGGCCAAAATAAGCCACAAGTGAACCAAGTTCTTTAAGGAAGAAATACCAATTTCAAACAGACCTAAAGTGAACAGTTGTTCTCCAGAACCCAATAAAGTAAATTTTCTTATTAGTATGAGCGTAGTTATTGAACTTGAATTAATCTCTCTCTCTCTCTCTCTCTCTCTCTCTCTCTCTCTCAAGACAAAATACATAGGGGGAATCCAAATCATTAATTTGGAATTAAGAATAGCAGATACCAATGCTGAAAGATTACATTCCTCATTCATTCATTCATACTTTATTTCCTCCTTAAGGAGATAATGAAGATATATACAAGTTATGAATTCTCAGAAAACATCAAATAATAAGGAAAAAGGTGAAAAGAAAAGAAAAGAATGACTTAGAAAAAAAAAAAAATAAAAAAAAATAAAAAAAAATATATATATATATATAAATACATAAAATATACATGATTGCATATTACACTATTGTTCACAAAAAGTTCGTCAGAACTTTAAATCTCACATTACGCTTAAACGGAGGGCTCTGAAGTATTGAGCGGCACATGAGCGCACTAAACGAAAATTGGCCAGGTAAAAGGGTGCATGGAAAGACTTGTCCAGCGGAGTGGCTGTGTGGCGACCAATAAGAGTCTTATATAGGTCATCTTCAGAGAGACCGCTTAACTCTGCAACTAGTGGAATGTCAGAAGAATTTATAATCGCGCCCCACCATCTATTTCGAAGGTCAAAAGTAACTGGACACGTACATGAGCAGTGACAGAAGACATCCCTGAATGTGCGATTACACAACACACAGATATACATATTTTCATTATAATTGCAATGCATTTTTGTACACAATTTGACAATAAATTTACACAAGTTGATTTCGTCGGGAGTTGATGGTAATTTCCATATAGATGAAGGTATAAATTTTGAAAATATTTCTCTGAAGAAGGAAAAGTCCGAATCATAGGACATGCGTCTCTCTCGATCTCTATCTTGAGACGATTTCACAGCCCGTCTGACAATCTTTTTCCAGGAGTCTTTGGTTGGGAAAGTTCCATTGTACAGCCAGTCTTGTAAATATTCTGCTAGGTCGTATAGGTGAAGGATGGTTACGATGTCGGGGATAAATCCTTTTTGCTTGTCTGACAAATATAGCATGAAGGACATCAGCCGAGTGAGAAAGATTTTTTTCGGCAGGGCATCGTAATCCAAGCGGCAGAGTCTTCCTAAGAAAAGTAGTTTTCTGGTGTCAATTTCTGCTGATATAGGTTGAACGTTAAAAAGTGACTCGGATATATCAGATCTGCATAGTTTGGGGAGTTCCAGGGCATTTTTGCATACAAAGTGTTGAAATGTATTAAGTTGTTGTAGATCTGAAGAGCTCATATTACTCCACAGCTCACAGCCATACAAAACCGATGGAAGAACTACACATTTGTAAAGGTGAGACACTGTCGCAGGGTTTAAGTACTTGGATCCAATGTCAGATAATGCAAAGTAAGATTTCTTGCCCTTTTTGCACGCATCAGATATCGCGACCGATAGTTTGCACTTCGAGTGCACGGTAATACCTAGGTGGTTGTACGACTCTTTCTGTGGTACTTCAGTTTGTCCAAGATGCCATGTGAATTCACTTTTTCGATTGTTGCATTTAGCAAAGAATGTTAATACACCTGATTTTGACGCGTTGAATTTAAAACGCCACTTGCACGAGTATGAGTACGCAACATCCAATAATCTCTAAAGCTGCACTGGCGAAGTGGAGATGAACGATAGGTCGTCTGCTAGCGAAGGACAGCTGCTCCTTACGCCAAGAACACCAGAATTTGGACTGTTGAGTTCCAATTCATTTATAAGATCGTTGATAAATACCAAATACAAGAATGTAGATAATACCCCACCTTGTCGCACGCCTTGGTATACGGGAAACCATCTCGATCGTGTTTGATTGACAACCACTGAGCTGACCGTGTTGGAATGGCAGTTCTGTATCAATGACCAGGTTTTGCCAGTGATTCCAAGATTGAAAAGTTTATATAGAAGTCCATTCCTCCAGACAGTATCGAAAGCGTTACTTGTATCTAGAAAGCTGACATAGACATTATTATTTTGTTCAAGGTTATGGAAAACTGTTTCCTGTAGATCAAAAGAAGCTGTTAAACAGCCAAGATGTTTTTGAAAGCCTTGTTGCTGTGGATTGGGAAATTTCGAATGTTGTAGGATCTCACTATTTATGCGTGATAGGATTATTTTTTCGAATATTTTGAAAATGCACGGCAATAGAGCTACTGGCCTATAACTCTTACAGGAGTCTTTTGGTTTTCCTGCACCTTTATAAATTGGAATAATGAGACCTTGTTTCCATTCAGTGGGAATTTTGCCACTGTCAATGATTGCATTAAATAACATCGCAATACAGAGTGTTAGAGTTTCACCTCCATATTTAATATGTTCGTTTGTTATTAGGTCATAGCCCGGGGCTTTACGAAATTTCAACGATTGAACGACACATATTATTTCATTTGAAGTGATCAATCCGCCTGGTAACGTACGAAGGTCATATTTGAATAGCTCTGTTATTTCAGAAATTTTTGTATCAATATATTTCTTTGTGACATCGTCAAAATTTTGGTCCATGAGACAGCTGTATAAGGCTTCATAGTGACTAGCGAACGCTTCAGCAACTCCTTCTGGGTCAGTATTCTTTTTACCTGTGGAGTCGATTATTTCGGGGTATAATCTGGATGTTTTTGGTTTAATGCGCTTTGTGAGTTTCCAGAAAAGACGCAAATCTACTTCGGCTGCCTTATCAATGTCTGCGTATACTTTGCCCATGTACGCGGCATGTTCTCTGTCCAGAGCATTTCGGAACAAACGCTTTGCTCTCTTGTATTCGCGATATGATGAGTAGTTCATACCTCGTGGTCGACCTTCGGACAACCATATTCGGCGTTTAGCTCTTTCTATCTCATGAAGTTCTTTGACTGCTTTGGTCCAGTCTGGTCGCGTAAAAGGGTTGTAGGAAGTGTGTATCACAGTGTTTCCTGCACATTCGCGCAAAATATCGTTAATCTCGTGAAAAAAGTTTGTTACGTCAGATTCGTTTTGAAGATTTTGCGCTGTTTTACACGCAAGAGCATTCGTGACTTTGGCTTTATATTCTGCCAAACTCTCGGGGGTAGCTTTATGCCAAGCCGGTAATTTTGTTTCCGAGAAATGGAGTTGGTGTCTGGATATGTGAAGGTCAAATATTGCTACAACCGGCAAGTGATCAGAAGTTAGGGAAATAGTGCCCTCTTTGATGATGGCATAATGTTGTAAGTTTTTGAGAACAAATTTATCAAATAGGATGTAATCAAGTGTAGTTTGCTTCTGTATAAAGGTATAACTATCACCATTTGCAATAAAATCAGAGTTTTGTCTGGATAAGCCACAATTCATAACAAACTTGGTCAGTAATTTTGATTTGTGTTGGTTTGTATGTTGCTGATCCAGTAGACTACCATTGAAATCGCCACCTAGAATGACTTTGCCATAAGCAGAATAGTAGTGATACATATTTTCGACGATACTTAATTCCTGTGCATATATATCTAAGTTATTGTCGGATGGTAGGTAAACGCCAAAGATGTACCATTTGCCACCCTTTTTATCAGACAGTTCAGCGCCTATGATTCGGTTTGATTCAGGACATGGAATTTCTTTGATTGTGAATGATATGGATTTCCTACACATAATAGCTACACCCCCTTTTCCAGTGTTATATGTAGTACCAATGCCTTGTGCTAGGTCGCTGTCATCGGTTTTAACGAAGCTGTAGAAATCGCTATGAATAGAATCTAAGTACGTTTTAGTCTCACTTTTGAGCTTATGTTCAGTAAGTATTGCAATGTCACAGTTTGCTCTATCAAGAAGAGATGACAAACAGAGTGTAGAGGAAATAATTCCACGAACATTCCAGGCCATTATGACAACCATAACTTGAATAAATTTGATAAGACTTAACATTAAGATTGCTGAGTTGCAGAACTCTATTAATCTGCTTTTAGTCATCATTGTGTTGGATGCGGGGCACTCTCGTTGCCGGTTCCTCGGCTTCATGTGAAAAGTACTTGAGTTCCCATTCGCGATTACTTAGCCAGCGTCTGCATTTAACACCATCGGGCCAGAAATGAGAAGATTCAACGGTGTCAGCAAATTGTGGCGAGACGTTCACTTTTGCTGACAGAAATGGGCCGCCGTATTTTGGTTTGAAGAGAACTAAATGACTGACTTTAACGCCCTTGCGTTCTATATAGTTTTCAATGCCGTATCTTGTGGATTCCTTAGATATACCAGATATATAATATCTAGATGACTTTTTGTACGTCACGCCTGTGAAGACGTCATCTTCATGTCTCGGGTTCCCTCTCCGCGAGTGCCGATCAATCGTTACTATACACGAGTCACCGTTATATTGCACTGCTCTTGCGGTCCTATTAGTTGTGGATCCGCCCGCAGAGTCTCTTTTATCTGCACAGGGTTCGACCACACAATTATGTTCATCCGAGCGTGAAGGAATTACCTGCTTAGGAACGGTACCGTTAGACTTGTGGACATGGGGGTCGTCTCCACTCAAGCTTGAGGTTGGGGTACGGTCTGGGGTACTCGATTTGGGAACAGATGATATGTTCCCTACGCCAGAATCCTGACTATTTGGATTGTCGACACGAATGCTGTGGATTTTTTCGGCGATAGTCTCATTAATAGTTTTGAATGAGGACGTTTTTGGGGCATTGCGACATTCATCCGCATTTTTTTTCACATTTCGATCTGGCGATGTAGGTGACGCTTTAGTTTGTTCGGATACGGCGTTTGCGTATGTTTTGTTAGGGCTTATAGCTGATATTTGTTTCTGACATGTAGAACTGACTCTTGCTAGTCTTTTGATCTCGTCATTAGTTTTGGACTGAACATTTCGGAATTCTGTGAAATCGGATTCGACGCGTTTAAACATATCAGATGTTAGTTTGTGATTGGCGTCGTACCTCGAGAACCTGGATGTGGCCTCATCCCTGAAGCTCTCATGATTTATTTTTAGCTGATCGTGCTCTGATCGAAGATCTTGCACTTGCTTATTAAGAGATGCGATTGTTTTGTTTTTCGAGTCGAGGGCTTCCTCTAGTTCAGTGACACGCTGAGTCAGTGATTGTATCATAACTCTTACTTCAACCAGGTTGATTTTAGATTGATTTGTGTTTTTGTTTTTGTCAAAAACGTATTCGATTCCAGATCTCTCCCCTTGGGTGAACATGTACAATGTAAAGCAATCTTTTGCATATTTTTCGGCGCTTGTACCACATTTTGTAGACTTTCTGTTTACAAGATTACCTTGTGGACATTCGTTGATGCGTTTAGCTCGAGAACACAGTACATTACGGTACCAGCATACGGTACTTTCGCTGTTTGCACACATATCTAAAAGTTTAGAAATATACATATCTCTTGGCAAATTTTCCAGACTGGAATCTAAATTTTCTAAATCTGATTGCTGCAGCACCAAATCAGTATTGTTATTCATTGAGCTCTGTGAATTCGAGATATCTTGATTGTATGATATACTAAGGTTAGCTGTACTCACGGAGTTCACGGGCTGAGACGTAAACATCTGAACAAAATCGTCCATTTCAGCAGAATTGTCACAATTTAACATATCTGTCAGAAGACAGTCGTTTGGTGTGCATTCTGTACCATTTCTGAAGTCTGTAGCATTAGAGTCTAGCGTAGAATTGCTGGAAATAGTGCCAGGTGAAGAGCTTGGTCCGCCACTTGTGGCCGCCATGACACCATGTCAAAAAAATTGCGGACCTATCCAAATTTGCAAAACATTCACAGCATTTCATGTATTTTTCCGGAAATATGCATTCCCACGGCATTTTATCGCAATTTATTTAGCATATTCACTTGCGGAATCACAAGTTCTTGTACATTTTCGATAACAGGTAAAACCAGAAAGTATTTATATATGCACAAATATATGTTCCGACAACTTTGAAATTTTACCCTATCCGAGGGCCAAAATAAGCCACAAGTGAACCAAGTTCTTTAAGGAAGAAATACCAATTTCAAACAGACCTAAAGTGAACAATTGTTCTCCAGAACCCAATAAAGTAAATTTTCTTATTAGTATGAGCGTAGTTATTGAACTTGAATTAATCTCTCTCTCTCTCTCTCTCTCTCTCTCTCTCTCTCTCTCTCAAGACAAAATACATAGGGGGAATCCAAATCATTAATTTGGAATTAAGAATAGCAGATACCAATGCTGAAAGATTACATTCCTCATCATATGCATGGTTAGGCGTCTAGTCTGTATTCCCTTCAGACTTCATTTACAATTAGGATTTTAGTGTGCTTGAAATTTTCAATGAAGGTATACAATATGATTCTCTCATTTCTCTTGTAAAAACTAATGAGATATTGATTTAAATACCTTTAATTATCCAGTAGTAAATTCTATAAATCCAACCAATTATTTATTATAATAACAGATCAACCCAATTCTGTTTGCTGTTGACTGCTATTTAGTGAAAGAAATTTGGATTGAATTGGAGAAATGGATGACAGATATCTTTGGTTTACAAACAAGTTTTGATAAATATTCAATCCTTTTTGGAAAATATGATAATAGAGATATTCATAGGTTAGAAAATTTAATCATTCTTTTCACAAAACAATATATTCTGCAAAGTAAAATGAAAACATCAAGGCTAAATGTAAATATCATTAAGAAATCTATAACCAGAAGACTATTTATTGAAAAACTTTTGCTTCTGAAAAACTGCAATTATTATCTGTTTGATACTTATTGGAAAGATATATTTCAACGTTTGGAACATTCATCACCATCTTTATTCTCTCCTTAATGTCCCTGTCTCTTATTATTATTTTTTTTGTTCTGTTTCTTTGAATTTTTCCGTTTTCTTTTTTTTTTTTAAAAGAAAACCATTTTCATATATATTATATACCACTACTTGTTCAAATTGTATTGTAACTCTTTTGAGGGGTAATATGTATATATTTCAAAATATTGCATGTATCTATCAAACAAATATTATAAATGTATATGTATACA
This sequence comes from Magallana ariakensis, assembly GCA_020458035.1. Taxonomy (NCBI): domain Eukaryota; kingdom Metazoa; phylum Mollusca; class Bivalvia; order Ostreida; family Ostreidae; genus Magallana; species Magallana ariakensis. The sequence goes on along the minus strand of CM035817.1, from coordinate 52,931,861 downwards.
TTACAACATATATCTATGTTTATGCGTAATACTTATACTTTGGTATGTGAATATGTGAAAGTTCAATAAAAAATAAAAAATAAAAAAAAGATCAACCCAATTCAAGTTTACCTACGCAGAAATATTTGGATGCATATTTATGCAATACAGGTATATACATTTAAATTTTGCTGTCTCTGTGGTGCGACGAGTACCAGTACATTTATATCTATTAAGCAGATTTCTTAAGTTATGAATAAAAACTTTATTATTTGGTTGCAATAATGAATAAACCGTTAGGTTGATACAAAAAAATAGACGCGGACAATAAAGGACAAACTAAAAGGGGGTTGAGAAACTGAAATACAACTAAAAAACCTCGTTAAAACAAAAAAGATCGGTCTGATGGAAAAGAATCGTTGGTGGTCTGTGTTTTTGACAATTAAGTAAAATGACATTAAGTAAATCAAAACTTAAATGAAAAAATCTTCTTATAATTATGAAAAACTAAGACACAAATAACCGAAACCATGACGAAAAATAGTGAAACATGTTAATAATTGCTTGTTACGAATTTTGGACACAATAATAGGATAACACAGCAAAGTGAAAGTCCTATCAGAGAGTCGCGCTAAGGCTCAAGAAACTGAGATGATAAAGACTTATACAACTGAGTGCATTCATTTAGAAGTTTCCTCATTTCAATCATTGCGAGTGTTATGAATCCCAACATTTATGGGGCAAATTTTGGGCTTTATGTGTTTGTTAACAGTCTTTTCTTTCTTTGTTTGCTGTTGATTGTCGTTTTCTTGAAAATTCTGATAATGTGTCTCATTTGGAATAGCTCGAGAATCAACCTCAAATTGTCTGTTCGCTGAAAGGTCGACCGACACCGTCTCTTCCTCATCTTTTATTCCTTGGATGGTCATGGTTTGTCTTCCATTTAAAATCTCTGTTTCAACAACTGCAGTCCTCAAATCACTATAGGGGTCAATCTCCAAACACAGGGAAACAAGACGATATATGTACATGGATATTATTAGTGAGTTTTTGAATAAGAAGAAAATAATAGAGTCATTTACAATTCCCAGAGCACCGACGGCATAGGAACGACAAACCAGAAATGGGAACTCCTGCATGGAGATTGCCGCCAAAATGCTCCAGATTTCCGTTTTGAGGCACGCGTTTAGTGTGCGTACGATAATCTTCATATACTGCCTGTCTCTATGGATACTGATGGCGACGTTGTCGTTTCTGGACTCTGTAAAAGAGATCGGGAACTGGAACACGCTAAGACTCCACACTACGAGGACAACATACGTGAAGGTTCTGTCTAGTGCAACGTTCTTGTGGGAGAACAGCGTGAAGAAATCAGTTATGTCACAGGCTTTGCCGATCATAACTAATAACAAGTTGGACAGTTTGTCACGTGACATTTGACCCTTTGGAAGTGCCCATCTACCGATGATCATGATCAATAAAAAACTTTGTTCTATTGCGTAGACAAAAACGTCGTCATCTAAACTAATCAAGTTTTTGTTTCGTAAATTCTGAAATGAAAATTATTATGTACATAAATTGGAATGGCAAGGTTTATATAACTTCAAATATTTCAGTTTGTATTTCAAACAAAAAAAGATGAAAATATCTATGATATCAAATTTGCTACATTGTTTGTCTTTAAGGGGACTTGGACACGAATTGGGCTGAAATTTTTCAAAATTTATTTTGTCATTTTTAATGTCTAGAACGGTCAGTATGTATGTTTTTAATGTTTTGTCAAAATTTGAAAGTCAAATTTCGAGTTAGAAGCAAGTTACAGACGTTATAATTCTTTGTTTGTAAACAAAGCACAAATCCAGTTATTGTGTACATATGCGTCGTTTTGGTATAAGTTTTAATCTGTTACTTTTTGTCGTTGATAAAATTATTTATGAACACATGTAATAAGTTTATCGTTTCTCCAAGTTATTTTGTCAAACAAAACTTTGCATTATTTGTAAACAAATATAAGACTCGAGCTTTGTTTACATAACAAGTACTTTCATCTGTATCTCGCTTGTTAATTTACTTCTAACGTTCAATTTGTGGCAAATCATTCAAAATACACAAGTAAACTATTTTATACTTAAAAATTAGTAACAAAATTTTCATCTGAAATTGTGTCTAGGTCCCTTTAATAACTTCATGTTCAAGCCCTCATTTGTTCAATCTACTTTATTTTGTCTATTTCAACTTTCAAAAAGATTTTAATTGTTTTATTTGAGACAGATTTATGAAAAATGATTTATTATGATAAAATCATAAATTTTCTCAAAATTTAAGGGTCCTCCACACACATGGGGAAAGTTCTGCATACAAGTCCATTCTTCTAAATTACTTAAAGATATGGACTTTTAGCATGTGTTCGACTTGAAAATGACCAAAACAAATTTCAATTTTGGGGAAAAAAGTAAACTTTTTAAATTTTACCGCTGTTCATGAAAATAAAAGTCCCTGCTGTATTCGAACTCGGGACCTGCGGGTTGGTAGACCGAAGCAACACTCATCGCGCCACAGAGATAGACAACAGATTTTGGCGATATAAACTATTTCACAATGCGCTAAAATCGCCATGTTGTGACGTACTGTCATTAAAAGTAGAAGTCACGGGGTGTCGAGGATCCTTAAATACAGAGTAATCTGTTTTTGGTATTCAAAAACGTTATTTCCAGTCAATATCATTCATTCATGGCGGTGATTACGTCTTACTTAAGAATGTCTATTTACATTTGAAATGAAATTAAATAGCATTATCATACGATTGCTTTCTGAATATTCATGGATGTTTTTGTGTACAAGTTGTATGTAAAGTGAAGTTTGCATTGAGTCACGACAAAGCACAAACCTCAAAAATATGAAATTTCACTTAAACAAAGAAGAGAGAAAACAGTTCGAAAACATAATATTTCGGTGTGCAATATTTAAAAGTTCTTAAGCCCCAACTACTAAGTGAATTTTTCGTAAATCTTGTATATTCAAGTGTTTACATGTGACGTCATATTGGATCCTCCTCCATTACTAGATATTCTACCGGAAGCTCGGTCTGCCTTATCAAGCTCCATGATCCAAATGGGGCCTATGTCCAGTAGGATGAATATGAGTGTCCCCAAAGACAGCCTACACAGGGAAAAAAGAGTGTAACCTTAAACTACAATAGGAGAAAGAAGATACAATCATAATGTTTTTCAACGCCAACAAACTTCATATCAGTTGTTTAGCTAAATATGATATCACTACCTCAGTGTCATTCGATAAGATTTGACAAAGCGATATTAAGCGGGCTGTGGAGGGTGTGTTGGGATTTGATTTCAGACAGTTTACGTTATTCAGAAAAGATCTTTATTTTACTGATGTATTCAACTAAGAATTGGCTCTAAAGATCGTCTTAGCGCGCTTCTAACAATACGGCGACATACTAGAATTGTTTCAAAACTGAAAAGACTCTTTCCTGAAAGATGTAGATAAATTTCTTCAGTCTTTTGAATTTCAATTTGCTGTATATTTTCTGCAAACATTTCGCAATCCAGTTCTTTCCAGCCCGATTTACAACGAATATGACAATAGGTCCCTTTTTGTTATTAAATGCTTATGGTTTAAATTAACGGTTTTTTTCTGATTTCAAAGCTACACTTACCATTTGTGCTCCAAGCCATTTCTTCGACAAACAGCGTGAATACCATCCAAAATCAGGAACAGGACGAACAAAGAATAAGTCCAAAACAAAGGTTTATTCAGAATGTCTGATACTCTTGAAACAGCCAACAAACAATGCAAAAGGAACATTAGGCGCACGCCAACTGTTTTAGCCAAGGTGAGCAATTGGCGTTTGGACTGTAACGTCTCAGACTCCATTTCCAATATGACAGACACGTTCTCCGCTTGAGCCAACAATTGCGTTTGAGGCGAATGTCCCTCCTTTAATGCCTTAATGAAATATTGATTGCATTTTCATATTAATATGTAAAGGAAAATTAATATTTGATGATGTGGTCCTTGGCAAACATTCATAGATGGAATGAATAATTGAAATGATATTTTTACTTTAGTGTATAAAATTTCGCTTTTGCCACAACAGTTATGAAAGATGAATGAATTTAAATGGAGATTAGTGGCTTGTAAATGTAACGGGTTATAATATCTGAGAGCATCTAGAGAATAAAATTGATATAGTCCATGGTAACTACTTGAGTAGAGTCTTCAAACCAATGAATTTTTCATTAGAATATTCAGATGTTCGTCAAAGGAACTGATGCTTGACATTTGAAAAACGAACCAGGAAAAGTAACGGTCAATTATTACAAGGTTTATGCAATGCTGCAGTACATTGTGCTCAGACTCAAAATCCCGTATTCTTATTTATATATTATGTATCTTAAGGATGATATTATTAGTTATTAGGTTTGTTACTGACTGACTACAGAAATATATCGGGTTGATCAACCTCATAGATGGCGAGGCGAAGTGAGGAGTGAGGAATATGATACGCCGAAGTGAGGAGGCGAAGCGTCGACCAATGACGGCCATATTGCCGAATACTAATTCTCACCGAACAGATATATATATATATATATATATATATATATATATATATATATATATATATATATATATGAGGCAGTCACGTGGTGCTGTTTCAACCAATGAAAGTGTAACATTTCAGTCCTAGGGTTAACAATAAACAAAAGATAATATAAGCGTTCAACGAATATAATGTACTTAGAAACGTGAATTGCAAGAACTTAAGACCATGCCAATGCTATAAATATCAGCTTTCACAATTGAAAAACTCTTGCAAAAATTCAAAATTACTATATCCTACTTATATACTTATAATCTCCAAGCGTTATGGATTGTTATTTGTTTTTTTCTTCGAATGGTCATATGTAAATAAAATGAAATATTTATTACATTATAAGTAGTATTGCATATCAATATTGCATATCAATTGGTATACTGTAATTCATCTCAACATAATTTTAAGAATTTTCTAACTCACTTCTTTAAAGTTCTTTGCATCCAAATCATTGCTTATTATGTGAAGAAACAGTTCGAATAATTTCAGAATCTATACACTATTACAAAGAGCTTTTAAATAAATATTGCTTTGTTTATGTCCGTGATTTTTCAGAAATATGTTCTTGGAATGATTATGTTATTTTATAGGGTTGTTTGTGCAATCCCTTTAAAACGGTGTGACATATCATCTCAACAAATACTTCCATTTTCCATAAGGATGTGTATGTGTCAAGTTCGGTTGCAATTACTCATCGATTCTAGGAAAAAAGTTTAACCTGTAAGTCGGACAGACTGATACTCAGAAGGACAGACGGACGTGAATAGAAAAGCTCACATCAGATAATGAAACCATGCATGCAATAGTTCTGGTTTTATTGATTGAAAAAGCATACCATTAGCCTGAACGTAAGTATGAATCGATATTACAACAACTACAACAGGTTGTTTCAATCAACGTGTCGATTTTCGGATTCACATAACAGAGATGCATAATACATTCGAAGTCTAGAAGTTGATATTGGTAATCAATGCAAGTTCTTCCAATCAAAATCGTTGTTGAGTTTGAATCCACCACATCATCGGTTTTTCTGTATATCACCATTCTTTAAAGCTGCTTGGTCCGCTTTTTTTTTGTTATTACAGTATCAAATAATTTTCCATACAAACCATTTATCTTAAATGATTATAGACTTTCTCCTATTTACACCAGCAGAATCGGTCTCCTTTCAAAGTTAGAAATATTCAAAGTAAATAAAAATAATTTCTTTTTGGGCAAACGAAAAAACAAACCAAAATGCATCATGGGATTGTTTAGAAAATGGAACCGTTTGATTTCGCCCCCCGAATGATTTGGGTTATTCAACCCGCATGCTATGCATCCATTGTAAACAAAGCAAACTTCAGAAATGTTAGCGAACAAAACGTACACAGATTTATATGTAATTTGCCTAAACATTACTTTATTTATAGCGATGTCAAAGTCGTAATACAGCCATACCCGTCTCGACCCCAGGGGTGAATTTTAACATGAGGCGAAATAACGCGATACCCTTTAATATCTTTTGTTTTGATAACACATTTTGTACATAATTTTTTTTATGGAAATTTTGCTTAATTGACTGGGAAAACTATTGCAATGTCTACTATTATACATATACTTAGCATAACCATCGTTTTTAAGCGTGCACAAATTTTGATATAAAATCGGACCAAGCAGCTTTATATGGCACGCCAAATTCACAAACTTGAGCTAAACATAGTTTCACATTTGATAAATTAGGTTAATCGACTGTTAACTATAGTTTACGAACCGCAAACTATAGTTTACGATTCGTTAACTTTAGTTTTCATCTGTAAAACTATATTTAACGGTTGTAAACTATAGTAAACGAATGATAATCTATGTTTATCTGTCTGCAAATAACGTTAAGATAGATTTTGTTGATAAATATAGATTCACATCTGTAAACTTTAATTTACATTCGTTAACTATAGTTTAGAGTTGCTAATCATAGTTTCACAATCGTGAAACTATATTTATCAGATAAATTATGTTTTGCAATCGCAAATTGTTGTTTTCAGTGTTAATTATAGTTTTACACTTCTGAAACATAGATGATCGCGTTAACTATGGTTTACAGATGTGAAATATAGATTAACGGCGTTAAATATAGTTTTACAGATGATAAACTTGGTTTATCGACTGTTAACTATAGTTTACGGACGTTAAACTATAGTTAACAATCGTTTATTGTTAACTATAGTTTACAAACCGTAAACTATAGTTAACGATGCGTTAACTATAATTAACAATCCGTTAACTATACTTTTCATCTTCAAAACCATATCTAACTGTTGTAAACTATAGTTTACGAATGATAATCTAAGTTTATCTGTCTGCAAATAACGTTAACGATAGATTTTGTTGATAAATATAGATTCACGTCTGTAAACTATAATTTACATTCGTTAACTATAGTTTAGAGTTTTTAATTATAGTTTCACAATCGTACAACTATATTTATCAGATAAACTATGTTTTGCAATCGCAAATGGTTGTTTTCAGTGTTAATTATAGTTTTACACTTCTGAAACATAGTTTATCGCGTTAACTATGGTTTACAGATGTAAAATATAGATTATCGTCGTTAACTTTAGTTTTCTGTCCGTAAACTATAGTTTACAACCGTTAAACCTAGTTTATTGACTGTGAAACTATGATTAGCTCATTTTTGTGAATTTGGCGTGCCATAGCTTAAAGTTCATATTGCGATGTTTAAGTTTGGTTTCTTTGATATTCTTCTCAATTTTTGTTGAGTTTGAATCCGCAACAATTTCTGGACATAAATTGGGTGTTTTTGTTTATCAACACCATTTAAGTTCCTTATATGATGACTATATTTGGTTTCTTGGTGAACCTTTTCACTCTTTGCTGAGTTTGTAACCACAGATTTTTCTGGAGATATCTTTTCTTGTTCATCAACATTCTCTAAGTTCATTGTGTGATGTGTATTGGTTATTTCTTCGAGCCTCTTTTTCTGTGTCTCATTTGGAAAAGCCTCAGAATGTTTGTTAAAAAAAAGAGTCCCTGTCTCCTCTTTATCGTTTATTTCTTGGATGGTCAGAGATTTACCCCCATTTTTAATCTCTGTTTCCACAACTGCAGTTTTTAGATCACTATATGGATCCATTTCCAAACACAAGGAAACAAGACGATAAAGGTACATAGCTATTATTAATGAATTTTTAAATAAGAAGAAAATAATGGTATCATCAACGATTCCTAGAGCACCAACGGCGTAGGAACGACAAACCAGAAACGGGAACTCCTGCATGAAGATTGCCCCCAAAATGCTCCAGATTTCTGTTTTGAGGCACACGTTGAGGGTTCGAACAACCACCTTCATATACTGCCTGTCTCTATGATAAGTGATGACGACGTTGTCTTCTCTGGCCTCAGTGAAGGAGATCGGGAACTGGAACACGCTAAGACTCCACACTACGAGGACAACATACGTGAATGCCCTGTCTAGTGCAACGTTCTTGTGGGAGAACAGTGTAAAGAAATCAGTTATGTCACAGGCTTTGCCGATCATAACTAATAACAAGTTGGACAGTTTGTCACGTGACATTTGACCCTTTGGAAGTGCCCATCTACCGATGATCATGATCAATAAAAAACTTTGTTCTATCGCGTAGACAAAAACGTCGTCATCTAAACTAATCAAGTTTTCGTTCTGTGAGTTCTGAAACGAAATGAAAAGCAATTGACAAAAAAGTGCTACGCATGCGCGGATCTTGAGAGGGGATTAGGACGGTCCAGACCCCTGAAGACCCTCCCTGGCAAACTCAAATAACCGTCGGATCCCCCCCTTGGAAAAATTGTCTAGATCCGCGCATGCTACGCATATGTACATGCATATATATATATTGATTGTAATTCAAGATAAAAGATTTATAGACAATTATAGAAATTTAAGCAAGTGCATGTGCATCAATGCTCTTTTTTAATATATTAAGCAATAGATATTTGTAATTCTTTCTCTAAAATGCTCTTAAAATTACCAATAACTCTTGAAAGATCTTTATTTCAAGTCAACTGAATATAAATTAGACTGAAAGTGTAATATTTACATTTTTCAGGGTCATGATAACACTACGTGTCGATTTTGTTAAATACAATCCAATAACTTCAAATGACGTATAATTGGGGAGCAAGCGGGGTTTGCTTATTTTTTTGTAAATATTTAATCGTACGATTGCTGAAAATTATAAAGATATAAGTAATAAGGAATCATTCTTTGAATATAATGAGGTGATAATTTCGGTCGAGGCGTGATCCAATCCATCATAAAGCCCTTCGGGCTTTATTGGATTTGATCACGCTCCGACCAAAATTATCACCTAATAATTATTTCGGTCGGGGCGTGATCAAATCCATCATAAAGCCCTTTGGGCTTTATTGGATTTAATCACGATCTGACCAAAATTATCGCCTCATAATACTCAAAGAATGATTCCTTAAATAATACGAGGCTGGGTGGTCGACAAATTACCTTTCAGATCTACGTTAAATATTTGAAAATATTTTTGGCAATTAGATATTTAGTAAGAAAGCTTCCGTATCTTTTTTCATTAAAGGGGCATGGTCACGATTTTTTGTCAAATTTTATTTTTCAATTTTTATTGTTAACAATGTTTTAGTAATGCATTTCTAATGATCGACCAAAAAGTGAGTGTCAGGCGTAGAGTTATAAACATGATACAGAGCTCACAAATCTTTGTTATGTAAACAAGGCTTGTGCCATGTTTTTCTTTACATTAATTCAACATACTGGTGTAAGTTCTGTTTTAAGCCGATTTTTCTATCTGTTAATTCATTTTGAACATAATTAAATAAATGGTTACTAGCGTTTGTCACATTCATTTTAGGTCTAAACCTGGAGTTTTCTTTTCAACATTTAAAATGTAAACAAAAACATGACCGGAGCCTTGTTTACATAACAGAGAATTGTGACCTCTGTATCTCGTTTATAAAACGACTGACACTGAAATTTTGGCTGACTATTAGTAATGCCCATACTGAAGTATTTTTAAAAACAGTTATAACAAGAAAATAAATTTTGACCAAATTCGTAACCCTTTAAGATTTAAATGTTTTCCTATAACTATATATAAAGAACTCTTTTAAGAAAGGTTTAAATTTTATGAATTTGTCTTCACTTTTCAATCTAGTTTGTCCTTTCCACTTCAACATGGGTTTAATTTCTCATTTGTTGTAGACATACAATTTTGTGAAGAAAACCCACTTGTTTGCAAAGAAAAATATGTAATTATGACAGTTATACATTTTGTTTTAAATACAGTGTTATTGCCTGGTGTTTAAACGTCGTTATTGCAGTACACTATTAGCAGTTTATAATTTATATTTACATTTTTTCAGTGTCTTTGCCTGTGATAACACTATATATCGATTTTGTACTATACAGTCCAATAAATTCAAATGATGTATAATTGGGGCGCAAACGGAGTTTGCTTATTTATATTCAAATATTTTATCATACAATTGCTGAAAATTGTATAAATATAAGTAATAAGGAATTCAGAGCGTGATCAAATCCATCATAAAGCCCTTCGGCTTTTATTGGATTTGATCACGCCCCGACCGAAATTATCACCTCATAATACTCAAAGAATGGTTCGTTATTCCTTAATTCTAATTCAGTGGAAGGTAGCAAGGGGCATTTGATGTTTGTGAACATGAAGTTTAAATAATCTAGAGTTTGGATTGCGCTACATGTTTCAATAGAGCACAAAGCACAAATACATGTCGCAATTGAATGTAAGTTGACTTAATAAAGACAAAGCTATCCGTGACCATTGTATTGGTATCGAATGGGAATCAACTTTTAAAAAGATCAAAAAGAACAGATGGCCTGGGTTAGTGGACTATATATCAGAATGCATTTCCCCACAGAATCGTTAATTAAGTGTTTACCTGTGACGTCACATTGGATCCTCCTCCATTGCTAGTGTCGGAAGCTCGATTTGCTTTATCAAGCTCCATGATCCAAATGGGGCCGATTTCCAAAAGGATGAAAATGAGCGTTCCCAAAGACACCCTGCATAAGAAGAAGCATTATTGTGTATGTTTTCAAAATGGAAAAAATTACTTACTACTCAGAATTGAAAAGAAAAATCATCGTTGAAACAGTTGTTATCATTGATACACCACTCTCTTCAAGTGTCCACAAAATTATATTTTGATGATTTGGCCGATTGTGTAGAATGAAAGAAGGGGTTGTATTTCATAGTTAAATTGATTTACACTTTACTAATTTTGTTATCCATAAACCGTCTGCCAATTTGAGATCCTCAAAGAACTCGTCTTTTTATGTAGTGAAAAATAAAAAGTGGATGTACCAAATTGTATTAAACTAAACCCCTTCTTCCTCTATATAAATGTACATATAAATTTCTTCTATCCTTAGATCTTAATTCCTTATTTTATTTTCTTCACCTTTAGTATGAACAATCGCTTTACTGTCAGATTACCAGGCTGACTTACGATCCCTGGGTTAAAGGGTAGTTCCGTTTTACACATGTCCTTTCATTTAAGCTTACCACTTGTGCTCCAAGCCATTTCTTCGATAAACAGCATGATATCCTTCCAAAACCAGGAACACAACGGTCAAAGAATAAGTCCAGAACAGGGGTTGTCCTAGAATTTCTGTCACTCTTGATATGGCCAGTAGACAGTGTAAAAGGAACAGCAGACGCACGGCCACCGCCTTCGCCAGTATTGGCACTAGCCGTCTGGGTTCTGGCCATTCAGATGACTCCATTAAGTTATGTCCAGACTCAAATATCGGGTATTTCGGCTGACCTCAGAACTGTGTTTGAGGCTAAACGTCTTACTTTTATTGTGTTTATGAGATATTGATTTTGAATTTCTGTTAAACATGCAAATGAAAATAAATATTTGGAATTGTGATCCACGATCAACGTTCACAGCTGGAATATTTGAAGTGGTATTGTGGCTCTGTTTTTTTAACCTTTGAGTACAAAAAACAAAGTGACGTAAAGCCACAACGAAAGCTAAAGACTGAGCTATTAAAGTGCTATTAAAGATGTAAGTCACAGCATCGCTTACTAGTGTCCTTTCCGATATATTTCATTTTATCAAATAAAATATACAACATGACTACTGTAGTCATGTTGTATATTTTATTTGATAAAATGAAATATATCTGTTGTCATGTATATTTTATTTGATAAAATGAAATATATCGGAAAGGGCACTAGGATTCAGTAGAGATAAATTCGAAGTTTTCAAGACAATTTCTCGAAAACTGCCATTTCCGATTTTTGTTTCAAAGAGGCATATTTTTAGTAAATCTGACTTTTGGAAAATTCATTAATACCTTTGAAATCTAAAAACGATGTGTTAAATTTCCCCTCCTTAATTCATGGCTAGATTAGTCGAGTGGTAACGCAGTTAGAATAGATGCCTTACATTTTTTAACTGGGTTCGAATCCCGAAAAAGTTGGAATTTTTTAAAATTTTATTTCTTTTAACCGCATGGAAAGGTAATGTATATAGATAATTTAAGAATGTCAGAATAAAGTTATTTAAACTCTTGTTAATGTAATATTTTGCATGCATGCTTTTTTTTTTTCAACATTACTGTGTGAAGTCCCAGTTATAAACTGAATAAACATTTTCTTCTGAACAAGTGATTTTAAAACAATGTACATATACTCAGTATGCATCAATGTAAAAAGTTGATTTTTACCCTTTTTATGAAATAACCAGATATGCTGATTTCAAAGATACATGTACATGTAGAGGTTGTTGAAAGCAAACAAAACCATTTTTTAAAAATTTGAATCAGTGATGAAGCAATAGGTTAATGAAAATATGTACGGATAAATTTGTTATACCTTTCTATCTAGACTTAGCGTTTATTTAGATACTATAGAAACATAGGATGATTATAATTACAACTCTGACGGTTTTGAAGAGCCAGAATTAGATTTATTCATGTATCTCAAGAATGATACCGGTATTTTAAACAAGCTGGACAGTGGAAATCAATTTGATATAATCCGAATACAGAATAAATGGTTATCTTTCTAATTGTAATTGGTGGTTGCCGTGTTCGATAGAAATGCGCGTAAAATGTTTGTTTATTTTGCCTACATACGGAACATACCCGCTGTGTAAATATAGTCGTCTACGTAATGTGTCTATATTTAGATATGGCTCTAAGTAAAGGAATAGTCCTGCTGTTTTGCAACACCTTCTTTAAAATTTACAACATGACAACACAATATGTTGTTCACGTTTATCGCTGTACTGTGCAATGTTGCAGTATACTGCTCTAACACTGTAAACATTTAGGTTACTCAGGACATTTTCTGTAACAATTTCCTACACTTTTGATTCCAAATTCTTTTTAAGGATCTTTGAATATCATTAAGTGATAATTTTTGTCGGGGCGTGATCAAATAAACTAGTATAGCCCGACTGCGTTTATGATAGATTTAATCACGACCAGACTTATATTTATATAATTATAATCAACTGTACGATTTAATTATTGACATTTTTACGGGGTTTTTTTTTCAGTATAATATATGCAAACCCCGCTTGCGCCCCAACAGTACTGTATTGAACTATACGTTACAAATTTGATCTATCAAGACAAAAACACTGGAAAATGTAAATATATAATTATTAGTTATATCCTACATGTATGCACCTTCAACATAATTTTGGAATCGTAACAAAAAAAAAACCTCTAGCGCAGGAAGTATACATGAACCTAAAAACATGACTAGCTAGCATTTTCTCATCATGCAAACATATTGCCCTGATATTCTTGATTTAACAACATTCTCACATTTTATAATCCAAAATGTGTTAAAGATCCATAAAGACTGCATAAGCATGCTTCATAGATAAAGTTGAGAAATTCAAACAAAAAGTGTGTTTCTTATATTATATTTTAAACTTCGTACATGTATGTACATGTACCAAAGAAGCTCTCTTAGATTCTCTACATGCTTTGAATTGTTTTGGTGGGTTACTGCAACCCACTAAATAAGTTCCAAAGATCCAATAATTCTTGGACATAATAAATCAAGAACTACCGGTATGTCTAACTACAATATGATTTTTGGTATATTGAATATAGCTGATGACAAAATATCAAAGATGAACAAGCCCCTATACCAACAATACAAAAGTTTATCACTCATACAAGAAAATAAAAAATAAGCTTACATGCCTTTATTCAATTCAGTATAATAAGTAGTAGCATAGTTCCTAGTAATTAAATTGTTGCAGATTTCTTCAAATCATTGAAGGTGACCAGATAGAAGTTTATTTTCATCCTTCCATTGTGCAACAGCTATTGTATACACTTTCTGATTGTGTTTGATAATCAGCCATTGTGTTTAGTGGAAGGATACAAAGAAGTTTTCTCCCTTGTAAAGTCCCTGTACAGAGAACTTCTGTGTATGTTCTCCTTTGTGTGTATGTACATGTGACAGTCTGTGGGGTTTTCCAAACTATGACTAGACTCCTTCTCCTGAGGGGTGGGTCAGTTCCTGAATGACAAGAAACAGTAGATGGTTCTGTTCTGTGGATAACAGGGGCCATAACTCTGTTTGTAGCAATCGTAAAGATATCAGATCTGAAGACTGACACGCCATCTATATATGAAAAAAACAACAACTGATAAGTAATGTTCTGTCATGTTTCAATACCTTATTAAAACTCTACTTTTTTCCTTTTTTATGCAAACAAATAAAGCATGTTTAGAGAAAACTTCCTGTGAACACCTCATATTTGTGCTATCTAAGACTGTCATTTAAGACCGTTACTAAGGGTTAACTTACTACTATTGACTGCAACATAAGGAACAAGTCTTCTCCTAGATATTGCACTGGAAAATACAAAATCAGATTTAAGACATCATAGAATCAAGGCAAGTCAATGCATGTACATGTAATATGTAATATTTAACTTAAACATACATGTAATTTAAAAGAATTAAAAATGGACTTAAAGTAAAAAATAGTCATAGTTTTAAAAAAATAGGTCATCTAGTAGCTTAAGAAAAATTAAAACAATAGACTAAATTAAATAGTCTGGAGATAAAAATTTATAAATAACAAGAAACCACTGCAGCACACTGCAGACCTGAACAACAATGTTTAACTATGATCCAAGAAGAAACTTACTTTAATAAATACCTTAATGATAAAAATGTATGAACAAACTTTATGCTTTTTGATAAAGATTGCTTCCACATATTTAAAGTTCTAGTCTTATTTTCTCTTTGAAAACCCAGCTTATAGCTATCCTATCATCCATGCTATTTGTTGGAAATATTCCATCACATACATGTATGTTCCTTTTTGAAAATATGCATGATCAGGCAATACATTTGTCAACTTGTAGTGTAAAATTGTTGTAAGTTCTGTCCCATCTCATGTACCATATATGAAATCTCTAATGTGATTTGCAAATATACTATTTTGAAAATTCTTTTTCATGAACCTGCTGAAAAAACTTCTGAAAAAGGCCACCAATGTAAAATATAGATTATTTGCAACAACTGGTATTATGTTTATCTTGATACATCAACCAAGTGTGGACGAGGTGGGACAAAGAATTTACTTGGGAGTCCATGGACCAACATTACAAACTTTGAAATCAGCCAGTGGTCCCTTCGTTGCCCAGTTAGCTTCTACAGCCCCATGGTAAACACATTCTAACAACAAACTGTGGTGCCTCGCAAATTGATTTCCCAATGATCCCTTTACATCTACAGTTTCTTTTACCAATTACCTGTGGTATTGTCTTCATTAAAATCCCAGGTGTATTTCTCCAAAGTTTGAGCGTGTTCAGGTCTTATTCTCTGTGGTGTGGGCTACAATTAAAAAATAAAAGTACTTTTACTTGTAAGAAGTAAACAAGTTGACTTATTGTTTTCAAACAATGAGAGGTCTTTCCACTCTTTTTAAATCTAAATTTTGGATAGAGATGTTAAACAATTTACCAATAATTTCAATGTTTTGTATTGTGTTACAATTTGTTTAATTACTCTACTGAATATCTAGAAAATGAGAAATTAAGGCCCCCACTGATATTAAAGTTTAAAAGAATATGTGAAAATAACATGTGAAATATGGACCCTACATAACAGAAAAGAGCACTCAGTAATTTACTAAACTTTGGAAAAAATAAATATTCAATTACATGTATTTCTTCATTACAGTGTTATCATTATTCATATTGCCACTATATACAAAGTACTCTTTTGGTGCATAGTTAAAGTTAAATCATTCTAAGAGACATAACGTTAAAGGCACATAAGGCCAATGCTTATCCCCGGTTTCCGTGGTGCTAAGCGGATGGTGTCATCGACTCCTCCTGGGAGATAGAGTGCCTTGTCCAAGGACACAACACACATCAAGTGACCACAGCGGGTTTTGAACCAGCGACCTTTGGGTAACTGGCCTAACGACCACTGAGCCATGTGCTCTTTTGGTGCATAACTACATTGTTCATTCACCAGCTTTAAATTAGGTTCATTCTTTGCTCTCATTTTCACCTTGTATCAATTGATAAAAATAAATAAAATCTTTTATATCTTATTGTTTAAGGATCCATGTTTGTGGTAAATAAGTGTCTCCAATACCTTTATCACCATATACACTCAGTGACATGCATTGTGAACTTTTATACATACCTGTAACATCATTAGCAAGAGTACCCTTGAAATCTCACAGTGACAAAGGAAATCACAGTATGCCCCCACTGGACGGCCTGTGATGGAAGAACCTAAAAACCAATAAAGTCAACACAACATTTGTTATACTGGACTTGCTTGACTTTCTGTTCATTCAGTGTTATTTTTGGAAGAAATAAAATTACTTGCCTCCTCTCTCTTGTGCTAAGTAGGCCATCTCTGTGAGGACACTTAAAGCTCCATCATAATCTTCTGTAAAGCAAAAAACTACCATTATATAGTACAAACAGAGAGAGAGAGAGAGAGAGAGAGAGAATGAGAAAGAGAGACTTACTAATTGCAACTTTACAAGAGGTGACTTCACGAAGAGATTGAAGACAGTCAAGTGGGCTCTGAAAAATATAGCATTCATTATGACATTATTTTTAAATAAATACAATTCCTTATAAGTCTAATGAAAATATTCAAGCAGCCACTGAAGAATAGATATGTAAAATTATTTGGATACACTACATGAGACTGGAGTTCTGCTGCCCTTTGATAATGTGCCATTGCTTCACCAGGTTTGTTTAGTTTCTGAAAAGATTATTCAATAACAATATTGCAAAGGTATTTTAGGGTGAATTTCAAATAACAGGTAAAATGAAAAGGAAAATAAATCAAATATGTACCAACTTTACTTTATTCTTACATATTGTTTGAGTTCTTGAAATGTTTTAATTAAGTGTTTGCAGGAAATAGTGATTAACTATTATTGACCTTCAGAGCATTGCCAAGCTCCATACACAAAGCAGCTGCCAACGCTGCACTGTTGTTCTCTATGTGAACCTGCAGAGTAAAATCAATAATAACACAGAATAAAATTAAATACAAGTAACAAATATTTTATTGATTAAAACTCCATGTTTCATTTAACAAGTACTTTTAAAAACTAAATCCCATTTATTTGACCTGGGAACCCTCACCCTTATTGCATGGCTGTAACAATTGATGGCTGCTGTAAGGTGTTCGTTAAAGCTGGGACACCTGAGCTCCTGATTGGCTACTTCTGCCTCCAGGAAGTTACGAGCCGCCTCGGTCAGTGATTGGGATTCCCCCGCAGCATTCACCATGGTGTGCTCACATCTACATGTAACAGACAAGACACACAGTAGTTATCAATTTAAAATATTGTGTGTGCATGGTATCTGCAATATCGCAGATTTGATGCTATAATTACCGTATTTTTCGGACGAATCGTCGATGCGGACGACTAGTCGAATTGCGCATTTTTAGCCAAAATTTTAACAAATTCCTACGATACGTCGATTCAGACGATACGTCGATCTTATCACTTTAAAATGGCGTATAAAAAACTGCAGTAACATTATCAGTGTATGATGCCACGATGTCCCCGATATTGCTACCAATTATTATTAATGATTGACATTTAAACAATTACGTTTTATACTTATGCATCATATTTTCAAATACCGGTAACATCTATAAAGTCGCTTGCATTGTAAACAATTCCCGATATCGCGTGTTATGCAAGTTGTATGAGAGTAAACTAAACTTACTTTGTCGGAAATATTTTATTTCCTTAAAATAATTATTCACTCTGACCATCGCCAGTGTATTCGCCATTATGTAACCAGCCACCTGTTGACTCGGCGCGTGGTCAATGTTTGTTTAACAATTTCCGGTGTCAGAAGCATGTACCTGTCTCGTGTCGGACTTCAAAGGGGGATCTCAAGTGTAAAAAGCTTAGCAATTACTATAATTTGATTAAACTTGTTTAGTTTGTATCCAGTAATGCAGTTACACGCTATTGTTTTACATAGACACTGTTAGAAATAGATTGATCATTTGTACGACTTGATAATGACGATATACGACATACATACGTTTCCTAAAATTTTTATTTAACCACAATCGAAGAATTGAACAATAATTAATTAATGAACTTTAATCACTCTTATTACGGTACTCTTTATATACACAGGGAGTGAACACGCCGCATATATCTCAGCCTTAGGGAATGATTATAGAGCACAACCGATACCAGCCAACTGTATAAACATTAGTATTGATAATTGCCGATTACGTTTTTTAAGATTGAATTTGACCATAAAATATTTCTTATTTATACTTTCCACTAACAACTCTTTACTAATAAAATAATAAAACTTAAAAACATTCCCCGGACTTACTGCAATAATTTTTTCCATTCAAATTTGGTTTCAATTTTACTGCGCAATGTTATCTTCCCACTAGTGTCATATATGGAACCATGTGACGATGTGTTTATGAAAACGGAACGGTAAAACTTTTAATTTGATTAAAGACATGTACCATTTTTTAATTGCCGTTATTATAATGTATACTGGTGTTAACAAATGAGTGAAAACGATAATTCATAAAGATGAACGATGAATTCAACAAGGTAATTTCCAATCACACAGCCAAGTCAAGATGATTAAAACCAAGATTTTTAATGCTATTTTTAACAATTTTCTGACCTCAAGCCTAAGACAAGTCGATTTAGACGATAAGTCGGGTGCTCTGCTTCAGAGAAAAAAAATACCGACTAATCGTCGGAAAAATACGGTACGTGCAGGGTGCTGAAATTTTTTGATGTGTTCTTCTAAACTTCACATGAAAAAAAGTTTTCCAAGACCTATCTGTTAATACAGCCAAATATAAATGCTTATTGGCTTGATAAAGATTTAGTAAATACCTAAAAATAGTACTATTTTTCAATATTTCAATATGATATTTTCATATTCATAAAAGTCAAAGTTCTGTTAAAATATATGTGCTAGTGTTATTTATTTTTTGTAATCCTGTATTTTTAACAAGTCTTCTTAATTTTTGACTGCCCCTCATACCTCCAAAATACACTGGATAATGTCACTATACTATCATAAATTCATCACTGACTGTCTAAAATGCACCGCTTGGGGAGGGAAAAGTCATTATCTATAGCCTTATTTCAGATGTATGGAAAATTAATCCTACTGTTTCCAGGGTTGGCAAACAAGCGAAAAACCCTTGTTTTTCCCAGGATGGTGGGAAATACTGGAATTTCCTGGGAATTACACTGTTGTTTCCCAGGAAATGCTGGGAAATTAATTACAACTACACACTTCATTAAAACTTTTAATCATATCTGTTGGTATGTAAACAGTTGTACCCCTTGTAAGCTATGATATTTTATCATTGTCTTTAGTCTGCTTCCAACTTACCTTGCTTGGGCAAGAGCACAAAAGGCAGCGTACTGTTGGCATTCCTGTTCCTTCAATAACTTGGACAGTGAGGCTGTAAACAGAGGCATGCTATAAACATTTTAACAATTTAATTCAATGAGTTGCACCAAAAAAAAACAAACCATAAATAGTCTATCCCCTACTTAAAGTACTTAAAAAGATTATGCTTTTTATTTTCAATTATTTGATTGAATACTGATTAAACAAATACTGTCATTATGATGATAATTTATTATCAATGACTGGAACTTACAGTATTGCTCAATCCCTTCTGCTACATTTGGTCGTTTTAGGAATCGCCTAAAATATTCAAACATCAGCTTTTTATATGAATTCTAAAACAAAATTCAATTATTTTTTCTTAAAGATTTTATAGCTAACACAAGAAAAATTCAACTAAAATTGGGCTTACTTAGATGGGGATGTGGTCAATGAATGAAAAACATTATAAAGTATTTTTGTTGTATTCTCTATCAAAAGACGATATACAAGGAAAATGAAATATAAAAGAATAAAGTCAATCTGATTAAAATCAGCCGTTCTGATACGCTACCGCTCTCGAACATCTGAAACAAGCCGCTTAGAGGTCCCGTCCGAACGACCTTTCGATAAGCCAATCAAATTGTGGCTAGCAAAACTCTGCCAGCAGATAATTTCCCATAAATCTGTGCGGTTATATTTACCTTGCTGTTAATTCACCCGATAGTCTTTAAGAGACGGGGATTCTCATTGGTCACAAAGGTCACCACCTTATATTTAAATATTTAGATTGTTGGGTCGTTCGGACGTGACCTCAAAGCGGCTTGTTTCAGATGTTCGAGAGCGGTAGCGTATCAGAACAGCTGATTTTAATCAGATTGGAATAAAGTTAACATAGTTAATGGTCAGTGATGACGTATGTTTATACCAGCTATGGATTCAAGATTCCATGTAAACAAGTACATGTATCAGGTTTTTTTATTTTGACAAACATGAAAATGCAAAACTGTAGCCAATTCTGATGTTTGAAAAAGAGAGTGGGTTCATAACATGAAATGTCACATGAAAGGAGCTAGGTGATTTAGCGAATCCATCTATTATGTGATATTTTCCATGGGTCATCTGGGTAGAAAAAACCCTACATATTTTCTTGTCACAGTTTTATAAAGTTTTGTGATGAGCAAACCAGTTCAATCGACAGTGCCAAGAAGCTCAGTTGGTAGAGTATCTGTCATTCAATCAAGGGGCCCTGGTTCAAATCACAGTTGGTCTGTTTTCATATATCTCCCATCCTGTTACATGTGGTGCAATGCCAACCCCTGGAACTGACAGGTTAACTTCTACCAGAGGAATGAATCTGGGCATGTCAATCTTCAAGGACCATGATCATTTAAGGGAGAGGAATATTACGGTCAGACTGGTTCCAATACTGGAGCCAGAGAGCTCTGCTCAGTCTGTCATTATTTCCCGGGTACTACTAAACAGAGAACTCTAAAGAACTTTAGAGAACTCTAGAGAACTCTAGCGAATTTTTAATATTTAAAGTATTTAGAACGTATTTTTGCATTTAATATGATGAAAAAAGTTGTATTGTAGTCAAAATATATATTTAAAAATATTTGGTTTTAAGTAAATATTACACACACAACATTTAAGTTGGGGGAGAGTCATACTATCCATAGTCCTCTGCGTCTACGCACACAGAGACACTGAGACACTACCAAGTACCGCATAACACATACCGAAAGGTTTGGTTCAAGGTTTGGTACAAACAAACTCTGGCGGAAGTTTGGGGGGAGAGTAAATCATTCTAAGGTTCTCGATCCCGAGCAGTTTACACGTGCAATATTTTTTATTGAAGGTTTTTTGAATATTCTTTAAAAATCAACATTTAATATTATTATTAATATTGGATTTTATTAAGGGTTAATCATTTTTATATTTTGTAGCTGTTAGTGTCTTTATTCTCCGTTCGTGTTTTGCTATGATTTTAAAATATTGACTTTTTGCTTGTCAACTTCAGATCTTGATAATTTTACTTGTAATAAACAACACTTCTCCATGAATATGTATTTATAAATGGAAAATCAGATCCACTATGGCACAATTCTGGTGTGGAATACACATAAAGATACTAACTGCGAGTTGCAATTCGGTAAATTCAAAATTTACAATATGATAAAACAATCCGACAGAAATGAAATTTTAAACGAATTACGTCATGTACATTGTAGTTGGATTTATTTCGGATTCCATACAGTCTCAAAAAGTAATGAAAGTATTCGTTTAGTGCTTACTTTTGATCACTTTATAATTAATAACACCTCATATATATACTAGCATTGCACGCATTCAGTTTGTAGAAAAAATTAGAAAACATACAGAGACCAGTATTCATGTTGACAACCTTCAATATTCGCTAACGCCAATACGGTTACCTTATGTTACAATGTAGGATATCAACAAGTTTGATAAATTCTAATAATACAGAGAAAATAGAATTAATTTAGTTAAATGGTTCTTTTACAAGTTTACGGGCATGCATCTTCATGGTTTTTTTTTAACGTTTAAAATTGCCTTTTTAATAATCTCTTGAATATTTTTCTATTTGTGTCTACAGTATATACGTTCATTTTTGCATTGTTAACTTCTATGAATTTACTGGCTAATAAAGTACTTAAGTTATTTATTTTAACAATATGCTCTTGACATTACACTGACCACAGGTCCCTAAAAATATTTCTTCTTACAATACATGTATATGAAGATTATTTCCTGTACTATAATAATGTTATATTTATAACTACAGAAAATGATCTTTATTATAAAAAAATATTTCTAACGTAAGATGCCTGTGCACAGGCATTTGATTGCTTTTCATTGAAATGAGTTAGCTTAAGATATATTATGTTGTGTTTTTACGTGTATTACACAATGGCATATGAGGTGAACTTTACTCACAGGCACCTGACGTTATATATATTTTTCTCATAATAAAAATAAATACCCTACTATTAGATATACAGTATTTATTTTTTATTATGATAAAAATAAATAACGCCATGTGCCTGTGACTTTACTGTACGTAGAAACAAGTGACTTTGCATGATAATGATACGCATGTATGTCTAAATGACATTAGATCGGGATCGGAGTTTGACGATCACGTCAACTAGATTTCCTTCGGGAAATTGCCTTTAATTAGTTTAAAATCAATTTCAATGAGTTTATATATGTAGTATCACATGTAACTGAACAGATATAGACAAAATAAAACATTTATTAGCCCTTTTAAATGAAAAAATCCCAGAGTTCTCTAGAGTTCTTTAGAGTTCTCTGTTTAGTAGGACCGTTATTTCCCCCACCCTGTTACAGTTTCAAAACATGCAGTTATTCTGAACTGAGGGGGTAGGGGCAGTTTGGACCCAAGAAAAGGTTGAAAACTTAAGGTCAATGTTACATGTGTTAGAGTACAGGAGATATTCTTCCCTGACACTACTATAACTGTATAAGCATGATAAGCTATGTACAAACTTTCTCAATAGTCAGCTGCAGGACCATGGGTACTGGAAGTCATAATTAATGTCAATATGTTGTATGTGCATATATAATCTTTTTTATACATGCATATACAACATATTTACATTAACTTGCCAGTGTGCAATGTGTCCCGTGTTTGCAGACCAATTTGAACAATTTGACAGTTTAAATATCCATCCTAAAATAGATCAGAAGTACATCCTTAGTACCCACTATCTTATTGACATTTTGTTGACAGGATAAAAAAACATTAAAAAATTATCGACACAGCTCGAAAATTCTCTGTTGTTATTGTGGTAAAAACATATCGCCTGCGATTTTTTTAACTGATATTTTCCCATGTACATTGATTAGCATTGTACTTACTTTTTCAATTTATTGGAAACAGCTCTATATTTCCCCAGCACATCATAATCTTTTTCCATTTTGAATGATTTTATTTTTTGACTTCACTAATATGACAGGTGCGTTCGAATTTAAACAAGTCTTTCCAAATTTATTCGCGCAGTCGACTTATTCCAACACTTTTAAAAACGACAAATAAAATTCGGCTCTGCTTTAAAAATAAACTTTAAACAACGAACTAATAATGATTTATCCACTAAATATCACTTCTTATATCTTGGACCAGTCTGGCCAAGTTCACAAAGGGTCTGCAGTGACCTTCCAACAAGGTCTAGCTAAAATTAGAATAACCACAGTGACCTTCCAACAAGGTCTTGATAATATTAAAATAATAATTTCAGTGTCAATTTAAATCCTTGACAGAAATATATTTTGAGACTATAAGAGTGGCCTTGAATTAAGTTTCTGGGTCAGAGGTCATACATGTACATGTATTTATCAGAAAGATTCTCTGCGGTGAAAAACTGTCCTAACCATATTTTTTCTTCCTTTCAGTTTGGTCTTGTATAATTATGTAAGAGGCGGTGAAAAGTCAAGTCTCATCTTGGACTTGAACCCAGGGCCTCTGGCGTACCATGCCAGCGCTCTAACCACTGAGCTACTAAGACCTGATATGTTGACTGACAGTCACACACCTGTTAACCCGGTGACATACTCCCCCTCTTTCAGAAATTCGTCCCCGAATTCTCAGAGTACAGGAAATGCTGTGAAGCATATTCCGGGGAATGACGGTGGGTTTTTGTACGTTTGGCGCCAAATGTAACAGGCGGTGAAAAGTCAAGTCTCAACCGGGACTCGAACCCAGGGCCTCTGGCGTACTGTGCCAGTGCTCTAACCACTGAGCTACTGAGACCCGATATATTGACTGACAGTCACACACCTGTTAACCCGGTGACATACTCCCCCTCTTTCAGAAATTCGTCCCCGAATTCTCAGAGTACAGGAAATGCTGTGAAGCATATTCCGGGGAATGACAGTGGGTTTTTGTACGTCGGGCGCCAAATGTAACAGGCGACGAAAAGTCAAGTCTCAACCGGGACTCGAACCCAGGGCCTCTGGCGTACCGTGCCAGCACTCTAACCACTGGGCTACTGAGACCCGATATATTGACTGACAGTCACACACCTGTTAACCTGGTGACAATTATAACTTAACCCTTCATCCATAAAGAGCTCATGGGTAAAGGGTTCACAATGACCTTGGACTTCAAGTTTCTTGGTCAGAGGTCTAGGTCATAGACGAACTTTATGAATTTTTTTCCCCCCTATCTGATCTACGGTAGTTCATACGTACTTCAACCAGAGTGCCTGTGAGTTAAGTGTGTGCAGTGACCTTGAACCAAATTTCTAAGTTGAAGGTAAAGATTGAAGCACAGTATATGTTATCCTAATATCCTTTTAAACACAGGCACTTTTTTGTACTTAAATGAAAACTTATCCCTTTGAAAATAAACTCAATATTTATATATAATAATAAAAATTTAATTATAAAAAAAGGTTTCATAGAAATTAAGTAGGTTGGCTTTTAAATTTTGACCATGGGATTTCACTATTGTAGAATTTCATTTTTTTGTCAAATGTATGTGATGTAAACTGCTGCAACAAATCCTGGGATCTAGGGTCTACGAGGGCATTCAGTTCAAGTTCTTCTAGAACATTGTCCCAGTTTGATAAGTCAACAAAATTGGCAGAGATGGCAACACTCTTTGTCAGGTTCTCCACTCTGTGTGGGCAGCCTGCTGGTACAAACAAAACCTCTCCTGAAAACAAAAGGTCAATAAATCATGTAGTCTGTATCACAAGACAAATTAACAGAGATGCACATTAAACAAAGAGACTGGTATTACTCTTTAGTGGGTACGATTTACACAGTTTGAAAGGCCTGTAGGATAACTCTGGCTTCTGAATGCTGTGACTTGCCCTCAAAAAGTCATCCTTATAAATATAATAGGAAATATGTGTATTTACATTTTTGTACAGAATTAACTTGTGTGTTATACAAACCTTCATTAAGTATGCACTCTGAGGGGTGAGTTAGGTGTAGCAATGGCTGATTTTCCAGATTAGGATTCCTGATGTCTGCCTCAAACACAGGATCCATACTGTTTGGGTACTGGGGGTAGAGGTAGGGAAGATCTGATTGTGGGAAGAACACCCATCTACATACCAAAGTCAATTCAGTTTAAGTTACATGTATCAATATACTAGTACAGTAAAACATGGTTATAGCGAACAAGCTTCTAATGAATTGACGCTTATGGCTAAGTGATTTTCATTTCCCGTGACTATATTACATGTTGTAAACTTGACGAATATAACGAATTACGCTTGTAACGAATTAAAATTGCCCGTCCCTTGGACTTCATTATAAGCGTGTTTTACTGTATATAGAGAGAGATAAAGAATATCTAACATAAAATCGTAAAATTCATATTCTGTAATTGAGTTTTAGTTTAAGAACATACTAGAAAAATTGATTCTATCTTCATCTATTCTATAATGTTCTCGCACCTTTTAGAGCCTTGAAACACTGCCATCCAAAAGTTGGATCCAAAAGCGTCCACATGGAGCTCACTACAGAGGCCTGCAGGGGCAACAAACAGACTGGGCCAGCTGTCCCTGTACAGTGACCCCTCACTGGTCCTCTGAAGAAAGTCACCTAGGAGACAGGCAGTGTCATGTGAGAGGGAGGCACTTGCTTATTGGATGATTCAATATCTTAAAACAAGTAACTACATTGAACCTCTCCCTTACAAAAGGTCTAACACTTGCATTGGGACAGCTAGATTAGCTCATTTATAATCATTGACAGTAATTCACTTTCAGATTGCATGCAAATGAAATGAAGGCATAACATAATGTGATTGAATCATTTAACCATACAGTTCCATGTATTCAATTGTATTTGGAATTCAAAATGAATTGAACATGGATTTGAATTACAATTACTTTGGCAAAAAAAATTTTCATTTACAATAATAGATAACAAAATTTTAACACAATAAAGTATATTCTTTTCACACACATTGTTGTCTTACCAGCAAAATACCTTGGTATCCCTATCTTCTCCACGAGCCTGGGACAGTGGATTGGGAGGCTCCAGTCAAACAAGTATCCGAGACTTGTGTTTCTGTCCAACTGATTTTTGTCATCTAAGCCCTCTATCCGGTCAATATAATCTGACACAGTTATCTTTTCTTTGTTTTCCAGCCGTGCCCATTCACACGAGTTCTTTACTGAGTGTTTTAAGGTCACAACACAATCTCCTAGAATTATAAAGATTATAAGGTAATACAGTTGAACTTTGATATCTTGAACACTGATATCTTGAATACAATGGATATGTCGAAGTGATTTGTAAGTCCTACCCACTTATTTTTTAAGAATATATGATTCCAGTATAAAAAATTCTAATTTATATTGAAACACTAAAAATTATACTATCCATGGTATATCATTTAGAACACAAATTTGTGAGCAAATTTATAACAAATCTTTAATAGAAGCACAAAGAAATAGGAAACACTAAAGAGATTCCTGACCTGCGTGTGTTTTTATGTCCTGTAGAGACAGATGGGAGGCAGTAACTCTGAGGTCAGTAATGATAACTGGTCTCTGTTTGCAGGAATACTCCTCATGAAACCTCTCTGAGGTCAGGTCCTCAGCTGACACTCTGTCTACCTGCAATATAAGTATCAATCTATTCTTATTAGTCAAGTAATAACATTGTTTGTGTTAATTAAGGAATATGATATTACTTGTGCTTTTCATATACAGTTGAACTTCGATATCTCGAACATTGATATCTCGAATACAATGGATATGTTGAAGTGATTTGTAAGTCCCAACCACTTAATTTTTAAGTATTTTACCCTCGATATCTCGAATACTCGGATATCTCGAAGTTTTTAAACAGTCCCATCTAGTTCGAGATAACGAAGTTTGACTGTAACTACATTTGGAAGCTGCATGAAATGACAATAACAAACCTTCAACCTTCTCAAAAATCCATAAAGCGAAATACAAATTTAAAGCAGAGCAACACAGACCCCTAAAAAGACAGAGGTGGGATCAGGTGCCATGGAGGAGTAAGCATCCCCTGCCGACCGGTTGCACCCGCCGTGTATGTAAAATGCATGTATAAGGTCATGTAAAAGTTTAAAATTATTAAAAAAGAAGTATTAAAAGCAGCTTGAATTGAAGATACTCTGATAATGACATACTGGAATGAAGAAAAATCTTGTAGTCTTATAATTTTCTTTTATAAATGTAGTTGCATCACTTTTGCTAATAATATTAGCTTGTGCTTACTTTTTGATATACTGGCATGGATAATTTGGACAATGAAGGAAGACTGTGCAATGCTGACCTTTGGTCTCTCTGAACTTTGACCTGCTTGCTGACTCTCTCAAAAAGCCATTTGTGTTCAGAATCTAAAGCAAGACAAAAAAATTAAAACTCAAGTTTGTTTGTTTCATTGAAGTTTCTAAACTATAAAGTACAGATCAGAGTACTATATTCAGAAGATGAGTAAATTTCTAAAAACCTGGATCACTATTCAGTGAAACAGCCTTTTCAAGATGGTGATTGGCAGAATCAAAGTCTCCAAGTTTCTCAAAATACGAGCCAAGAGCTGCATGAACATTGGAGCTAGGGCCAATAGTCTTTATAATGTCCTTCAGTCTAGTTACCTCTGACAGCATGAAGGACAGTGTTATCTCTAGTCTGAAATCAACAGTTATTTCTACTTCATATGAAGTCTTTTGTCATTAATGATTCAATACTACAAAATTTACATACCAGTATTATTTTTAACTTGGATAACTTTGTAAAAAAAAATATGTATTTGCATCTTGAAAAAGAGAAGAGATAATGTTCCTGTTATTTATGTGTCACCTTTCAGACAGTAAACTAAGTACACATACATGTTACATGTGTAACTGTTATCAAGAAAGCTGTGTTCACCTCATAATTCCTGCAAGCACAGTATCTGAATTTTCACTGCAAGGTAAGTTATTTGTGTACTGATTTTTCACTTCCTGAGGTTGTCTCCTCCACCATTTTGCCACAGCTACCTTCACTAATGGTTCCTCCAAGTTACTAGTACACATAGTATGTGCTCTCTTTGTTTTAAAAGACTGAACATCATTCTCCTCCTCCGTCTTGTGTTTCCTCTTTGTCAAACGTACAGAGTTACTCAATTTCTTTACTAGATAGTGAAAAATTGATATTATTTTCGATTAATTGGTAAAGAAATTTATTGAGGCTTTTAAATTACTATAGTTTTTTTATTTGAGCATTGCATATGATATATATATATATATATATATATATATATATATATATATATATATATATATATATATATATATATATATATATATATATATATATATATAGATCCTTTAAATCATACCAGGTACATGGACTTCTTGTTCAATCACAGGCCATTCTGAAATCATCTCAGCAGCCTCTTCCTGTTCACAAACACTCATCATTGAAACTTTCCTTATAAATTGAAAATGAGAGAGAGAGAGATACATGTACATCCCAGATGAATACAAGTTTTGGTTTTGTATCAGTCAATGGCAAAAACACACAAACAAACAAAAAAACACACCCATCATTCTACAGAATAAGTTAGGAAATTACATTCATCAGTCAAAAACTATATAGTTCAAGATTTTAAGTGCATTAAAGTGTATTTAAAGAATTGTAGCTCCGATAGAGACTGACCTGGTCTATGGCATGTCATCCTGAATTTGAATTCACATCTTTGCAGCTAATTTAAGAGTACTTTATGAACAAAGTTCATTAAGGATACTGATTAGGCTTTCACTCTGTTCAGACTATATTTATACAATATAGTAAATATGAATCACTTTAATAAACTTGTATGTACTTTCTGGCTCAAAGTTTAGAAATACATCAAATTATTATGCACAAACAATTTAAAATATCTTACAATGACTTTCTTTTACTCAGCTAGTTCACAGCAAATCATAAATAATTTATCACAATAAACACATGTTGCTTCACTTTCACTTTCACTTTCGGTCTCTGCAGATTTTTGCCAAGTCGTGGAGAAAACCATTCTTGAAGAAGACGTTTTAATGAATACAATAAAGATAATAATGGAATTATAAACTAATTAGACTATGTAGCATATTTTGGAAAACATAGCTAGGGTGAATTATTATGAAAATATAACCAACGATCGAGTTAATATGACAAATTTGGAACTTTTTTTGGACTCGTTATCCGAACTCCGAAGAACTCAAAGTTGGTAAAACTGCAAAACGAGAAAAGAATTATATTAATGTATACTTTACAATGTAAATAATCAATTCTTTATCAAGTTTATGTCATTGCTTGTTCATATCAATCTCTGGATTAAATTAATTTCTCAGGTGTCAGTTTCGCGGGAAATGACGTGTTTTAAATATGAGGAATGTGACAAGATACAATGAAAGTATATGAGTTGACATTTAAAAACATATTATTTATGTTTCACTCAAGTGTCATATAAAAGCTATTTTATATGGTGGCATCTTCATCCCATTGGGTGCAATTTTTTTTCTAGCAAATTTGTCGACATGCAAGCTTAATATGTAATTGACATGCAATATAGTTATGTTAAAGTACTTACAGTACTTTACAAAAAAAAAATTAAATATTGCCACATGTGACTTCCAACATGCTAGATGATACTTATTTATGTTGACATGCGAGATAGATATGTCAACATGTCAACATTAATTGCATGTCAAGATCATATTATAGTTGCAAGTCAACATAGATAAGTTGCATGTTGACATACAAAAGCTGAATGCCAATATATTTATTTTGCAAGTATATATTATCTAAATTGAATGTTAACAAATAAGTTGCATGTCGACATAGATAAGTTGCATGTCAACATATTTATCTTGCATGTCAACATACACTCGTTATACAGATTTTTAAAATCATTTTCTTGCATGTAGACATAGTTATGTTGCATTTTGGCATAACTATTTTGCATGTCAACATATTTATCTTACATATCGACATATTTGATAGAAACATAACTTGAAAGTAAGGGGCAGAAGTATGCCACCATAATTTTTGATGTGGGCAATATTTGAAAAAATCATTTTCTTGCATGTCAACATAGTTTGATGCATGTTAGCATAACTATTTTGCATGTCAACATATTTATCTTATATATATCGACATATTTGATAGAAATATAACTTGAAAGTGAGGGGCAGAAGTATGCCACCATAATTAATTTTACTTTTTAATTAACAAAACCATTTTATTCTCTATTAGAATGTTTTACAACTTACATAAGCAAAAATTTATTCACAGATCTTCAAAATCCTAATCTGTTGGGGGGGGGGGGGGGGTAGGTCGGTGCATTCATACTAGTATTACCTAAAATTATATTTCAATGTCATTTGTAAATTTTTTCATGCTTTCAAAAAAAAGGGGGCAGTGGCAAGTTTCTTACAAAATTAATTTCCTGTATGTATATAAATTTAAGAAAAATGTTGGTTGTGGGGAAAAAAATTGGGGGGGGGGGTGATGATACAGTGAACCATTTCTATGTGCCTGTAGCCATCTTTAAGTTAGTTCTTCTGTTTTAACATGGAGCATTTTTTGAAATAACATAAAGCTCCTTTCAAGATAATTGAATGAAAACATAAACATATAAAAGCAGACAGTGTATTTGCATCTTTTCAATATCCAGTCATGCACTCTTATTATCTTAATGTTTTTCACCAAAATATTATATCTCAGTCGAAAATTAGTTGTGGCAAGATTTAAGGTAAGGTTTGTGGCTTGCATTTTTTAGGAGTTGGGGCCAAATATGTAAAAAACAGCCAAATTTTCAAAAATCTTCTTCTCTACTCCCATACATGTGAGGAAAAAACTGATTGCATGGTTATGATGTCCATGGAGCCCTCTACCAAAATTGTGAAATTCATGGCCCCTGGGTCAGGGGTTCAGGCTCTAGGGTGGGGCCAATATGGTCATATAGTAAAAATGTATTAAATCTTAGAAAATCTTCTTCTCTTCTCCCATAGATATTTGTTAAAAACTAAATACATGGTTATGATGTCCATGAAGCCCTCTACCAAAATTGTGAAATTTATGGCCCCTGGGTCAGGGGTTCAGGCTCTAGGGTGGGGCCAATTTGGCCATATAGTTAAAATGTATTAAATCTTAGAAAATCTTCTTCTCTACTCCCATAGATATTTGTTAAAAACTAAATGCATGGATATAATGTCCATGAAGCCCTCTATCAAAATTGTGAAATTCATGGCCCCTGGGTCAGGGGTTCAGGCTCTAGAGTGGGGTCAATATGGTCATATAGTTAAAATGTATTAAATCTTAGAAAATCATCTTCTCTACTCCCATAGATATTTGTTAAAAACTAAATACATGGTTATGATGTCCATGAAGCCCTTTACCAAAATTGTGAAATTTATGGTCTCTGGGTCAGGGTTAAAGCTCTAGGGTGGGGCCAATATGGCCATATAGTAAAAATGTATTAAATCTTAGAAAATCTTCTTCTCTACTCCTGTATATATTTGTGAAAAACTAAAGGCATGGATATGATGTCCTTGTGTTAAGTGGCATCAAATAGTATGTAGGTCATGGACCTCAAGGGTGGTCCTGACCCCCTCAAACAGGAAGGGCCCAAATATCTTGAAAACGGTTAAGAACCCCACCCCTAAACCATATATATTCTTGTTCCTTGTGTCAAGGGGCATCAAATGGTATGTAGGTCATGGGCCCCGGGGATGGTCCTGACCCCCCTCAAACAGGAAGTGCACAAATAACTTGAAAACGGTTGAGATCCCCACCCCTAAACCGTATATATTCTTGTTCCTTGTGTTAAGGGGCATCATATGGTATGTAGGCATGGGCCCTGGAGGTGGTCCTGACCCCCCTCAAACAGGTAGTGCCCAAATATCTTGAAAACGGTTAATATCCCCACCCCTAAACCATATATATTCTTGTTCCTTGGGTCATGTTAGTTCACCTGATATATAGTAAAGGACCCCTGGAAACATCATGAAACTTTGTGGGTCATCCCTACTCTATATGATAGCCTCGTTCGTTTGGGAGACTTTATAATCGCCCCGATTATAATTACATCTTGTTTTCCCTTGCTTCTTCCTAATGGAGTTATCTTCCTTTGCTTGTTCATATTTAGTAATTAATCATTGAATATAATGTAATTATAAAGAAGTTGTATGATCGAAAGAGTTATGCAAGGCTTTTTATCATTTGAAACAAAAACAGTTTTTGAACTTTCAAAATAAACAAATAGACTTGTTAATAGTAAAGTAATAATTGGCTAACTAAAATCACTGATATAAAGGTAAAATGATTTTGGTATATATGCCAGATGGTGATTCTCAACGAAGGTTGAATATTCAAAAACTGGAACAGAAGTGAGTAACTCATGATGGCTTTTATCGATAAAGCTGGGTTTTTTTTTTCGTTTGTTTAAATGTCCACAGGGAGAGTTTCTGTCTAGCTGCCCCAGGGGGATGGGGGATGGGAGGTTGTTTTAGATAAAACATGAATAATAGCCACCTTGTTATTATTATTAAATTATTTTCTATCAGAGTCTTGCACCTTTTCAATATCAGGTCAAGCACTCTTTTATGATCTTTTAAGTTTTTCACTAAAATTATAGGTTTAATAGTCCTTTTTGAAAGATTTCAGGCAGGGAGGTGGTCGTCATTAAAATTAAAAATTTTTCTATTCCAGAATAAAACTTAATTAAATGCATATATGAGACCCCTTGACAAGTTTGTGTATGGGTTATGCTACTCAGGTGACCGTTAAGGCCTATTGGCCTCTTGTAACTACAAAAGGTCAAAGTTCATGATTTCAAAATTTCATGTTGATGAAATGTAAATAATTTTGTGAAGATATGTACATTTTATATGTGACTATTATGGGGTTATTTATGCTTAAAATGTTAAAAAATAATGTCACTATTTATATCCTGATTCATTTTATTAATTTCTAATGAACTATCTAAAAATAGAATAATTGCAACAAAGTCTTAATTTTGGACTACTATTACGTAAACGAAAACATCTTATTTGAAACCTTTCCACGTCCACCGATTTCAGGAAAAACATATCTTAGAATGTTTCTGAAACACTATGATGCGGACTTCGTTTTTCTGGAAATTGATTAAATGCTTGTGTCCTGTTATTTTTTCATTGAAACTACAAAGCCCCGCGAAATAAAAAAAAACCTTAAATCAATTATGACGTCATATAAATTTTGACGTCATAGCTGAAATAAAGGGTAGTTGGTGTTACGTCACAATGAAAATGTATGAGTTATCTCCCTGTAACCGCAAACCTTACCTTAAGGTATTATCTTATTTAAGTTGTTTGCCCCTTGAGGTAAGCTAGGTTTACAGTGGCAGATCTAGAAGTCTATGTTGGGGGATTGGAGGATTACCTAGGGATGGTTATCTTGGGGGTTGGAGTTTCGGAAAGGGGGGGGGGGGCTCCTCCTTATTAAAAAAAAGAAGATTTATGTTATGTTGATTTATTTTTTGTTTTTCTTTTCAAATAAACAACATAGATCATATCTTCAAGAATACGTTTTATGGAGTTCAAGATGTGTCAACTCAACCAAAACAAAAATCAAACTTTTTTATTCATGAAAGAGTTTTTTTAAATAAAAAGAAACTGAATAAAATATAACACCCCCTCCCCCCTCTGTTTTTCTACAAACAGAAGATTTCTCAATACTAGTGAAATATATAACTATATGCCAATTATTCAGTTAAAAATCTGCTTGCGAGTACCACCCTTCTAGACTATTGCTAATAGCCTGTGTATTCTAGAGAACATAATTTCCTGTCAGAGTTTAGTTTTTATTATTCACACTTTTGTTAAACAATGAAAATTTTAATTTTAGGTACATCATGTACATTACATTGATACTTATTAAAAAAAAAAAGAAGAAAATCCTAGGGTGGATGGGATTGGGGGGGGGGGGGGAGGTCCCAAAGTATTTGACAAAAATTGCCAACAATTTAAAGTTACAATACATGTAAAGTGAAAGGGAAGCAATATGTTTATAAAATGAAAATTTTACCATTGACTCATCATTTTTCATATCTAATAATAAGCTTTGAATTCTCATTGGTTTTGCAGCTCAAAAAGATTGAAATTATACACTTCTTGAAAGCTGAGTGATACTTAGTGAAGTGCAGGTGTTTGCTAGCTGTCATCACTGAAGTTCTGTCACTGAATGACGGAGGTCCACTGAAGAATGTGTTGAGGTATGAGTCATTTTGTTGCATGTATTGCTATTTTGTGACGCCATGCACTTATTTCAATAGACATAATCACAATCACCTATATAGATAAGTGATCATCTATTCTAAGTAAATGGTGATATCACTTTTTTAGCTCACAGAGACGAAGTCGGGGGGAGCCTATGCTATACCCTCGGCGTCGGCGTCGGCGTCCGGACCTGGTTAAAGTTTTTGTTGAAGGTCCTGTATCTAAGTTATTACTTGAACTATCTTCACCAAACTTGCATGGATGATGCATCTTGACCTACTTATGGACTTGAAAGACTTGGATGCTGAATCAGGGCCATGAGTTTCAGATGCTGGAGGAGGTTAAGGTTTTTGGAGCAGGTTAAAGTTTTTGGTGCAGGTGCCCTTTGATAGCAATTTCTAAGTAACTACTGGTCCTAACTTCACCAAACTTGCATGGATGGTGCATCTTATGATACTGATGCACCAGACATGCTTAAATGCTGAATCTTAGCCATAGGTTTCAGATTCTGGATGAGGTTAAGGTTTTTAGAGCTGGTTAAAGTTTTTGGAGCAGGTGCCCTTTGATGATTATATCTTAGTTATTACTGGTCCTAACTTCACTAAACTTGCATAGATGGTGCGTCTTATAATACTGATGCACCTGGCTGGCATGAATGCTGAGTCTGAGCCATAGGTTTCGGATGCTGAAGGAGGTTAAGGTTTTTAGAGCTGGTTAAAGTTTTTGGAGCAGGTGCCCTTTGATGATTATATCTTAGTTATTACATGTACTAGTCCAAACTTCACCAAACTTGCATGGATGGTGCGTCTTATTATACTGATGCACCTGACAGGCATGAATGCTGAGTCTGAGCCATAGGTTTCGGATGCTGAAGGAGGTTAAGGTTTTCAGAGCTGGTTAAAGTTTTTGGAGCAGGTGCCCTCTGATGATTATATCTTAGTTATTACTGGTCCTAACTTCATAAAACTTGCATGGATGATGCGTCTTATGATACTGATGCACCTGACAGGCTTGAATGCTGAATCTGAGCCAGAGGTTTCGGATGCTGGATTAGGTTAAGTTTTTTGGAACAGGTCACATGTTTAATAAATATTAGTACTATTTCAAACTTGCATAGTTGATTGAACTATAATATAAATGAATCGCAGAGGTAGCTTCAGATGCAGAGCCTGACCTCCATTATCAAGGATGCTAAAAAATATATCTTAGTTATTACTGGTCCTAACTTTACTAAACTTGCATGGATGGTGCGTCTTATGATACTGATGCACCTGACAGGCATGAATGCTGAATTTGACCCATAGGTTTCGGATGCTGAAGGGAGGTTAAGGTTTTAAGAGCTGGTGTTTTTGGAGCAGGCGCTCTCTTATGATTATATCTTAGTTATTACTGGTCCAAACTTCATCAAACTTGCATGGATGATGCATCTTATGACACTGATGCACCTGGCAGGCTTGAATGCTAAATCTGAGCTGTAGGTTTCGGATGCTGGATGAGATTTGGTTTTTTGGAACAGGTCACATATTTTATAGATAATAGCTTGCATAGTTGATTTAACTATAATATTAATGAACCGCAGAGGTAGCTTCAAGTGCAGATCTCCATTATCAAGGATGCTTAAAAAATTCTCCTATCACAAACCTTCTTGATAGATGTGTTCGTTGTTAAATGAGATAATATGATTCCTATGATATAGTATTGTA
This sequence comes from Magallana ariakensis, assembly GCA_020458035.1. NCBI lineage: Eukaryota > Metazoa > Mollusca > Bivalvia > Ostreida > Ostreidae > Magallana > Magallana ariakensis. Next base: position 52,895,368 of record CM035817.1, on the reverse strand, counting down.
TGATATGATACACTATTGTTTTATATGATACAATATTATATCATATATTGTAAAAAGTTATATGATACGATATGATATTGTATCATTTTTTTTGTACATTATGATATGATATTTTATCATGATATTGTTATGAATAGTATTGTTTATTATGATACAATATTGTATAATATGATATTGTATTATGTAACATTTTTATCACATGCTATTGTTTCATATGATATTGCAACATATAATATTGTATCATATGATATGATATTGTATAATATATATCGTATCATATGATACGATATTGTATAATATGATATTGGTTTATATAATATATTATTATATCACATGAAAATGTATTATATGATATTGTATAATGTGATATTGTATCATATTATACAATATAGTATAATATGATATTGTATGATATAATATAGTACTATATCACATGATCTGGTATCAATTAATATGATACAATGTTGTATCTAATTTTATTGTATCATATGATACAATATCATATTATGTATCAAATATGATACAATATCATACAATACAATATCATACTATAATATACAATATAATATCATATGTTACAATATTGTGATGTATTATGTGATATGATATTGTATCATATATTATTATATTGTATCATATAATATTAATATCATAATATATTATGATATTGTATTATGTGATCAAATACAATAATGTATAACAAAATACAATGTTATATCATATGTTACAATATCATATTTCATCATTATTTATTACAGTATTTTATTGTATTATATGTTATATATTGTAGGTATCATAGGATGCAGTATCGTATTTTATATTATTGTATTGATAAACATTGTATCATATAATACCATATGAAATGAACATATGATTATTATACAATTTTTTAACATATGATATAGTTATACGATATTGTGTCAAAACAGTATCCATGTATATCCAAGATCATTATTAACTATGATTTAAATAATATGATAAAGGTGGTCTCATAAAGGTGATTCCTCATAAAGGTGATGCCTCTTCTCGGTGAGCTTTGTAATCTGTGATTACCTATGTTTCCAAGATGATATCACCATATTGATTGGTGGTAGAAATATTATATTCATTTTTAGTGGGTATCAGAGACCAATATATTCTGTAAACCAACTTTTATTCGTGATGATTTAATTTTGCGATTAATTGAATATATACTGGTTTGCGGCTATTATAAATTTCAGCGAACAAAAATGTAGGCCGTCTGCAAAATATAACACCAGAGGCTTTTTAAGACTGAATCGTGGCGATAAGTTTTGGTGACGTTGAGGCTCTCGCAAACCTTGCAAAAAATTCTTGCACGCGAATAAAAGTTGGTTTACAACTTTACAATAACAGTAATGCAATAATTAGACTTGTAGACTTATAGTGCTGTGATGTCTTGCTTACATAAGTGTGTGAGTCTATTTGATATCCAATTATCTATTATTAGCTCCCCTGTACCAAAAGTTTTCAAAATTAGACAATTCTTTTTAAAATTTATAGATTTATTTTTTTCCAAATTGTGCATTTTTCCTCTGAGGTCAAAAGTTTTATAGCAAGAAAATCAAACAAGGGAAACAAAAATTTTCTTCAGAATTATTAGGACCCCGCTTTTGCGGGCACCCTATAGTGATCAGTCTGTCCGCCCATTAGTCTTTCCATCTGTCTATCCATCCAAGATCGCTTGCCCAGAGCATATCTTCTCTCTCCATGGCCAAATCTGGGTCATACTTCACCCACAGAGTGCCTTTGGGTAAAGAGTGTGCAGTGACCTTGAACCATGTTGAACCATGTTTCTAGGTCTAAGGTTAAGGTCATAGCAGAAACATATATAAAATCCTTGTCCAGGGCATATCTTCTTTCCTCTTGGTCCAATCTGGCTCATACTTCACTCTATACAAAGGGTGTTTAGTGACCATGAATGAAGTTTGTGGGTCATGAATCAAGGTCATATTGGACCATGCAAAAATCCTTTTTTAAGAGCATATATCATATACCCTCCACTTAGCCCTATTTGGCTAATACTTTACTTAAACAGAGCTGTTTAATTAATGGCATGCAGTGATTTGAACCAAGTCAATGTAAAGGTCATAGCAGATCTCTTTATAAACAGTTTTAGACAGTAGATTACTTCCCATTTGCTTAATCTTGCTCAGATTGAGCAAAAATGACTGTATGGAAGGGGTAATGAGATTGAATTAGAAGTTCTACGCAAGCTGGAAAGTCATAGGTCAAGGTCAAGCAAAATTCTCTGAAAATCTTTTCATCCTATTGTTCATTATTAAAGCAGGGCTCTTTAAAATGGTCACCATCTCAATGTTGTCTAGTTATTCAAGTGAGCAGTATGGCCCATGGTCCTCTTGAGCTCTCAAATATGTTTTTCAGAGATATATGAATGGTCCCTCCTTCATATACCAAGTAGACCAGTCAATATTTGCTAAAAAAGCATTTTTTAAAATTCTATCATCTATATAAGCCTTGCTTCAGTAACAATGTTCTTTGTCCATTTGCATTTTAACTATAGAATGAAATGTAAGGGGATCATTTGAATTTGATAAAAACTCTTTGGACCATAATTCCATTGATGGTAAATAAATAACAATGATGTTACCAAATGCAGTAGCTTATACATTTCTATATAATAATTATATATATTGATGTATGAACATCAGCGTTTGGTATATATTGTATGCCTGTGAGAGAAATTGCTGTTTAATAAAAATACATGTTAAATTCAAACATGTGATATCACTTCATTGAATACTAGCGTAGATCATTTCACATATATATGAAATGAAATAACTCATTGAAATACATTGATAGGTTTATATTAATATGGTATTGGTAAGAGACGTCACTTGGCTATAAATATCATTATGGTAATTTATTTAGTTTTTATTTGACCATCAGTAATGTATGTTTAAGATAAGAAACCCTAATTAGTATTTAAATGACAGATTTGATCTTGATGCATTTTCTACTGGTACCCTTTCCGAACTGACAGATTTTTATCCCCCTGTTATTGATGAATAATTCAATGAAAATAGTATTTTCATGCATTCAATAACCACTCTGTAAAACAATCTTAAGAACTGATGCCAAATCTATAATTCGCTGAGGAAATAAATCTAATTAGACTTCAAACTTTGTTGGTAGTTCTTTCATTGCAATGCAAATCTAACACATTTGTCTATATTGAACTGCATCAGCTATGGCAAGAAAATTGTGCAGAAATACTGTTCATAGTAGATTTCTAATGAAACACAAGAAATTATATATGTGTAAAATTGTAAGAATTTAAGTATCCCTTGTGGATGTTAAAAAAGTCTCACTTTTATTTATCTGATGGTCAGTGAACTACACAATTGTACATGAATTAATAAAACAAAAATTAAGTGCTTGCAATGTTAGATTCTTGCAATTTGATAAAAATTAGGACATTCACAAAATAGTGTACTGTTATTTGTGTAATATATTACAGTATCTAGAATTACAAGAATGAAAATAATAAAGAAAACAAATGAACAAAACTATTGTAATTAATTAAAAAATATTTGAGAAATATTTATGATATGTTACAAAAGAACAAGGATTGAAACGCTGCAATGTAACTTGTTTCTTAGACTTTCTACATTTTAATGAGTTTTGATATTAGTGAGGGTTGATTGATCATTGATTGACCTTCAGACTGTCTGGAGCAGTGATGATACGATAATGGGATGATCTGTGTATACTCTGCCAGCAAGTGTTTGGATAATACTTAACATGTCAAACACTGACCACGAGCAAAACAGGTCAGAATACTCTTAATAATTATCTAGCCATAAAAGTGCTGGAACCTGTCACTTGCCGGGCATTAATCTCGTACTGATGAATGGGATCTAAGGGCAGTAACTCCAAAGCTGTCTTATATGAAAGGTAGCTAGTCCTGGAAACAGAAAAGGAAACTTCATTAGAAGCAAAATGACTGTTAAGGGTACATGTAGCAATGCATATATGTATGTATCATTTCCGCAATGCATTGCATATATTTTATACAAGAAATATGTCAGATCTTATATAGGTAAATATTTACAACTTACAATATTTTTCTCTAATATTTTTCTCTAGTATTTATGGAATCAATCTGCTTGAAAAAAATGTAAGCTATATTCTCAGAAGCTATTGGATCCTTGGGAACAAAACATAAGACACATTTTGCTCATTATTAACATTTTCAAATCGCACATATTGTCATATGAATTGATAGTTACTTTTTTTGGCCAAAATCATGGTGACTTAATTAGAAAGAAAATGAATTTTCTTACCTGGTAAATTAATTGCATGATAGTGTTACAAACAGAAATTTTAAAATTATTGTGATGTATCCCTTCCACTTTTTAATTTGCATGTTATAAGTGTACTATAGCTGACTCCTCTATACTACAGTAACCATAAGGCAGTTGCACCTAATCAATGTATAAAGTCTTGGGCAGGGTGGGTGTGGGTACTTTTGGGATAAGTTGGTTTATTGTAAGATGTATTGTAAAGTAGTTGTTATCCAGATATGGTTTTATTACATTAAATTATAAATATACCTTGTTAATCTTCTGTTCTGTATTGAAATTACACAAAAATGTGCACTTAATAGTATGTTTATCATTCTTGTGGTTATCTATAGCCTCATTATATTTATTTCTTATTTAGAGATGCATAAGATTTAAAAGGTTTTTAGGGCTATGTATTGGTAATAAATTAAAATTTAATCAAATGATCAATTAATTATCCAATTATTGAATTCTTTTATAGGGTGCATATCAACATTTAAATATCTATTAAAGATTTGAATGATGAATTGTTGATGGCAATTCGTTTAATTGGTATTGAGGGGTCCAGCATTGTTTTAACACTGATTATCACTTAGTTTGTTCTATTGGGTTACAGCTACACAGTGGGAGATTGATCACGGCCAGGGAGAGATGGTTGGATGTGTATTGATTTTCACCTGCTGATTACAGGTATGTTTTGTGGGATGGTGTGTATCCTTTATATAGTGGAGGCTGTCAGCTTGCTGGGGCCCATCTTGGAATCCAGCTACAAAAGCCATTGTAGAGGAAATGTGACGTAAGCAGGGTTTTCATTCTTTTTACCTGACCTGACTTGAAGATTGATTTTATAGTGTCATGTTGATCTATTTTTCATTGTGAAGTAGGGAAATTGGATGTTTATATTTTTATACCATGTGCATAACAAGTCAACTTGTAAATTGTGGAAAGGATAACTCTAAAATCTTATGTATGAATAAGGAGCATTAAAGTGAGGTGCATGGTGTAAAAAAAAAAGTTGAGAATTTTTTGTAGTTGAATGAGACTGTTTTACACAGGGAGTCAGTGGGACTCTGTTTGTTTCCTTATCTAATGTATTGCGATCAGAGTTCCTTGTTCTGGTCCTGTGTTACAGAATTAGGGCCCGAGGACAGCCAACCTATCTTATCCATTCATCTGTTTGCTCATTAAATCGGAAGAAATTAAGCAGAAACAATCAACTGTCTGTCTACAAGTCAAAATTCCACCAGGTAAAGGGCTTTATCAGTCTTGTCTATCAGATAAATGAAAGTTTTATGAAAAGAGGAATTTCGGGGAATTGGGGAATTTTTTTGTTTGTTGAATGGAGAGAGGATAGATTGGACATGCTGGGCATGTGTTGACAAATATTTGCAAAGTTTGTCCATTTTATGTTTTAAATATCCAGCCCATGGTGTGCTCAAGCCAGCATAACCATTCATATGCCAGTGTATGTATGTAACAAGTGAAGCATGTTAAGATATTTCTATTGTGATTTAAATGAATTCCTCTGAATTAGCAGTGTGCCAGTGAAGAAACAGGTAGCCGGTTCTACTAGTGGCTGTCAGAATTCCAAGTATGTCACCATTTTACTGAAAGTATGCAAAGTTTATCAACTATCTGTTGTCAAATTCTTCAATTGTTCATCAAGGCCTGGAAAAACATCAGTACAGGTGAATTGAGGGGCTGAAATTTAATGTTATAACTAATTTTGTGTATGCAAAGGGTGTGCTAGCCCATGGAGAACTGTCATTGATTGGACTGTTGGAGTTGACTGTTGTAAACTAAGGTGTAATTATAAATAGACTGTTGAAACGGAATACCTTCGCTTGTGTATTTGATCAACTCTCAGCTAGTGTCTGGAAGAACTTGTGTCTTCCAAAGTTTAGTTTCTGGGATTTATTATAGATATTGGTTATTGATTAGCAATTCAGGTAAGTAAATTAAGATAAAACCCATTGTGTAGACTTTAAATCAATATAAAACTACCTGCTCTGTGGTATCTAGGAATATCAGGTATACCGGTACATGGGTGGGTCTAGCCAGGGGTCTGAATATTCGGAGGTTTTGAGAATGAAATTTTGGCTGTAGGTCGAGTTGGCATTATAGGTGTTGATATAATGTGACACGCTGTTCGCTGTAATTGCGTTATTTGTTGTGATGGACATAATCAGGTAAGGATAAGTGCCATTATTTGTACGTCTGCTAGAGGAGCTGTTACTTACTTATCAGAGACATGGATAATCTGGCACTTTGATGATGACTAATTCAAAGTTAATAGCCTTATGATGAAGGTAAATGAATTGTGTTGAGTGGTATAATTCTAAAACAATCAAATCTTAGAGTACCGGTAGGTAAGATATCAAGGTGTAAATTTTCTTGTTCTAAGAATGCTTTTATGGAACAGGATGTTTCATTGCATGATTAAATATTTTCCGATGATAAATTAAACCTGACAGTATACACATCCTGTGTCTATGTAGTTCTACTTCTCCTTTAGACAACGTTTTGTCTTATATTTTTTCCTGTGGGTCAGGTTTTTTTTATGCACCTATTCTCTCCTGCCAGACTTCATCACCTGTTGTTCTTTTCCTTCATCTTTTAAGCAACATGCATTCACTTGTGTAGTTTTCTTTAAATATTTGGTAAATCTTGATAAAAATAAATGAATCCTTTTATTGAAGTACATTAAAATGCATTTTAAGCTATAAAATAAAATGGCAGGTAATCAAATCTTTAACTTTTCAGTTTGTTGACCTTACTCATGATGCCTCCCCCTTTTTAACATAATTTTTTAATTTTAAATCTTGGGACAAAAATTGGGGTTTTAATGATTAGCACTATTGGTTTACATAATCTGCTCCTTCTGAACAATTCTATCTCACCCTGTTACGTAATGGTTGTATGATTTTGACCTTTGTCTTACCTTACTGGTTTTACCTGGGCACCAAGAAAACAGAGTATCAAATGATAGACACAGTTTTGCTTGTTGTTTTACTTGATATATAAACATTCTTCTCCACATAGTTTGTATGATTAAACAAAGTTTGTTTTTTATAAAGGTATAAACCTGTCATTTTATTTAAATTTGTAAACTTTGAAATATGTCACCAGCAAACTGTCAAATAGATATTAAATTCTCATCAACTCAAAATGAAAAGATAATTTACAGTGGGTTAGAAGGTGATCCTGGATTAGAATGAGCTTGTCATGCTGTGTGGATATCCAAACAAACACAATTTACTCAGATCGTATGATGAATGGGTGTGTCCCAGATTTTCTTGCATATGTGAATTATTTCACAAGTTTTCAAGGTGTTCAGAAATGTAAGAAACTGGTTCTACAACCGAAAAGATGCCAAAGATAATTACACTGATGTTAGGTTATAATAAACTTAATTGTGCATGTGTCCTACTTTCAGATTAATCCTGGAAATGTGACACAGAGTGGAGAGAAGAGAAAGAAAAACCTTTGAGAAAACATGATCAAAATCTCCACACAGAAGGTGATTACATCATCAATTATACTTGATTTATTACAGTGATATACAGAGGTATTGAACAGTTTGGTCGTCCTCAGAGATCAAAGCTAGACTTGTCATGAACTGACTGAGAGCCAATGAAAAGGGGTTTTCCTCATATCAAGAGTTGTATTTTAACCTGTTTTGCATGTTTTAAAAACATGAACTTTGGGGGGTCTTCTGATTTGTTTAAGAAACTCGGACCTAAGTTTGAAGATGAAGGATTATTTTATAGTTTTCAGTATAAATTCTTTTCAAGAATTCAGGACAATGAAATGTTAACTCAAAGTGAATGCTTCTAGGTTACAAATGATGTTACTAGAAATGATGCAGTGGTCTTAATGTATACCCAGTAAGAGTAAAAGAGGGCTCCAATTCTGTATTTTAGGTCATAATTAATAGCAATCAATAGTATAAGCTGAAAGCAAAGAATTTACATTAGCTAATTGCACATCGCACTCACCTGATAAGATCAAAATAAGGAATTGAATAAAATATTAAAGGTTTTAATATAAAGCCATGTAAGAACATTCCAGAAGTAATTGATGGATATTTCTGATCTTTGTGATAGTCCTGTCTGTCAGTTGGAGAATTGGTTATAGGCATTTAAGGATATTGCTGGCTTTGTCAGCATTAACTGTAAGAAAGTGCAATAGGAGAAACAGAGAAAAAAATCAAGGTGTGAATAATTTTTTGCACCTTACAACCTTGTGATGGAGAAATTACTGTTTGACTAGATTTCTCCGCAGATCACTATTTTTTGCTACATTTTGTTGCATCATCTCAAATGCAAGACGTTCTATTGCAAAAATGTGTCAAAGTGACGCTATCTGAGACAGTATATTTTTCAAGTCAAAATGCAATTAACTACACCTACAGACAATTAAAAACCAACTGGAATAGGTATTGTAGGTATGTATGCATATTGTCAGGCTTGTGCCTGCATTGGCAGAAAGAATATATACGAGAGAGAGAGAGAGAGAGTGTCCTTATAGTTAAATTTTGGGGTCTTCTTAAGATTGTACTTGTTGTTCAGTTAGAAGCTGTAATGATTGGTCTAGTGACAGAAAATTCCAGCCTTATATACAGAGAGCTGGGTTGTTGCAGAGGAGGTATTATTTAGTGTATTGGTACTCGACCTGTATGTAACCTGTTACCAGTTCATAGCTTTGTTGGTTTGTACTGTTCTGGTTTTATGAGACTGTTTGTGTTTATCTATTTATCTTACACTGTGGACACACTACTCCAAGGATCAAATTGGTTGTTCTAATAGGGATATACATGGACTGTTAAATATTGATAGGCATGTATAGGTTTGGCCCAATCTATTGAGTACTCAGCCTTTAAGTACAGGGTAGTGTAGACTTAGTGACATAACCACGTTCTAACGGCCGGAACTCCCAACATGTCCGATTAAGATCAACTTTTCTGCTTGAATAGCTTTCAAGATTCTTTTTCATGATTAAAGAATGATTTTTTTCTTTGAATATGTAAAATATTTAGGTCATTTCATTTACTCAGATTTGCCATAAAAAAGGCTCTGCTGGAAAGGTAGATGAGAATTACTTAAGCATTTATGACACATGGTATAAGATGTTCTCTGTGATCTAACACCTTAGGTGAGCACAGAACATCTTTCTGTATCAAATGTTTTGTGCTCCATTTAATCGTTTTTGTATAACACTTCACAAGGAGTTTTCGATGTAACCCTTGATGGGAGTTTCAACAGTTACCATACAAGGACAACAGTCTTAAAGCTGTTAATGGCATGTTTATGAGCTCTGCTGCAGAAAACATGTATATAACAAATCAATATTTGATGCTTTAAAGTTGTTTTGAATGTTTGGTCAATTGACATTGTTAGGACTGGGATGGGGTTTAGATGATCAGAAATATGGAAAGTATTTGAAGTTTTTTCTTGACAATGCATTGAAAACTGTTCAAGGAAGCAAACCTGACAATTTTGCCTGCTTAGAACAGAATTTACCTTTAACTTGGAAGGAATGCACCATGGTATTGTCAGGAAACAATAATCGTTACGCAATTCAATTCCTCACCGAGTGCAATATTTGTACATGTCTTTCTAGTTAAATTATGGTGGAAAAATCCCTCCATTGTAATGTTTGTTATGCATGATAAATGTCTAAGAAAACATCGCAGGCAAGCAATTCTTGTTATGTCTGTAAATGATTTTCTGTATTTGGTGTTAAATTGGTATGTTCAAATGAGACAAGTGTATATTGAGCTTGTTTCTAAACTACCAGTATTGATTTCTAACCTGCTTTTGGTATAGTTTTCTGTGCAACTAAGTTTTGAAGTGGATTGGGAGGTGTCAGAAGATAAAATTTACCTCACAGATGAGTGTTTGATATGGTGGCTTTCTTGTTGGATTGAATTCACTTTTTGAGAAAAATGGACTGAGGACTATGACATTTGTCTCAGTTTATTACTTATTAATGTAGTGAAACTTGTTTTTGAAACGTTCCAAGTGCTTGTAATCATAAAAAAGAGGATGGTGTGTGTTTAAGGTACATGTTTTATGGCATAGCCACTTACTGTTTTAAGTCCAAAGCAGTTGAACTTTGATCATTAAATTGTTACCTCTTTTTTTCTATAGATGAGCAATGAGTTGTGAGTGAAATATCAACATGGATGGTCCAGAAAACAGAGAGGGGGATCATGGGGTGGAGGACATGATCAACCTCAGGTGAGTCTCCAGCTGATGTTGGTCTTAATGGGCGTAATGTGGGCAACCACATTCTCCATATGCATATTTAACATGTTAGCTTTTTGCCCCTTGAAGCAACCCTCAATGCCTTTATAGGCATTTGTCCAAAAGCAAACTTTCATCCCCATTTATTACCTTTTAACAAAGAACATTTTAGTCTGAAAAAGTGGAATATATGCGCACATTAATTATGCTATTAAAATCAAAATGAACACTGTCAGGATTGGTTTAAAAATTACAAATAATTTAGATGTTTTCATAATATTTGATCAAAAAATAAAATCCAACTTAGTCTAAGTAGTAAACTGTCCCTGTTTGACAGTTTTTAGCACCTGGAGCAGTCATAAGGGAGAAAACAGTACTTCCTGTAGTTTCTCCTAATGTACTATAATGTACTGTAAACAGATGTATGGTGTTCAGCTCAAAGTACTGTAAACTATAGAAATACCCTTGTTCGTGTGCTGTCAACAGTTACAGTAATAAATGTGTGTACTTTAATCATTCACGGCAAATATGAACATGTACTTTGCTGCAAACTTTGAGTAAAACAAACATAGATATGGTGAATTAACAGCACATAAAAGTATTTCTTATCTATCTCCAAGTCAAACCCCTGCTAAAAAAATGTAGAAAATTTAATAGAATATAAATAAAGTACTATTTACACCCTTACTGTCAAAATTAGAAAACATTTTTCATTCATATATCTGCAGTTATGATATCTTTTCCACAACAAATTCTATTGAAGCTATAGTTTAAAGATTTTCACTGTAAGTTTAAACATTTTATCCAAAAAAATTAATTATTATGAAATATTTGCAGTGAAAATTTAAATTTTGTTTCTGACTTGTAGTTACCCCTGGCCAATACATTAATTTGAACTTATATTTATATTTGGTATTTATATCGTAAAAGGAAATAAGTTTTTTTTCTTTTGTGCCTTAAAGGGACATAGTCACGATTTTGGTCAAAATCCATTTTTCTGTTTTAATTATTTACAATGCTTTAGGAATGCATTTCTAATAATAATATAAATTTGAGGGTCAGTCATTAAGTTATAAGCAAGTAAAAAGCTCACAATTCTTTGTCATGTAAACAAGGCTCGTGCCCTGTTTTAGTTTACATAGGTTTAATGTACCAGTAAAAAATCTTTTTCAAGCTGATTTGTCTATCTTCTTATTCATTTTAAGCATAAATAAACAGTTCCTAATGTTTAACACATTCATTTTAGGTCAAAAATTGGAATTTTAACTTGAACATGCAAAATGTAAACAAATGCTTTGTTTACGTAGCAAATAATTGAAAGCTCTGTAACTCGCTTATAATTGAACAAAGGACACTCAAATTTTGGTTGCCTGTTAAAAATGACTTACTGAAGCATTGTAAACATTAAAATCAGAAAAATAATTTTTGACAAAAATCATGACCATACCCCTTTAAAATTTGCTTTATTCAAGCTTTTTTGTAATTATCAATGAGTAATGTAGTCATTAACAGTATAAATGCATGCACTATAAAAAGACTGATGTATGCTTCATCAATATGTGCTGTAGGGATTACAGTAAACTGTAAAAGGACCCATTTGCATGCACTGTAATATAATGATAAACATTACATTATCAATTGAACCATTACAGTAAAATGTAAACACCCATTTGCATGCACTGTAAACATAGTAAATCCGAAGTACATCACATTTGTTCCAGTACTGTAAACTTTACAGTAAACTGTAAACAGACCCATTTGCCTACACTGTAAACATGCTGAATAAGATGTATCACATCACATTTGTTCCAGTACTGTAAGCTTTACTGTAAACTGTAAACAGGTGTAGACATTCTCTGTTTACAGCAGGATAGATGTCTAATCCTGGTACACTCTATGTTTTATTCACACATAATTATGAAATGTTTGCAAATCTCATCTCTCACTAGCTTAGATAAGATGCCTATTTGATTGCTTTTCTGGTGCATTACACTACTGGGTTGACTTGGCATGTCATTTGGAGCATTATGTATGCTTAGTCGTTAGAAACAAACCAATAATCTATATGCAAGGATTCTTATACTTGGTTTTATCTTTCCTGAAATAGAAAACTTGTTAATTTCTTAGAAAATTTCAATCTTCTTTTCAAAAAATATTTAAAGAGAATCCTCTTTTTCTTTGAAAAAAAAATTTAAAGAGAATACCATCCCTTTAAATGCATATTTGTTGAATGTACTATCACTCATTTCATTAAATCAATTCATTCCAATTTAACGAATCAACCTTGACATGACTGGGTTTATTTTATTTTGGTAAAATGCCTTGAGTTAAGGTCACAACATCAAGGTCAGATTTGTTTTTCACCCCACCACATCAGAGGAGAGATATACTAGCTAGCTTATCTTTACAAACCCCCCTCTGTCTAGATTGAAATTACAACATATTTTGATGACATTTGTAATTTAAGCCAAGCATGAAAGGATATCCTTCTCTTCCACTGTAGTTGTGGAGAGGCATAGTCTAAAACATGCTTTTTCCCAGAATGCCTTGTGATACTTGTAGATTCCAAAATCTTTTCGCCGCTCATTAAAATGTGCACTTTCGTTTTCTGCTGTTGGTCGTAATGGTTTCAGCAGAACCCTCACATGACTATGAGCAAGTTGATTGCAGGTAGTCATGTCTTATGAAAAGATTAAGTAATAATTTAAAGCTTCTGTATTGTCTAGACACAATCAAATAAATTATATAAAATGACTGATTTAACAAGAAATGTGTTGATTAATGACATGGGAACATTTATATCATAGCTTTTATCTGCACATGCAACACGGTTATTTCCTCAAGAAGTGATTGTGCCGTTGTTCAATACTTCAAAACAAGTGCAAAAAAAACGAGACTTGAAAAGAAAGCATTCCAGACCATTGTGAAAGGGCAGTCAGGTGGATGTCGTGTGTGTTTAATAATCATACCCAGTTCTCATTCAGCAAACACATATTGAAAATTCACCCTTCTTTTCATTTAAATATCTTGTAGAATTACTCCGAAAACTTGTAGTAATTTGCAGTTCATAATACAACAGGTTGGTTGTTGAATTCCTTGCACAAAATGGGTTTTTCATTGAAAGATACCACATGACTTGAAATCTTAAATAAGTTAATATGAATGTCAGCCACATTCAGGAAAATGGTTTTAAAATGAAATAATAAATTTCAAATTGCATTTTGAATCAGCAGGCATAACTATTCTGACAAATGGTATGTCTCTGTTGATAGTTGGGTGCAAGTGTCTATTCCACCCATCTGTTCATATCTGTGTTCTATGTAAATAACTTTTCGAGGTTTAGAATAAGGAGAAAATTGGCAATTAAGGTTCCATTTCAGACAATCTGAAAAGAAAGATGGAGCATGAAATGATGTAGGCCAAGTCTCAAATAGAATGCTATGATTGTAAAAGATGGGATAAGAAACTCCTGAAGCGTTACTGAGCTTTGTTAGCCCTGATTCTAGAAGAGGATCTTCATTCATAATATTTTGAATGGAACACTAAGAAAAATAAAAACCTCTGCTCCATGGAATTGAACTCTCATGTTATACCATCTTTAAATCTTTTCATGCCTTATACTGTGTCCTGACATAGTTGCGGGCCTGGTTTTATTTTGGGTCAGGTTCCCAGCTGCTCTATGATGAACGAGGACAGTTGTGTTTATATATATATGCTGTATGGCCATTGCCTCACTTGTTATTGTAGGCAATCATAAGAACAGCTAAGATTTAAACCTGTCAAATGAGAAAAGAGGTTGTAAAACACATGCATTGTTAAATTGATATATTGCATGTCTTGTGCACATGATAAAGCTGACAAGAGTATCTATTTGAGATAACACTTAAATTATACTTTATCATGCAAAAGTTTTATCATTTTTTTATTCATACTGTGTGAGTGAACATATCTAGCTTTGCAGTTCTCAAGTTGACCAGTTAGGATGAATGCAAGCCCTACTAATGGGGGCCGGTCAGCTTGTTACATTAAATACTCCTTGTCAAAGTTCTGATTAACCAATACAATGGATTATTGTCCTTTCTCCGATAACACCCTATTATTAATTTGGACTAAAATTCTTCCTATCTAAATCAAAGCTCCTTAGTGACTTGGATACTGGGCTTCATCAAGGGTCTTGCCTTGGTCTTCTTTTCTTACACCTGTCAGTGGTTAGATAGAGACTGTCGGGGTGTGTATCGGTTCCAACACTTGGTCTGGGACTACATAGCGACTGCTCCTTCAATCACTCTCACAGTTGGCAAGCAGTCAAAGGTTTAAAAACCGCTTGGTCTATCTTATAAAACCTGGATTGTTCCTCTCTAATCCGCCTTAGTTGTTTAAGAACTTGTTATGTGATGTTTTGAATGCAAAGGAACTTTAAAAAAATTCAATTCTAGGTTATCAGATGCTGGGCGTACAAACTAAATTTTTAAAAGGGCACGTTTTTAAAACAGAAATGTATATTGCCTTTTCATAATTAACTGACCTAGTTTTAGCTACAGTCTTAACTGTGCCAACAGATGTATTGATCTTTTTCTGCAGACAAAAAGTGAAAGGTGTTGTTAATGTTTTCATTTATTTAATCTCATGTGATTTGTAGATGTTTGGCCAGCCATGTCTAACTGGAGGGTTTAGGAATTTAATGTTTATATAGAAACCAAAATATTTTCTGACCATATATAATTTTTCACCAATTCATAATTTAAAACTCTCATTAAGTTTGAAGACTCCGGCTTTCAACTCTAGCATTAAGTGATATATTTATTATCAGTGTGTACACAACTTTTTCAATTTTTTTTCTTTAATTTGAAATGGGCAACTCAAGTACAACCCAGTACAAATATTTTACTTTATCAAATAATTAAGCATACTTTGATTAATTTGAAAATATGATACTTGTATCATTAAAAGAAAATGTTGAAGAGCAATTGTCATATTTCCAAGTTCGAAATCTCAATGAAAATGAAAATTGTTGTCCTTAAGCATTAAGTACTGGAGGCGGTAAAAAAAATGAAAATGCCAGGGACTTTGCAGTAATCAGATATCAGTGCCTTTTGATTTGTGTATTATGAGTTGTCAGCATTGTGATATCTCTGTTATCATTTGACAGTGTCCTGGATGAGAGTGTCATACAGAGAAACATAAGGATTCGATATGAACGGGAACTCATCTATGTAAGTTTGACACCGCCATTGGTCTCTACTACAGTATTTGATACAGTATTTCATTGATAAACACCTGAGTTATGTCCCCTGTTTCAGACTTTCACAGGAAGTATCCTGGTTTCGGTCAACCCGTACAAGATGTTCAACATCTACGGACTGGACATGGTCAAGAAGTACGAGGGCCGCCCCCTGGGCTCCATGCCTCCGTAAGTCTCTCCATTACAATGTAGACCCAGTCAAGTTTTATAAAAGTTATGTCTTTATTTGTTAACTTATGAATGTTGTTTCATTTCAGACACCTGTTTGCCATTGGGAGTGCATCCTATGGAAAGATGATGAAAGACACAGAGAACCAAGTTCTAGTGATCAGGTCAGACCCTATCAATTGTTGTGGATGTTTTAATAGTTTTTAGAACATATCTTATATTGGCAGATAGGTAGTCCCAAAGATTTTTGTAACAGCCCTTCTTATATATTTTTTTATTTTAACCTTATTCTATGCAACTATGAAAACAGCTAAAATATCACTCCAAATACAAGTACCATGGACTGTTCTTTAAGAAACTTTGTCATGAAATGCTTTCAAGGTCTGTTGGTTAATGATGTCCTTACATCTTCTGCCTTTTCATTAAGCTATTTTAAAATTTTCCAATTTTTTAAGGTCATCTCTAATTAATATTTCATTAATTTGAATTTAGCACAAGCTTAAACATTTTCAAATACTTGCCAGGTGGCCCAGAAAGCATAAGGGAGTAGTGTTTTGGTGACCATAAAAACTTCATTTTACATTCTAAATCACATAATGTAGGATAATTCATGCCGACTTTCTTTTGTCTTCCAACAACTGACAACAAAGGGCAGCTGGGGTGTTTCCATTAGAATCACAGATGAGCTGGATTTAAATGCATAAGAATTTATAAATGTTTGCACTGGATAGTTGTAATGTAAATATAGCTGTTGAATCACTTAGCATAGCTATGATTAGCAGACCAGAGATGGCGATCAGGAATATTGATACATTCCTATTTTAGTACCAGAGCATGAACTAATGTGTTAACACTAACATCAAAGGTCCTCATACTGCCATCTTTTATGGACAAAAGAACATAATTTTAATTTGTTCAAGTCGTTTGGTGGAGACAAACCTATTTCTTTAGCCGTTACGATAATGAAGAGCTAGTGCATTTTATTTATTAAAAAAAAGCCAACTGATTAAAATGCTCTCTTGGGATTTTTTTAATTAACTCTCAAAAATTTTTCTATGGTAGGACGGTTGCTTGTAAGCTCCCTGCCTATGAAAACATTGATGTAGATCTTGTTTGACATGACAAGGTTTTTTACGCTGTGAACGTAATGGAGGTTGATGGGAATGTTTTTCTGTTTCAGCGGAGAATCAGGGTCAGGAAAAACCGAGGCCACCAAGTTAATCATGCAGTACCTGGCCGCAGTCAACAAGTCAGGCAACAACCTCATCACAGAGCAAATTCTGGAGGCCACCCCTCTATTGGAATCCTTTGGTAATGCCAAAACAATTCGGAATGACAACTCCAGCCGATTTGGGAAATACATTGAAGTCTTCTTTAAGCAGTGAGTTGATATCAAAGTTTAATTGTAAAGTCAGGACATTGTTTCTGTCCTATAAACTACAGCTACACATGGATCAAGTAAGGGGTCACAAGTCCTTTTGTTCATTTTGAATTTATAGAATGATTTAATTAAAAGAGAGACTCAATAATAAAATTTAGTGTTGTGGAGAATTTCAGTTGAGGAAATGCCCCTATAAACTAAACAGTTGACATTGTTGAGAAATTCCAAGCAAACACGTTTTAACAACCAAAACATTAGAGAAAACAATCCAGTGATGGTTTTGAACTGAGAAGAGCTTGGTCCAGTAGCCCTAACAAAACAGTTAAAGGACATGCCCTGACTTATTACGAGGGCTTTATTTTGGTCCCTCCTAGCTTTGATGTGATGTCAGAAGATAGATTTCCTGTTGTCAACATAGCAACAGCTGTTTTATTACGATGAGGAATGAATATCATGTGTTTTGTGACTAGGAAATTTATTTGTACACACCTTTCATCAATTTCTGCTTGTTCAGATATTGATCCTCCCACTAGGAAGCTTTTGATATCCATCCAAATCAGAAAAATAAGATACAAATTCTGAAGAAATGCTTATGGGGTGTTGATGTGAATTCATCTGTAAGATCAAAACTTTTAGAAACTGTTATAAAATCTTCAAAGATTTTCTCTAAAGTTTGAACTGATCACCGCATTAGATAAATGTGTTTGATGCTTGTTTGATGTCAAATAGCTTATGAACTATAACTTTGGTTAAAATGAACATTTTAATTGGCTTGGCATGATATCAGCAGAATTTTAGCATGAAAACTGTATTGAATTGGGTGTTAAGATGAGTACATTTTTTAATTGCAGTGGGTCCATCGTGGGAGCACGTACTCTGGAATATCTATTGGAGAAGTCACGCATGGTTACCCAGGTAAACATTATAAACAGCTCAAACATTTATCACATCTCAAGGATAAAAAGCACATTGATATGTCATTTAATCACATGCTACACTTCCTCTATCTGCCGTTTAATGAAAGGTTTAAAAATCATAAAATAAGACTGACTCGTAGGTAAATCGTCAATATTTAAATGTACCAATATTACATAACTTCGATTCTTGGCAAGGTAAACCAGACATGCTTATAGAAATAGCTCTTCATCGAAAAGAATTGTTTTATAACCAGCTCTGGAAGTTTAATCTACAATGGGTAGAAAACATGATTGATGAAAATAAGGCTTGGAATAGGTAGAAGGTTATCAGAAATTTGTAATGAATATTTGTTTCTCTTATACTAACTTTGCTGGATGTGTTGGTAAAGCATTTGAGGCAGTAGATAAAGCAGTTTGTTCAGACTGCGGGTGGGGAATCCTGACTAAAATACCTGAACAAGCAGATAGAGGGGGACAGCACGTCCCACAGAATCTACCCAGATCATCACATTTGGCTTATCATCTGTGCCTAATCTCTGTAATGACTGGTATAAATCTAGATCAGTATGTTTACTGTTACTTCTCAGTAGTGAGCTACATCAATCTGAT
This sequence comes from Magallana ariakensis, assembly GCA_020458035.1. Classification (NCBI taxonomy): domain Eukaryota; kingdom Metazoa; phylum Mollusca; class Bivalvia; order Ostreida; family Ostreidae; genus Magallana; species Magallana ariakensis. The sequence goes on along the minus strand of CM035817.1, from coordinate 52,876,478 downwards.
TAAAATAAGATCTTTGATCCGCTCCGACAAATTCGATGTCGCTACACAAATGATTAAAATAAGATCTTTGATCCGCTCCGACAAATTCGATGTCGCTACACTTTGTGTCTGATATTAAATCAGATTGTGAGCTACATGTATTGCAAATTGAAGTTTAATTCAATCATTTGTTATGTTATTGAATGAATGAAATGGATGAATGAAATGGATTCTGATGAATAATAAAGGAGTGCATGATATAATGCCTTGTGGGTAAAGTGTCCATTTAGTATGATCTGGTATCTCTCCACTGTCCACAAGTGATCCATGATCTGATGGGACAAATATTTAGTTAATGGTCCAATAACAGGCGGAAGATCCTGTTATGATACACACTCAATCTCTTGCACTGATGGACTTGAAAACCTGTCAGGGCGTCAGCTTCATTATTATAATAAGCATGTTTACAGGGGGCAGGGTTGATCATTGGTTTAAAAGTAGGAATTATCATAACTGGTGCAAGTACATTATTTTTTTCATTGATTAATGTTCTACAAAAAATTTGCAATGCTCAAAGATAGTTTATAAAATTTCACACATTTGTATACAGAGACCTTATTCCTGATTCATGTTCATGGAATTTGTCATTGATTTAATAACTAGTCCAGTTTCTTTGGACAAGTGTAATGGTCCTTTACCTAACAAAGTCAGGAAAAGTGTAGCTGAGCAATTTCTCTGGAACGTGTAGTAATTTGTTGTCAAGTTTTATATGTACACAATTAGATTAATTATTCAGAAAAATTTTGAATCGTGGTGTATTTGAATAATAAAACATCTGTGGCTGTCATGCTTGCATGATTTTATGAAATGAAGAATTTATAAACACAAATAATGACCTTGTTGAAGAGGAAAAGATCAAAGAATAATATCTATGTAACAATTAAGATTAGGATGCATAGAAGGTTTTAGAATAATTCAAATGTATTTTAAAAATCAAAACTTTAATACTTTTAAAATGACATCTGTCTTGCGATGAGTTTATGGTCAGGCCCTGGGGTGGTATTCTCTTTAGACAAGATCTTTTGTTTATCAGTAAAGACAACATAGGTAAATGTGATCGTCTTTTATCACCTGGCTCAAAAAAAAGTTTCGTGATATATCATCAAGTAAATTAAAAATATGAATGAGTCATAGATATTACTTTATTTGCAAACAATTCTCATAACTTTGGTGGGTTAATATGCTCACATGGTCATGCACATCAAGGCTTCCTAGTTATTTCATGTTCCAAATACACTTTATTAGATTTAAAGATAATAATGTACAGAAAAAATCATTTTGATAGAGTCGATGCAGATTTAATTATCATATCTTTTTAAATCTTTTAATACAACCCATCTGTTTCCCATAATATTGCACTCTCTTTAACGAAGTGGTAATTAGTGATTGAATAAATTCACTGTTCAAAAACCAATGAATTATTGCATCTATTTACCGTGACTGTTATCTTCTGTATCTGTTTTAGGCCCAGGATGAAAGAAATTATCATGTGTTCTATGAGATGCTGGAAGGAATGTCCTCTGACCAGAAAGGAAAATACGGTCTGCAAAACGCTGAGAAGTACTTCTATCTTAACCAGGTATGTTGCTTCAATGGATTTAGATTTTGACAAAAAGATTGAAAGCTTTCAAAAGTGCAAATTCCCAACAACATCTTAATTGCAAGTCTGTTGTCAATAAATATTTGTTTAACCCAGATCTTATGTTTAACATTGAAAAAAAAGTAAGATATTTTTATTCTTAAACATTAGTTGTACATGTTTGGAAAAGGAAATGCTCCTTTTAATCCTTATTAAATGAGGATCTTTTGCCCATTGTTGGACTATTAACTGCTGATTCTTGCTTCAGGGAGGAAACTGTAAGATCTCGGGGCGAGATGACAGAGAGAATTACCGAGCTCTGATGGCCGCCCTCGATGTGCTCAGCTTTGAGAGAAGTGAACAGGACACAATCTTCAAAATACTCTCCTCTGTCCTACACATCGGAAACATTTATTTCAAGAAAATTCATGTAAGCATTTATACTCTTCTCTTATGTACATATTAGGGCTGTCACGGGTACCCGAAATAACCGAGATCCGCGGAACAATTTGTTCGGTTCGGTTTCGGTTCGGTTTTTCCGGATTTCGGTTTGGTTCCGATTTGTGTAATAGAATCCGTATTCTATGAAAAATGGCGTCGAAATTGAAAGGCTCAGTAGTGTGAACTTGTTGTTTTTAATAAACATTGACATGTATGCAACTAGCCATGTATACCGATGATTATTCACTCATCCTAAATAAAAGTATCACGCGATTTACCTGTGTATAAAGGAGAAATACTAGTTCAATAAACAAAGATGGTGGCTTACGATTCGGACATCGAACATATATATTTGTTAATATATATATTTGTTAATATATATATTTGTTAATAGAAATGTTTAGAGTAAGATTTTCTGGATTAAATAATAGTTAGATTGAATTAGGAAAGCCAGAGTCAAATCCATGCAAAATAATGTGGGGAAATCTGCGTGGTTAGAGAAAACAGAACACACGGTGTGCATTACCTGCAACTCGAAAATACACGAACATATCATTAAACTTTACTCGTTTCAAATCATAAATAAAACGTACTTTGTTAACATATTTGATTTATCAAATTTCCTGTAACCATTTATTAAAATAAGCATCAATATATATTTTAAAACGAAAGACGTATTACAAATCGGCCACAGGTAAACTTGTACATGTAATTTATAACTAACAAGAAAGGAACTTCATACTGAAAACAGAAGTTTACAATGATTTTTTTTCTGATAATCATCCGTAGTACATAAGGCTTTAAAAGTAAGTTATCTGTGGTGAAATTATTCTATGAATTAATATTGTTTTTAAATATCTGATTTAAAACAGAGACCTAAATAACAATATGTTTCTGTTTAAAATCATCAAATGTATTTGAATTTCTAATCAGGAAACTAGTTATTGTGTTGAAGATTGTTATTAAAGAGTGAAGAAATAGAAAAAATAAACTTTTGAAGTTACAAAAAATGAATTTGGTTTGAAAGTTGACCCGAACCGAAAAACCCGAAACCGAACCGAAAATTTTATGACCCGACCCGACCCGAAAATTTTTGGAACCGTGACAGCCCTAGTACATATATTTCTAAATGCAACAGTGCTGTTTTATAAACTTCCAGTGAAATTCATGTTGGAATGCAAAGTTTTATTGATAAAGAAAAAAACCCACACCATTAGTTATCATTTGTGGATAAGTAAAAATCTTTATAAAAATATAAATGCAATAAAGATAAAATACTGTGTAGCTAAAGGATATGTTTTGTACTTTAATGGTGTTGTTTGTTCTGGCAATTCTCTCCTGTTACAAAGTTGACCTTGACCTTTCAGGATGAAGCTAACCATGACACAGTACTTCTGGGGAGTGATGCCGAGATCAAATGGATCTCCCATCTCCTACAGCTGTCAGAGGACTGGCTCAAACAGGCCCTCACCACCAAAGTCACTGTGAGTCCCTTATCAGTTCTTACAGTTAATGAGTGCAAATGAAGCTCAGGCTCTTCGAAATAACATATGAATTATTTATGGTACACTAGCTCACTGATAAGAGAGAAAGTTTTCACTTGGATAAAAAATGATTATTATTGTTAAATATTAATAAAAGTAAAATTTAATTTAAAAAAAAAAACCCAAATAAATACTTCAGAATATTTTATTTTATAATCATATTAATATTATTTTTTTTTTAAATTGTCCAGTGAAAGGACATTCTAAGTTAAATTTTGCATTGGAAGGTCTGCTGAAATTAATTTCAATTATGTATAGGAATTCTGAAGAAAAAAATTTTAATTCAACAAAATTTTAAATTGATGTACATAATGATGGCAAATCTGAAAGCTGCTTGGTCCGATTTTTAGCTCACCTGAGCTGAAAGCTCAAGTGAGCTATTCTGATCACATTTTGTCTGTCGTCTGTCTGTCCGTCTGTCCGTCCGTCTGTCTGTCCGTCTGTAAACTTTTCACATTTTCAACATCTTCTCAAGAACCACTGGGCCAATTTCAACCAAACTTGGCACATAGCATCCTTAGCCTAAGGGGATTCAAAGTTGTGAAAATTAAGGACCAAGCCCTCTTACAAGGGGAGATAATTAGGAATTAATGAAAATTTTCGCGAATTTTTCAAAAATCTTCTTCTCAAGAACCATTTGGCCAGGAAAGCTGAAACTTGTGTGGAAGCATCCTCAGGTAGTGTAGATTCAAAGTTGTGAAAATCATGACCCCCGGGGGTAGGGTGGGGCCACAATGGGGGGGTCGACTTTTTACATAGGAATATATAGAGTAAATCTTTAAAAATCTTCTTCTCAAGAACCATTTGGCCAGGAAAGCTGAAACTTATGTGGAAGCATCCTCAGGTAGAGTAGATTCAAAGTTGTGAAAATCATGACCCCCTGGGGTAGGGTGGGGCCAAAATGTGGGGTCGACTTTTTACATAGGAATATATAGAGTAAATCTTTAAAAATCTTCTTCTCAAGAACCATTTGGCCAGGAAAGCTGAAACTTGTATGGAAGCATCCTCAGGTAGTGTAGATTCAAAGTTGTGAAAATCATGACCCCCGGGGGTAGGGTGGGGCCAAAATGTGGGGTCGACTTTTTACATAGGAATATATAGAGTAAATCTTTAAAAATCTTCTTCTCAAGAACCTTTAGGCCAGGAAAGCTGAAACTTATGTGGAAGCATCCTCAGGTAGAGTAGATTCAAAGTTGTGAAAATCATGACCCCCTGGGGTAGGGTGGGGCCAAAATGTGGGGTCGACTTTTTACATAGGAATATATAGAGTAAATCTTTAAAAATCTTCTTCTCAAGAACCATTTGGCCAGGAAAGCTGAAACTTGTATGGAAGCATCCTCAGGTAGTGTAGATTCAAAGTTGTGAAAATCATGACCCCCGGGGGTAGGGTGGGGCCACAATGGGGGGTCGACTTTTTACATAGGAATATATAGAGTAAATCTTTAAAAATCTTCTTCTCAAGAACCTTTAGGCCAGGAAAGCTGAAACTTGTGTGGAAGCATCCTCAGGTAGAGTAAATTCAAAGTTGTGAAAATCATGACCCCCTGGGGTAGGGTGGGGCCAAAATGGGGGGGGATCGATTTTTTACATAGGAATATATAGAGTAAATCTTTAAAAATCTTCTTCTCAAGAACTGTTTGGCCAGGAAAGCTGAAACTTATGTGGAAGCATCCTCAGGTAGAGTAGATTCAAAGTTGTGAAAATCATGACCCCCTGGGGTAGGGTGGGGCCACAATTAGGGGTTGACTTTTTACATAGGAATATATAGAGTAAATCTTTAAAAATCTTCTTCTCAAGAACCGTTAAGCCAGGAAAGCTGAAACTTATGTGGAAGCATCCTCAGGTAGTGTAGATTCAAAGTTGTGAAAATCATGACCCCCTAGGGTAGGGTGGGGCCACAATTGGGGATCGACTTTTTACATAGGAATATATAGAGTAAATCTTTAAAAATATTCTTCTCAAGAACCATTTGGCCAGGAAAGCTGAAACTTATGTGGAAGCATCCTCAGGTAGAGTAGATTCAAAGTTGTGAAAATCATGACCCCCGGGGGTAGGGTGGGGCCACAATGGGGGGTCGACTTTTTACATAGGAATATATAGAGTAAATCTTTAAAAATCTTCTTCTCAAGAACCGTTAGGCCAAGAAAGCTGAAACTTGTATGGAAGCATCCTCAGGTAGAGTAGATTCAAAGTTGTGAAAATCATGACCCCCTGGGGTAGGGTGGGGCCACAATTGGGGATCGACTTTTTACATAGGAATATATAGAGTAAATCTTTAAAAATCTTCTTCTCAAGAACCATTTGGCCAGGAAAGCTGAAACTTGTGTGGAAGCATCCTCAGGTAGTGTAGATTCAAAGTTGTGAAAATCATGACCCCCGGGGGTAGGGTGGGGCCACAATGGGGGGGTCGACTTTTTACATAGGAATATATAGAGTAAATCTTTAAAAATCTTCTTCTCAAGAACCATTTGGCCAGGAAAGCTGAAACTTATGTGGAAGCATCCTCAGGTAGAGTAGATTCAAAGTTGTGAAAATCATGACCCCCTGGGGTAGGGTGGGGCCAAAATGTGGGGTCGACTTTTTACATAGGAATATATAGAGTAAATCTTTAAAAATCTTCTTCTCAAGAACCATTTGGCCAGGAAAGCTGAAACTTGTATGGAAGCATCCTCAGGTAGTGTAGATTCAAAGTTGTGAAAATCATGACCCCCGGGGGTAGGGTGGGGCCACAATGGGGGGTCGACTTTTTACATAGGAATATATAGAGTAAATCTTTAAAAATCTTCTTCTCAAGAACCTTTAGGCCAGGAAAGCTGAAACTTATGTGGAAGCATCCTCAGGTAGAGTAGATTCAAAGTTGTGAAAATCATGACCCCCTGGGGTAGGGTGGGGCCAAAATGTGGGGTCGACTTTTTACATAGGAATATATAGAGTAAATCTTTAAAAATCTTCTTCTCAAGAACCATTTGGCCAGGAAAGCTGAAACTTGTATGGAAGCATCCTCAGGTAGTGTAGATTCAAAGTTGTGAAAATCATGACCCCCGGGGGTAGGGTGGGGCCACAATGGGGGGTCGACTTTTTACATAGGAATATATAGAGTAAATCTTTAAAAATCTTCTTCTCAAGAACCTTTAGGCCAGGAAAGCTGAAACTTGTGTGGAAGCATCCTCAGGTAGAGTAAATTCAAAGTTGTGAAAATCATGACCCCCTGGGGTAGGGTGGGGCCAAAATGGGGGGGGATCGATTTTTTACATAGGAATATATAGAGTAAATCTTTAAAAATCTTCTTCTCAAGAACTGTTTGGCCAGGAAAGCTGAAACTTATGTGGAAGCATCCTCAGGTAGAGTAGATTCAAAGTTGTGAAAATCATGACCCCCTGGGGTAGGGTGGGGCCACAATTAGGGGTTGACTTTTTACATAGGAATATATAGAGTAAATCTTTAAAAATCTTCTTCTCAAGAACCGTTAAGCCAGGAAAGCTGAAACTTATGTGGAAGCATCCTCAGGTAGTGTAGATTCAAAGTTGTGAAAATCATGACCCCCTAGGGTAGGGTGGGGCCACAATTGGGGATCGACTTTTTACATAGGAATATATAGAGTAAATCTTTAAAAATATTCTTCTCAAGAACCATTTGGCCAGGAAAGCTGAAACTTATGTGGAAGCATCCTCAGGTAGAGTAGATTCAAAGTTGTGAAAATCATGACCCCCGGGGGTAGGGTGGGGCCACAATGGGGGGTCGACTTTTTACATAGGAATATATAGAGTAAATCTTTAAAAATCTTCTTCTCAAGAACCGTTAGGCCAAGAAAGCTGAAACTTGTATGGAAGCATCCTCAGGTAGAGTAGATTCAAAGTTGTGAAAATCATGACCCCCTGGGGTAGGGTGGGGCCACAATTGGGGATCGACTTTTTACATAGGAATATATAGAGTAAATCTTTAAAAATCTTCTTCTCAAGAACCATTTGGCCAGGAAAGCTGAAACTTGTATGGAGCATCCTTAGGTAGTGTAGATTCAAAGTTGTGAAAATCATGACCCCCGGGGGTAGGGTGGGGCCACAATGTGGGGTCGACTTTTTACATAGGAATATATAGAGTAAATCTTTAAAAATCTTCTTCTCAAGAACTGTTTGGCCAGGAAAGCTGAAACTTATGTGGAAGCATCCTCAGGTAGAGTAGATTCAAAGTTGTGAAAATCATGACCCCTGGGGGTAGGGTGGGGCCACAATGGGGGGGTCGACTTTTTACATAGGAATATATAGAGTAAATCCTTAAAAATCTTTTCAAGAACCATTTGGCCAGGAAAGCTGAAACTGATGTAAAAGCATCCTCAGGTAGTGTAGATTCAAAGTTATGAAAATCATGACCCCTGGGGGTAGGGTGTGGCCACCATGGGGGATCGACTTTTTACATAGGAATATATAGAGTAAATCTTTAAATATCTTCTTCTCAAAAACTGTTAGGCCAGGAAAGCTGAAACTTATGTGGAAGTACCTCAGGTGGTAGTGTAGATTCAAAGTTGTGAAAATCATGACCCCTGGGGGTAGGGTGGGGCCACAATGGGGGATCGACTTTTTACATAGGAATATATAGAGTAAATCTTTAAAAATCTTCTTCTCAAGAACCATTTGGCCAGGAAAGCTGAAACTGATTTAAAAGCATCCTCAGGTAGTGTAGATTCAAAGTTATGAAAATCATGACCCCCAGGGTTAGGATGGGGCTACAACGGAGGGTCGATTTTTTACATAGGAATATATAGAGTAAATCTTTAAAAATCTTCTTCTCAAGAACCATTTGGCCAAGAAAGCTGAAATTTATGTGGAAGCATCCTAGTGTATATTTAAAGTTGTGAAAATCATTTCCCCCAGGGGTAGAGTGGGGCCACAATTGGAGATCGAATTTCTATATAGAAATATATAGAGTAAATCTTTTAAAAATCGTCTTCTCAGAAACTAATAAGTTAGGAAAGCTGAAACTTGTTTGGAGGCATCCTTAGGTAGAGTAGATTCAAAGTTGTAAAAATCATGATTCCTGGGGGTAGAGTAGGACCACAATGGGGGTGGAATTTTTACATAGAAATATGAAGAGTAAATTTTTACAAATCTTCTTCTCAGAAACTAATCAGCCAGGTGATTATTTAATATTGTTTAGATTTTGGCTTCTGGATGATTCCTGGGCGATTGGGTCTCACAAGGGGTTCAGAGTTTGATGTAGGTTTATATCCCATTTATAAACAATTGTTTAGGATCTTTCTGAGAGCTGCAATGCTCAACATGTGATATTACTATAAAATCATCCTGTTAGAAAAGGGACTAATGATAATAAACATAAGGATATCCAGTGGAAAAAAATTGATTTTTATTTATACAGGATCTACCGGTACATGTATTATACTACATTGTCCAGATAGTTTTTATTATGACTCCATTAAGCTGATTTTATCATACCTATTGTTCCTCAGGTGAGCGATGTGGCCCATGGGCCTCTTGTTTGGTTATTACAGTATCAAATAATTTTCCATACAAAAACCTTAGAAAGTTATGGCTTTTCTCCTATTTACACCAGCAGAATCGGCCTCTTTTCAAAGTTAGAAATATTCAAAGTAAATAAAATAATTTCTCTTTGGGCAAACGAAAAAACAAAACAAAATGCATCATGAGAATGTTTAGAAAAAGGGAACCGTTTGGTTTCGTACCCGGAATGATTGAGTTTATTCAACCCGCATGTTATGCAGCGATTCAGATTCGATTGTAAACAAAGCAAACTTCAGACATGTCAGCAAACAAAATGTACACAGATTAATTTAATTTGCCTGAACATTATGACCTTTATTTATAGCAGTGTCAAAGTCGTAATACAACCATACCGGTCTTGACGTCAGGGGCAAATTTCAACATGAGGCGAAATAACGCGATACCCTTTTATGTCCTTTGTTTTGTTAACAAATTTTGTACATATTTTTTTTTCATTGAAATTTGGCTTAATTGACAGGGAAAACTACTGCAATGACTATTATTATACACATACTTAGCATTACCATCATTTAAAAGTGTACACAAAATTTGACATAAAATCGGACCAAGCAGCTTGAAATATTTGACTTATAATGAAATAACCAAGTGTACATGTGCTCTTATTTTAGGAAACAAGAGGAGACCGTGTTCTTACTCCATATAACATCGATCAAGCTCTAGACGCAAGGTGAGGTCCCTCTAATCAATGTGTTTAGTGTGATACAGAATCTTTATTGTTATTGACATTTCTGGATTATCTGATGATTTTTATTTTCTGTCTGATAGGGATGCTGTTGCCAAGGCTTTATATAGTCGCCTATTTACCTGGCTGGTTGAGAGAATTAACAATATCATCTGTCGAGCAGAGCGAGACAAAAACACTTCCTTGGCTGTCCTTGACATTTTTGGATTTGAGGTATTCAAAATTCTGATACATTTCCTAAACATGTGATTTTCAATTTATTTTGTTTAACATCATTAACATTTTCAAAACTTTTAAAATTATTTTCAGGATTTCCACATGAACAGCTTTGAGCAGCTATGCATCAATTATGCCAATGAAACCATGCAGTTCTTCTTCAATCAACATATTTTCCGTCTGGAGCAGAAAGAATATTCACGCGAGGGTATCGATTGGTCAACAATAGAATTCCGCGATAACCAACCTGTGATCGATCTGTTAGCCAGTAAACCGACAGGAATTCTTTGTATCTTGGATGATGAGTGCAGCTTCCCACAGGTATTATGCACCGAAAGAATAACAGATTTAGAAATTATGTATAGGACAGAGCTGTGACAATCTTCATGTACTAAAATATTTAAATAAATTTTTGAATCAAGTATTTTAATTTATGTGTATTTTCTGATTTTGATTTGTTTTGTTTTGGATTATACTGTAAATTTTGTAAGGTATAAACAATAAAATAGCTGTTTAAACAGCACTTTATGGGGGATAACTCCTGCTGACACCAAATATGTTACTTCTGATTCTGCCACAGTTTAGCAGAAGTTGCCAAAAAGACCTTTAAAGAGATGAGATCTCTAACAGTAGTGTTCATTTTTTAGGCCACAGATATGTCGTTCCTGGAGAAGTGTCACTTCCACCACGACAGTAACAGGCTGTATGAGAAGCCGAGGATGTCGGACCCTGTGTTCTATGTCCAGCACTACGCTGGCAGGATCAAGTACAATGTGAGTGTTCTATAACCACAGTCTGCAATCATCTCACCATTAGAATTGTTTGTAATTCTACTGATTCCACCCAAAGAAAGACACATTGTAATGGTGATATTTTTACAGGTGAATCATTTTCTGGAGAAGAATAAGGACACTTTAAGAAGTGATGTCATAGAACTGTTGTGTGAAAGCAAGAACAGAGTAAGTACCTCCCATGTTTGGATCAGATTAAGTGCTCTCTTTTTACTGAGTATCACTCTTACTTAAACAAGATGAATTCAGATATCTTTATGACTTCTCCAATGTCTTTTCTCTGTAGATCATTGCTCAGATGTTCAAGGATATGAGAGATCGCCTCATCACAAAGACCCTCAGCAAGTCGACTGGTCGCTATGTCACCCTCAAACCCCGCACTCCCACCATCTCCGCTGGCTTCACAGAGTCACTCTTATCTCTGATTGACAACATGTCTAAGTAAGGCAGCTCTATAAGTGATTAACCATATGTCTAAGTAAGCCAGTTCTTCTGAGTGCCACAGGCTTATCTGTATATACAGAATATACTTTGGAATCATCAATGTTAATGATGGCTTAGTTTTTGTGAAGTTTGTGGGTACCCTTCATCCACTAATAAACATTCTCAACAAATTTAAAAGAATGAATTCATGAAATAACATCCCAATGAGCCTCTAAAAAACTAGTGATCCACAAAAGTTTGGCCCCCCAAAATAAAATGATTCCATGAAAGAGAGACACAGAGATAAAAACTTTGTTAAATGCTCAAGAGTGGTTCCATTAATTTTTTTCTGTAATATGTGTTTAAGACTATGCACCAAATTATAGACAATTTTTATTTTCTAAATTTCTCTAATTTTTTTCTCCAGATGTAATCCATTCTTTGTCCGTTGTATCAAACCAAACAATCACAAGGCCCCAATGGTATTCGACACAAAAGTCGTATTAGATCAGCTGAGATATACAGGGATGTTGGAAACGATTCGTATACGCAAGATGGGTTATCCTGTCCGCATCAAATTCCCTGTGTTCATTTCAAGGTATGCTTTCTTAATATTCACTATATTCTCAAACATAATTGAAATTGCTCATAAATGTTGTTCATCATGGATCTATTGATAGGTTATTGGTTTTAACATGATTAAATTGATTATATCAATGGAATTGGATAATAGTTCTTATAACTTACGAGTTCCTCTCCCTTATATAAATTTATTCTCAAGTAGCACATTTTTTTTCTACATGAAATGAGATAGTTTTCATCATAAATGACAAGATTATGGACAGGTAAAGCTTCTTGGTGTACCGGGTTTATGAAGTCCTTTGATGACTGAGAATATTTTCTTGTGGATTGTAGATATCACTGTTTGTTGCATGGACAAGATCTGAACACCAGACAGCTGCCAAACACTGTGTGCCAAATGGTCCTGAACACCCAGGGCGCAGTGTACAAGGACCTCTACAGGATAGGTGCTACCAAGGTAGGAACCACATTGCACACAAAGCTTCTAGAAACTGTTCGATTCCATTCAAACTGTTTTCTATTGGCGGGAGGGGGAGGGGTGGTCAATTTGGTGTTGTGCTTGCTTAAAGGTACAGTACGTTAACCAATTTATGTCAGGATTTATTTTGGCAAAAATGAATTCCAAAATATTGCAGGCAGCAAAGTAAAATTCAGCAAATTTACACTTTAAAGATTTAATTTTGCAAACCATTAACAACATACAATCAAGAAATAATGCAAACACTTGTTAAAAAGATCTTTCTAAGAAATAGATAAGCAGATGTCTCATTTTACAACTAAACCTCTATTAAAAGAGCATGGTCATTTAAGAAATAAACAGCAATGTTAAAAAGTTCACGGGGATATGAAGTTGGTTGGTCATGCGATCAAATCCTGTGAAACCTGAAGAGCTTCTCAGTAGATTTGGTCACAAACCAACCAACTTCATATCCCGGTGAACTTTTTAACATTGCTGTTTATTACTTATATTTACGTTTGAAAAAGACAAATCGGTCAGAACTGTTTAAATTATCGTCTTATTTATGTTTTCATTAAGACAAGCAATAAGCGCGTGCTATGATCGTTGTGACGTCATGAAAAAGTTCATACAGAATTGAACGTTTTCGCTATTCTATAGGTTCATATAAGGAAACATATTTGCAAATGTAAATATAAAAATTTATGTAAAAGTATTAAGGTAAGGTTTGCAGTTATAGAATTATAACTCAGATTTTCATTGTGATGTAACACTTAGCTACCCTTCGTTTCAGATATGATGTCAAGATTTACATGACATAATAATAATTTAGTAATTTATTTCGCAGGGTTTCATTGTATACCGTGAAAAAACTATCAGGACAAGCATTTTATCAATTTCCACAAAACAAAATCCAAAATCTACAGCAGTTTGCTTTCATAAGCTTTTTAGAAACACCAGATTACACAAATACTATGATAAATTTTTCATGAAATTTTTAGATTTGGAAAGGCTTCTTTTTTTGGTTTCACTTAATTGGGAGTCATCAAATATTTTAACATATGTTGCTTTTTATTCTGTTTTAAAATAATCCTTTGAGATGAACAGAAATGAATCATGAAATAATTGGTGACGTTATATCTGAACATATTTAGATAATAACCATCAAACTTGCCACATATATGATGTACCGGTACATATTTTGATGAAATTTTTCATTTAAGAAATAAACAGTGATTCAGGCTTCTTAGTAGATTTGATCACGTACCAACCAACTTCATATCCCGGTGAACACTGTTGTTTATTACTTATATTTACGTTTGAAAGAGACAAGTCATTCAGAACTGTTAAAATTACCGAGATTTTATGTTTACAATTATCCAACCGATAAGCGCGTGCTATGATCATTGTGACGTCACGAAAAAGTTAATACAGAATTGAACGTTTTCGATATTCTATAGGTTCATATAAGGAAACATATTTGCAAATGTAAATATTTCAAAATGAAGGTTTAAATCATGAACTACAAAATTTACCCTGGAATTATGAAGATATTAAAAGTTTAGGTTATTATGTTATATATCTCATATGGATCCTTAAGATTTTAATTGTTTAAGATGAGACTTCTTAAAACCAAATGGTAGAATTATGTTTTTTTCTTAAACATGATGTAGTACATATTATTTCTCATCAAATACATGTGTATTACAATTTAAGCAAATAGGTCTTTTATACCTGTAGTATTTTTAGAATTTGCTTTTATGTGCCCAAAAAATGAAATTTCCTTTTGATATAATCTTAAAGGAATTTAACCTGTATTTTGAGACAGTCCCTTAAAACACCTAGATGGTAATTTTAGGGAGTGAACCTTACACTTGGTATAGAAATAAAAGAGTTTTCCTGTTGTTGTTTTTCCCTGAAAATGACCAGATGATAGTCAATATCTTTTTTTATTCCGGTTGTGCTGACCATTTCTGGAAATTTAATTCCTCCCCATGTTGTATTTACAAGTCTGTCAGTTCATCTTTCAATCAGTGATAATGATGAAATAAGAAGACTGCATGTGCTGATGATTTATGCAAATGCTATTTTATGACTTGTAAAAGTTTTTTTTGTGTGATTGATGTCTATCATTCTGGCAGAGAGAATATGCAAATCTAATATGCGAAGTGAAATTCTTATAGAAACCATGATCACATGTATATAAATAAGGGAAGTGGAGAGGGATTTTTTCTGGCAGTAGTATTTATAGCAAGGAAAGCATTATAAAGATGTCAGGTCAAGGAATTTATGCTAACAATTCACATTCTCAGTATGTTGAGAACTGGAACAGGTGTGATACTGACCCAGAATATGTAAACAAGGTCTTTGACACAAACTCTGAGAGTACGTGGGTGGACAGTGAGAGGGGAGACGATAATGACTCCTCCTTGTATTCTGAAGTCCCCCATCACACTGTACCAAAGTTTCAGGACACTGAGAAATATTCTCTGTGTTGGACCTATGTTAATTGTTGCCTGACCGAATCTGACTCTTTTCAACAGGTGTTTCTGAAGGAGAATCTGGAACAGGTGTTGGACAAAGAGGCCAAGAAGATCCAGGATGAGGCTATCGTGCGGATTCAAAAATGCTCCCGTATGTTTCTGGCCCGTAAGAAATTCCTGCGAGCAAAGACTTCCATACACAGTTTACAAAGAGCAATCAGGAGATATGCAGCCAGGTAAGATGTCATTGAAATGCATGTTGTCTCCCCAGCCAGGTAAGATGTCATTAAAAAAACATGTTGTCTTACCAGCCAGGTAAGATGCCATTTAAAGCATGTTGTCTTACCAGCCAGGTAAGATGTCATTTAAAGCATGTTGTCTTACAAGCCAGGTAAGATATCATTTAAAGCATGTTGTCTTACCAGCCAGGTAAGATATCAATAAAAAAGATGCTGTCTGACAAAAATCAATACTTCAGCAGTATTGTAGCACATGTATAACAACAGTGTACATTGCGACATCCTTGATTAGCTAGTTTGATCTAATTTTCTCTTGAGTAAATTATTTTAAACAAAATAAATGGATTGAGTTCTTGACAAAAATATCAGATCAATGTGAGTCACAATTAAAAGTTTTATATACGTGTATTTTTTTTTCCTTCTTTACCACATACATATGCTATGTAATGAAGGGGATTGTATTTTTACGTACATTTTCAGTTTTCAATTGATTACTTAATTCATTAACACAATGCATATACTGGAATTCAATATAAAAAATGTATAATACATGTATAATATATGTATGATCGACCACATCAATATTTCTGAAGAAGAATCATTGCACAACAATATGATGGAAGTTGAAAAGACTAAAAATCGAACAATGCAAGAGACAGTCGTAGCTGTTCGTGGACAGCTGCCATTGAATTGTCTGTATACTGAATAGGCATTGGAAGTCGAAACAAAAGTATATATCATTTCAGTCCATGACAAGCCCCAGTGTGACACCTGCTCTCCCTATCAGTAACTACCTGTTATCAAAAATCCATAATGAATAGTTCATGCAATTTTGGGGATATTTTGTATGAATGCCCACACTTCAGGCTGTTGTATTTATGTCTTACCAATTATTAGATACAGTATTATCATAGTTCTTGAACAAAAGGGTAAGTGGTTAAAATTATTTTCTTACTTGAACATTGCCAAAACTACCTTACAGACTTCTTGAAGTTTACAAACATATCTTGGAATGTTGCAATCAGTAATTATCAATTATCTTAGAACAGCCGGTATGTTAACTTCAATGATTAACAAAGCGTGACCATTATAAAAGACAGGTAAATGAGAGTTTTGTCACCTTATCTACATGAAATGTATACCTGGTAATTAAGCTCTCTCACAGTACTAGTATGGGTCCATCTCTCTTGATCAACACAGAAAGATCAAGGTCATTCTCGAGAATCTTTTGATTCAAAACATAAGATAAACTTTATTGTGGCAAATTGACTGGAAAATAAAATGATAACAAAAATAATATGATGTGGTGCCATAAAGCTTGTAATTCTATCTTAAATACATGTATTGTCTGATAATGTTAATCAGAAACTATGCCCTGCGGAAATCCTGTTTTTCAACATAAACAACAAATTATTAATGACACATTCCAAATCAAGTTGTCTGAACAAAAAAAATAAAGTGAAATTCTTTTGATTGCGTAATGCATTTTTTCTCTTTGTGCAATACATCATCTGACTTTGTTTCTATACCTGTTTTCACAGGAAGAAGTTCCTGTTGGTCAGAAATGGCATCATCAAGGCTCAGGCCCAGTTTCGGATGTACCGACAGCGCAAGAGGTATCTGAAGGTAAGACAACATTAGTTTTCACACCTGACCCACACTTTTTGTTCAGGTAACACAGGTCCACCTAGAGCTTGTCCCCTAGGCCAGAAGTGTATTAGCATGAAGCAGAGTTTGAGATAAGCACCCAGGCTCACTTAATCATTCACCGGCTCTAGGGGACACACCCAGGGCATAACTGTTGTATAGTCATTGTTATAGTCCAACATCATTCACTTCTTTTGTTACCTGGAAATGATAATGCACCTGTATGACATTTTGGATTAACTTGAGGGACAATGCTTTACTGGGTAAGAAATTGATAACATCAGCACATGCTCATCATTTATCTGCATAAAGTAAGAAAATTGTTTTTTGTAAAGAGACCATTAGAGTAATGAATCATATTATGTGTTACTTGACACATATTATTAAGATAGCCAGCTTATGAAAGCATCTTCTGTTGGAAAGCTTTCAAAATTCAATTATTGTCTTATCATTATGAAATGGGAATTAAAAGAGGACTAATTATTTCCTTACATGGCTATTCTATTATGGGGATATAACAAGGTACATAAAACAGTCTGTGAAATCAATGTTACATGTCGAGATTGAGTGATCACCACACATCAAGCTAATCAGCCATACCGCAACGAACCACTGTCCACCAAACAGCAGGCTCAGCGAGACAGCCATGTACACTTCAGGCTGCACGATCAGGGAACTTCCTAGCAACTGTACCCTCAGGGAACCACCCAGCAGCAGCTTGTACTGGGCTCACTCCGATCAGTACTCAGATGAGACGAGCGAGTCTGAGTTCAGTGTTAACTCGGAGGATGACTCTTTTTGCAGTGAAGTGTATTTTTATTTTTCGCAGACCCGGGAGGAGTTGAAGAGGAAACTGGAGCAGGAGAGGCTGATGAGGCAGAGACAGGAGGAAGAGGCAAAGATGGAGAGGGAGAGGAAGGTAAGGTCAATGGGTCACTGGGTCAGTTACTGTAACATCTGGGTCACCACTGGGTCAGTGGCTGTAATTGTGAGGCTGGACGCGGTCTGATATATAGGAGCTGGGTAGCATGTCACTGATCATGTCAGTGTTTGAATTCTTTATTTGCATAATTTTGCTTACAAATTGGAGCACACTCACAATTGTTTTAGTTTTTCTGGCTTGTTTTTTTATTGTTGTGATTATGAAGAAGTACAAAATTATTAACTTTACATGGTTCCTGATCATAGGAATAATAATATAGTGATAGTATGAAAGTGGTTGAAAGGCCTGAAAGTGACGTTTTTCAATTTTCAACTCTGTTAAAAGAGAATAGGGAAGGTATAGGCACATGTGGATAGCATACAGGTACTGTACATTTATTGATACTTTCTGTGTGGTTTCCATGCCAAATAAGAGAATAAACTCACATGCATTTATATGCTCGCAATTATTGAGTCAGACTTACCGGTATATTCCAATCATTATAGCTTTTTTCATGTATATCTATTTTTTTAATCTGATATGAATCAATTGTGTATGTTTATTGTCAAAGATAAAATAAAATGAGGTTAATTAGGGATAAATAAGAAGACAAGTAGATAGAGGATTGTAATTGTTTAGGACTGTCCTGTCAGCTGGCCTTGGTGGTCGCACTTTAGCGAATACGTTTTGATGGATTTCCTTCTCACCTCTGCTTGTCACAGAGGCCGTTATTTTATATCCAGATCACTTATTTGTCATGTCATGGCCAAATGAGCCCCAACATCCCAATCCATTCTCCAGACCCAAGGACAATCTACTATACTCTCTCTTACATTTATAATCTTTTGAGGAAGCAAGACCAAAAAAAAAAGAATCTAATGGACATTGGTTTACTTAAAATATATCATGAGCAATAAGGTGATCAAGTGTCTCCTTAGTACATGTGCTGGTATGGGGTTGTTGTTCATTCTCATTGACATCTGCAGTTTATCAACCAGCTGCATTCCAGCACAGAAAAACGAAAAAATAGCAAACTTTACTATAGGCAAAAATATTTTTAGTTTAAAACTTTCAAGTATGTGAAACATTTGCTGGCCATATTAGGTTAATGTTTTCTAGAAACAAGACCCTCCCCCACTGGCCTTCCACAAATGTTTTGTGTGCAATTAGTAGAACATGCCTTAGCATTAGTTGTTTTCTGTCCAAATACAAGTAGACCGTTATTGATTCAGGAATGAAAAAGCAATAAAAGAACTATTAGGTATCCTGTTTTGACCAGTCAACCAGGATGTCTCCTCTGCCATTGTAGTCTCAAGTTCTGTTTTTATATGTAAACCTGCATTGCCACACTAGAGGCCCATTGATGTGTAAGCTGTTACCCATTCTGTGATTATTGTTATATATTTATCTAGACTAGGAACAGCTTTGTCTTAGAGTCCACACCACATGTAATTTTAATTAAGATAATGCATGTTCAAGCATATTAATTCATGCTAAATTACATATGAGAAAATGATACTTACATTCATGCAATGGTTTTTCTTATTCAGTTCTATGTAGTAACGTTTCAAAAATGAAATTTTTTTCTCTTGCTTTCTGTAATAATTTAGATAAGAAAATGACATGCAAAACTTTTTATACAATGCATGTATTGGTTTTCAAATTTACCCCACACTGCACAATATAGATAAGTAGATAAGTAGCAAATTGATACTCATATACAATCAGTGTGCTGACTTCCACAGATTTACATATAGACAAGCCATTCTTGTAGGCTAACAGTCATCATTTATAGTGTATCTGGGCTAAAGATAAGGCTAATTTGACACTGAGGTACATTTGTCATTGGGAACTTGTCTTTTCTCCATAAGTCATAACTTATAAATGAATTTTGTCCTCTCTGTAGTGAGGTATATGGTACAGATACAATGTGTGACCCCCTTCAATCTGTCTTCAGACTTTCTCTCAGTATGCATAAGGGGTTCATCAACGGTTTGTTTTTCTCTCAGTATGCATAAGGGGTTCGATCATCAACGGTTTGTTGACTGTCTTGTTTCATTTTAACTTATCTACCATGTCTTACTTTCCAATGAATATTACCATTGAAATTCTGTTTCTCAATGAATTTCAAATTTTTTTCTAATGGAAGAAATTGGTTTTAATATATTTTTTGTTTTGATGGATTTGGTTGTAGGCACGACATGAGCGCCAGATTGCCTCGATCACAAACCTGGACATTCCTGGGGAGTTGGCGTTTGTGTACAGTAAGTTGGACGGTAAGTACTGCAGTTTCACATTAGACGTCCATTAGTATACAGATAAGTGATATTTTACTGCCTGGTATTTATGCCTGTTTTGGGTTTTGACAGATTGGCAGTCTATAAACAATGATCGGCACATCATTACGGTTAATCGGGAGGTCCAACAGATGGACCAGCACTATCGGCTGCCGGAAGACATCAATGCTCACGCGTTTAGTAAATTTACCAGTGTCTTCTTCAAGGTAGGTCTTGTTGATGCACATATCATACAGTAATTGATTAATTGAGATTTTTTATGGGTATTGAATTCATTAACTGGCAATGTAAATGAGATTTTTTTTTCTTGATTCATGAAATTCTTAGAGCAGTTGAAAATATTTCCTTAAATATATACCCCCAAAAAATGATATAATAAATTGCAGTCTAAGTGAATGGATTTTACAATTTTAGGATCCTAACTGGGGATTCATGCTTAATCCCATCAAGTCTTCCCTGACCCAAGGTGTGAATGGAGAGGAACTGAACCAGATTGCAGTAGCTGTCTTCAAACTGGTAAGAGACTTCAGTGTAAACTTATTTATTGTGGTATGGTAATCTTTTGATACAATTTGATAATGAAATTTTGCTTCTTTTTTTGTTGTTAATAATGACATTTTGCTATTTTGTATAGATCCTGCGACTCATGTATGATAGAAATCTCCGAGATCGCCAAGAAAAGGCCATGGTTGATTATATTATTCAAATGGTAATAACCTCTCACTTTTTAAATCTAAATACTCTACTCATATCAAGATAAAATCATACAGTCTTCGGGTGCAGTGTTTCCACTTTTGCTGATGATCTTTGAATTGTTATGAAGGGTCTACAAAATGAGGGCTTGAGGGATGAAATATACAGTCAGATTGCCAACCAGTGCTGGAACAACCAGAATCTGGGGGCAATTGAGAAAGGATGGAATCTAATGGCTGCCTGTCTAAGTGCCTTCCCTCCAAGCAAACGATTATGCAAATATCTTATCAAGTAAGAGCAACTTTGTCTTATAAAGTATACATTACCTAAATTTCAGAAAATATGCATATCTTAAATTGACAAACACTGGTATATTATTTTCAGAGAAAAATAATTTGATATTGTTACACAATAGAATGAAGCATGAAAACATAGTTTTGACTTGAAATGATTTTGTGTTTTAGATTTGTGTCGGACATTGGACTAGAGGGATACCAGCAGCTGTGCCAGCACAAGGCTCTCCAGTGTGCTAACATAGAGCCAAAGTTCTCCCGTGTATACCCACCTTGTCTCCTGGAGTGGAGGGCTATACAACAGAAAGCCAACATGGCTCTGGAGGCCAGGTTTCCTGACGGTGAGTTGTTCTATCAAAAAGACCAATCAGACTAGTTTGTTGGTTTTTTTTTCAATTAAATTTTAAGCTGAGTTCAATAAAAGTGATCTTTGCTCATCTGGCAGCTAATTGAAATTAATTGGTAAATATTGTTTTTAGGTCACAAAATGATTGGTCATGTGGAATCTTGGACCAACGCCGAACTGTTCGCAAGACACCTGTTGAACATAAGGTGAGTAGGAGAGGTCATTGCTTATAAGCCGTGACAATTATGGCCATAAGTTTTATGTATAATTAATCTTTGCTGTCCCTCGTTAACAGAGGCTTGCAGGAGAACAGCTATGGCTGGACAGTGCAGGTACAGGAAGAGGTGGACTACTATGAGATTATGGGATATGACTACGTCCTTGACATTTTGAGTGAGATGGAGATACCCCCAGGATTCCCTTACTGCAAGTCGTATTATCTGGCCTCATCGGACAGGACCAGAGAACCCCCTACCATGAGAAGGGGCCTCTACAAAAACTCGTAAGAACACAAATTTATTAGTGATAAAGTTTTGTACTTTAATCTATGGTACATTATTTTGTTAAAAGCTGAGAAAAAGTTGTTTTGTCTGAAAAGCGTTGTTTTGTCTTAAAAGCATTGAACCAGATCAACACAAAGAATTTTTTTGGTTCTGATGTTTATAATTTATGATCTAGTGATTTGATCTTTTGCCAGGATAGTAATAGCCTGAAAACAAAAGGTGGTAGCTAATGTGCTAACTAAACATTTTTATCATGCCTTTCAGCCCACATAGCGTGGACGATGAGAGATACATGAAATTATATGGATCCCTACCCCAGCCCCTGGAAGTGAAGCACTCTCGCATCGAGTCCAGATCATTCACACCTAGGAGTGCATTCATGGAGGAGGGTGATGATGGAATCGAGTTCTCCATGACAAGTGTACTCAATCAAAGACCAACAGAATTAATGCTGGATGGTCTCTCTGGTTCAAAGTTAAACATGAGATATAACAAACGTAAAGCTCCAAGCCCACCAACTTTAAATGGAAATGGTGTCGTGTCGAATGGAATTCCAAATGGACATATAACTCCTATTGTGGAAGACTTGGAACAAGTTGGGTTGGATCCTAGGTCCAAATTAAACACACGCTATGTGAACGGTGTGCACAGTAACGGAGTGGGCACCCCAAGGACCGATGAGGACCTCAGTCCACATTCTAAACTCAATTCTCGCTATGTGAAATCAGGAGTTATAATCAAGGAACGTGAGCGTATACGACGCCATGGGCCAGGGATAGGAATGTCAAGGAAACAGAACCAGGATCGCTATCTGGAGCGTATTTCTGCTGCATCGGATATCTCTGCAGCGACGGGACAGTCGGACTGGTCCCACTGGGTGGAGGATGTGTTTAACAATGCTCTTAATGAGCACGTGGACACCCTGAGTGATGCCCACACCCTGGAGAACCGACTGAAGGGAGGGGGTAAGGGCGTGCCTGGCCCGGGCATCCAGCCCGCTCCCATCCCCCCAACAAACCTTCCGCTGCTGAATTTCGGATTCCCAGCTAACAGCATGCCTACCTCTCCACAGATGGTGCCTGGGAATGGTAAGTTCTGCAGTCCTTCTTAATGGGGATTTGATGCTGTGATGTCATTTATGTGTCGAAAGGGAAGGTTTAATGGGTTCATTGCCACAGACTCAAAGTTCATGAGGCGGGGGGAATTTATGGTCTGTCCATGTTAAAAGTGGCAGTGGGTGATTACTGAGAAACATTGAGAAAGTTTGGGGATTTATGATACAGCTTAGCAGACAGAATAGGAATGAGTCGAAAGATTTCAGAGTTTGTGGTTTTTAGAAACAAATGACTTCATAGTGTCTTAGTTTAAAAAAATGATGTTTCCCTCATTTATTTGTCTAGTAGCAATAGTGAATTATGATTGTAACCATATAATATCAAGATTTGTCAGATTAATTATTAGGTGTATTGGTTTTGTACCTTGAAGGTGTTGAGCCATAGATTGTGTATTAGTTTGACCTTCATTTGACAGTGGTGTATTCAGCACCATCCCTTGCCCTGAAAATCTCAGATTGTGTGGTAGTAAAAATGATGCCCTGAAGTTGTAAAGTAACAGTAAGCTGTGTAAGGTAGGAATGTTTTTGGTGTGTGGAGTCCCTTTGTTGGATGTAGTAGTGGCCCCTGCAGTCATGTACAGCCCTATTTATCACACAGAAGTGCAGGCTATTTGGTCAGGCCCTGTCGGTGATGAATGATAGGTGGCGCTCAAACATTGTGTTTGTCAGCTTCAAAGCACAGGGCGGGACGAATAGGATGTCACCTGTACAGGTGATCATTCCCGGGTCAACCGTCCCCTCTGTCAGACACTCGCAAAATTCGCAGCAATCGAATCTATGGGTACTCACCAGGAAGAGCAGACTCGGTCTGCATTTGTTCAATATGAGCCTCCTACAAGCCAGGCTCGAGGGATACTTATTACTGTGGGCTCAAAAGATGGCAAAGTCGAGCAAAGTGAGTACTCGCAGTTTAGTGGAATTCATCAATGGAATGGATTATGTAAACCTTGGTGTCAGGTTGTATAGATCTTTTTCCAAATGTTTTTGCACTGTGATTTTCACTGAATGTCATTAGCTTACCTGGTAGTTATCAAGAAAAAGGTAAGGTACTTAAATTATTTAAGATTTGATATAGTTTTCATTCATTTGCTTCTGTGCTGAGTATCTTTGTTAGAGAAGGATAAATGGTCAAAAAGTTAAAATTGCAAAGTTGTCTGGATCTGTTCAGAGAACTAGTGGCAACAAGATTGTTGATGACAATATTTATGTGAGTCATGATGATGCTTAGCAAGTTGCCTGTGAGGGGTGATATAAAGTCTGGATGATGTGACAGATTAAGTGGTTAACAGATAACATAGGTCTGGAATGTATCAACAATGCAACAAACATTACGCATTTTATGGGGAGTGAAGCATCAATTGACGCAGAGTTGTAAACGTCTGGTGATGCATGTTTATCTTCTTATGCTTGCCTTCACAGAGGATTAATTAATTAAGGTGTTTTATGGTGAAACATTTCTTCATTAAAAGATTGGATCTTGTTAGAGATCGCATTTCTTCCATTCATTTTGTTTGTGATTGAGAAGTGTACAGGGTATGAAGGATGTCAAATAAGTTGAATGACTTCTGTCAGAGATTTACCTAATTAAAAAAAGTTACTTGTATTTAGAAATAAACTTGTTTCTGAATTTGGTGTTTTATTATATGACAATATGTTTTGTATTTCAGATCCTCTACAAATGGCCGCCCAGCAAATGGCACAGCAGAGCCAGCAACAAGCATTGTACAATGCCTATCTCCAACAGATGGTCAGTTTCAACCTGTCTTTCTTAATGTCTACTAAATTTCAGTGTAGTTAGTTTGGTTACATCTTGCAGTGTCTTTTTTAATCATTGATGTGTAAATTGATTCTGTTTACCTCCAGGCTAACCTTCAGGCTCAAGCACAAGCACAGGCACAGCTTCAGCAGCAGCGACAGCAACAGCAAACTCTAATGCAGTCAGCACAGCAGCAAATGTTGCAACAACAACTTCTACAAATGCAGCAGCAACAACAGGCTCCCCCAAACCTTGTGAGCCCAGCTTCCAGCTTCAATTCTGTAGGACCGTTCCCTATGGTGACACCCAGAGACCAACACCAGATGAATGGAGGGATGCTGATGACCTCGGCTGCACAACCATACATAGCAAGTGCACAAGGGGGTCAGATCAACAGCCAAGTGGGAATGGGAATACAGATCCCAGTTTCGTCAGTGACCACAGCAGAAGTGGGCAGCTCTGGTGCCCCCAAAAAGGTCTACAAAATGAAGAGTCAGTTTGAGGGACACACGGAACACAAGACTTTCGGCCAGCAGAATGTGGCTCCTGTTGTAAGCATGGCATCCATCCAAGATCAGATTGCAGAGAGCTCAGAGAGAAAGGAATCCACTGTAAGGATGGTCTCTGCCCCTGCTCCACCTCCCCCTCCAAAGTACCAGGACAAAGAAATGATGACCCCCCGCATGCAGCCTGCTCCCCCTCCACCCCCACCCCCTCCCCCTGCCATGCAAATCACAGAGGACTCTTTTGACAGAGAGAAAGGCATGTTTACATTTACTGACAAGCAAGGGCGAGCCAGAACTGTTCGAATTGGAAAGGTCGTATGGCCTCCTCCCTCTTTTGAGCAGGAGAAGAGGGCCAGGGAAGTAGGTCGGTTAGAGATCGACGAAAATGTGAAACAGAATCTTCACGAGAGATTCAGTCCTAAGAAACAATGGAAAAAGCCAGAGGCACCCAAAGAGGAACAGAAGGTAAGGAAATAGCTAGTTCAAGAATGGGTTAGACATAGTGTATTGTGTATGTTTTTTATGCCTTATACAATCCCAAATAATGGTTTAATTGTTATTTGATGGATTAGGAACGCAAGAGTAAATCTTTGGCGGAATCTGTGCATTTGGCCACCTTACAGCTGTTGGAACAGAAACTAGGAGGGAACAAGGAACAGGAGACCAATGAGAAGGAAATTATTGCCACCAAAATTATCCAAGGTCAGTCTTTTAGAATGCTGGTAGGTTTGGGGACGTTATCATTTGTATTTCAGTTATACATCATACGTTGCTTGATGTAGCATGAATAAAAAATCAACTATCAATATGCATGGTTAATAGACAGTAATTTCAATGGGGCTTCTTTATATTTAATGGTAATATGTGTTTTAAAATATACATAAAATAATCTAAAAAATAGAAAAGAAAAAGTTCTAATACAAGTATGCCTGGTTGTTGGGGTTGGATGGGGCATTTATATTCAATGTGTAGTAAATAATATACAGTAAATAGTCCAAAACTTGCTTAAAGATGTGCATGAACTTGTGTTGAAGTTGTATGACATTGCATGCTGATAACATTTCCCATTGTAGATCCAGGCCCGCCTCCGGCTCCACCGAAACCACCGGGTACATTTACATCTCATAGCTTAGTTCTCTTCTCTCTTACCTACTCAAACCAACTAGTTGAAACGTTATAAAATCAAACTTTTTGAACAAACACCTTGTATTCGTGTTTTTTTAAAAACTTAAACTGAAGTCTGTATGTTACTTTGTAGAACCAGTTAAACCACCTGAACCGGTTAAAAAGAAGGGTACTACTTTAAGCGCTTTAATTTTCATCACTGCTTACATTTAACTCCATGGAAACCATCAGAGAATAAAACTTTCCCATTTTTTTTATAATGATCTAAAATTAATGATTTTTGTTGCTTTTTGTACACTGTAAGAAAAAAGTATTGTGAAAAATAGAGAAAAAAGGTGAACCCAACTTATATTAAAGCATCTATCCATAATATATTATCATTGTAAATGCATCAGTAATTTTTTGTCAATAAAAATTAATAATTAAATCCATATGATATTTTTTTAAAATTCAAGTTTATCAAATAGTAGGAAAATTTGACCAAGAAACATTAACATAGTGATAAAAGAATTATACATGTCAGACTAGAGACATGATGTGCATTGTAGAGCCAATTGTGCCCAGAAACTTAAACTGAAGTCTGTATGTTACTTTGTAGAACCAGTTAAACCACCTGAACCAGTTAAAAAGAAGGGTACTACTTTAAGCTCTTTAATTTTCATCACTGCTTACATTTAACTCCATGGAAACCATCAGAGAATAAAATTTTCTCATTTTTTTAATAATAATCTAAAATTAATGATTTTTGTTGCTTTTTGTACACTGTAAGAAAAAAGTATTGTGAAAAAAAGAGAAAAAAAGGCGAATCCAACTTATATTAAAGCATCTATCCACAATATATTATCATTGTAAATACATCAGTAATTTTTTGTCAATAAAAAATAATTAAATCATTTTGATATTTTTTTTTAAATTCAAATTTATCAAGTAGTAGGAAAATTAACATATATAGGGATAAAAGAATTTTACGTGACTAGAGACATGATGTGCATTGTAGAGCCAATCGTTCCCAGAAAACCGGCTCCTAAACCTATACAGCATGGTACAGTTACTGCACAGACTTTCTACTCCATAAACTTCAAACTCATGATATTGCACCGAATAAACATGTCCAATTCTTTCTTTTGCAAATTCTTTATTTATCAGTTTGGTTGAAAAAAAAAAAAACGTTATTTCTTAGGGTCTTTGCACTGTCTGCTTTGTAGCATGAACATAAACTGATCCTCATTTAATGTAAAAAAAATTTTTTTTATCATTTTTTATCATTAGTAAGACTGGGGGGGGGGGGGGGGGGGGGGGTTGTTATGGGAGTGAATCTGACAAAGCTGTTCTAAAATTTATAATGGTTTGAATTGTTTTATTTTGATCTATACCAGTAAATTAATTCTTGTTTTTGTGTGTGATAATTTTGGTTTTGTTTTGAACATTGAGTTTTAATTGGTAATCAGTAGATGATCTAGCTGCTTTCTTATCGATAAAACACTGCTATATGTTCAAATAAACATACAATTTATCAGAATTATAGACACTTTGCTTTACATTCTTTAAAATCAAAAAATTAAATTACAGCGAAAAATAAAGTAAAACAGTAGATTCAGAAACACATGTTTATGTTTTAATTGACTGTCCACATCTATGCTTCAAATTCAGCAGGGTTCTACAGATACGATAATCAAATAAATCAAGTGGCAGATTTCTAGAAGAGACTTTTAGAAAATTTATTTAGTGTACATGTAATGAGATATATTTAGTTTAACTCACATTTTATTATAGAACCAGAACCGAAAAAGCCAGAGAAGGATGAGGAAGAGCAGGGTACAAAATAACTCATAACTAGAGAGTGCTGTGATTTTACATAAAGGGAGCTAACTCCAGTTATTAATTTTGCTAGCGACTGTTGTGATTAAAGGGAGCTAAATCCCACAACTTTCCTTAGGCTACATAATATACATCTATATACATTGCACCTGGGCTTACTTCTCTTCGCACACCTGTATATTTCAACTTGTCCACCTGTCATTTTATGGTCAACTTTTAACATTACTTGACATATTTATACATGTATCATCTATGAGGATTTTGATTCACCAAGTGTTATCTATAACTTTAGATATGTGAACATTTATGTGAAAGTAATGATTACATGCATGTTTAAATTAAATGTTTAAGTTAATTTCATTAACATTATATACTTTTTGCCTTATAATTTTATCATCATTATGAAATGTAGTAAAATCCTTGTGAAAGTGTGTTCAATGAAATGATTTAGTCTGACATTTTAACTGTTTTCATTAGACATATATAAGTAACAGATAAAGATTGATGAAATGACCTCTATCCCATTACCTTTGCTTTATCTGAATTTTTGCTTAGCCTGTCTTTAATTGCCTAATTAATCTGATTTATTTGAAATTAATGTCAGCTAATATCTATATAATTCAATTACATGGAAAAGTATTGTTAGTAAAGATATCCAATCTACCGTAAGATTTTTTTATCAACTGAACTTTATGTTTTACATCAGATTGAAATGTTTCTTGGTTGTTAGTGTCAAAATTAATTATGATACTGTTACATTTGTAAATTATGTTGTAAAAGTAGTTGATCTGTATAAAAGTCAGTCAGGTAATTGTGAGTTTTGAATTGACAAGTTGTCCTATTGTTTTAGTAGAGCCCCCACCCCTCCCCAGGAGTGCCCCTCCCCCACTGCCAGCCCCCACCCAGGCTCTCGAGACAGTGAGTGTGAAGAAGAAGGAGCCACAGTTTCTGATCAACTACACAGAGCTTGAGAAGGTGGTCACACGCCTCTACCCCCAGGGAAAACAGAAGTACCTGTCCTACAGCAATGTACCCTGGACCCTCAACCTGAGAAAAGAGGTATTTTCACCACTTAGGGCTATGGTGGGAAAAAATTAACATCATTTGGTTCCCATTACTTTGGTGCTTTTAGGAGTTCATTGACCATGTCAGAGTATTTGGCCCTTATGTAATACATTGGATATCACCACCAAGTCCATTTTAAGGTTGCGCTGAACTGTTTGGGCTGTGTTCTAAGTTTATCCAGTGAGTGGCCACTGCTCCCACCAATAGGACCCCATTTCTATGTCTTTACATGTCTAAATTTTTCTGGGAGATGTTTACGGTTTGTGTACTAATGAGCTTACCTTGTCCAACAAGTGTTGGGGTCAGGGTTTTTGGTCTGCAATAAATGCCACCTTTGATGATTTGATGGCTGTTGTATGTGTGTGGGGATGATACCACTGATTGCTGTGGCTGGGACGCTTGTCTTTTTAGCACCGAATGCCTGGGTCTTCCACCGCTGAACCTCGATTTTTGCGCTTGTTCCTCCCACACTGGAGCTTCTTTCCTGGGTGGGGGAGCTCACTGAATGGCACGGTGTGGGACTGACCAGGCCCAGGTGATTGACTGCTTGTCAGGGCATCACCAGTTATAATACTATTTACACATGAAGCTAATAATGTTATTTACGAGCAATACACAAAACATTAGGTTGAGTGCGACACATCAGAACAGAACACTAGTGTAGGGAATTTTAAGTGGAGATAGGATTTTAGTTCAGAAAGATGTGCTTCATTTTATTTGGTTTTGTTTGGAATTAGAAATTAAAATGTATCCGACTAATAGACCATTCATAATGGTGAACCCGTCTCGCATGATGAATGAAATGCCACTTTGCATTAACATCAGGAAAGAGGTATTTACAGTGGTCATTTGGGAAATATTTTCTTATCAAGATAATTTCTAAATACTTACAATCAGAAGTTTGTTTGAGAGATGTTTCTGTGATAAGGAAGGTTGATTTTAATTGTATGTTTATTTTCATTCGAACATTGCCCTCAGGATATGTTAAGGATGACTCGATTAATGTTTATTGCTGTTTTCCCATAAAGTTCAAGGCAAATGGATTAAACAATTAAAGGTCTGAGTAACTTAAAGTGAGGTCAATAATTTATCATTACCGTACTTGGAAACGTTTCAGGTTTTCCACCCACGGGAGCGGCTGGAGAATCCCATGGCCCTCCACCTGGTTTTCTGTCAGGTGGTGCAGGATGTGTACAATGGCGGATGTGTCCGAATCAACAAAGAGGACAGGATCAAAATGAGGGGAATGCTGGGTAAGTGACCTCACATGCATTATGGGTAAAAAGCATTATATATCACTTAGCTAAAAATGATACAGATGAGTGGTTAAAGATGAAAAGGATAAAAGGCATGTATTAAAGTTTCAAATTAATTTAAATGTATCATTGGAGTTGAGAATAACTAGGTTGATCCAATCAAGTTATAATTTTCAAATGGAATACATTTACTTGAAGGTAGTATATTTTGCATTGAACTCATTTTTACAGAGAGTTATGGAGTCAACAAAGATAACTATTTGAATGGAAATTTTAAAGACCAAGTGAAAAAGATAATTGTTGACACTGCCAAGGAATGGCCAACATATTTTGCTAAATTGTTCCCAGTGGCTGTAAGTATAATGCAGATGTTAACAATTCTGCTTAATGTGTTTCAGATGTTTCAACACCATGTTTTTTTCTCCTGCTGTTTTATATGCTTTTGACCTTGAATCTGCAATTTTTAGGGTCAAGGTCAGTATGGTGGGATTCGTTACGTGGGAGTTAACCACAATGGCATCAACTTCCTGACGAGGGAGCGTTCCCTAGTGGAGGATTACCTAGATGTAGTGGAGCATCATAAGTTAGTTCCCTGCAATTACACAAGCTTGAGTTCATCTCAGTGGTCATTATGATATTTTCACATTGGCCAAAAAAAATCACCTTTCTTTTGAAAAATACATGTTTATATCTATTTTCTTTTCAGTTTTGAAGATATCATTGATGTAGTGCTGCCAACCAAAGACACCGTTCAGATCAATCTGAAGGGCAAGTCTGTGGTTCTGTTCACAAACAGGGTGGGTCATAGTGTCACTGCTCTAAGAAACAATTCTCTAAATTATTGACATTCTGTGCATCAACAGAAGTAAATGCACTGTCTATGGTTTACTTTCAGGCCTCACAATTGAAGGAGATGATAGATCTTTATCTTCAGGAATCAGACAAGGTAGACTATTAACTCCTGGGATATCTATTGTTCTAGTACATGTATAAGCAAGCATTTTTCAAACTTGATGTTCCATAGAGGCAAGATGTTAAGATTTATTTAAAAGTTATCAAAATTTGTATGTGTATATGATACTCAAATATTTTATCTAAGTCTGTAAATGTCCATTCTAGGGGAATAAGTATGTGATAGCTATCAAGGAATACATCACCAGAGAATCCACTTTGCTGAGCTTCAGGAGAAATGACATCATAAAACTCCTGGATCCAGAAATGGTTTTAGAAGAAGGTAATACTATTATAGTTTAACAATATCACTGGTACATGTATTACCAGATATTACTGTAGATTCTTAATTAAACGTGAGGAATTAATTTTCGCGTAAAATTGCGAGAGGCAACCCTCGAAAATTTTAAAATCTCGCTTTTATTTTTCAGACAGTTTTGAACTATAGGAAATTATAACAAAAAAATTGGTGATCACGATTTCATATTCTCGCAATTTGATACAAAACGGCGGAATCGTGGAATTTAGTACTCACGTGAAATAAGGAATTTACAGTACTTAATTACATGTGTAAGTTTGAATCACTGCAAAGCTTTAACATCACTTTTACAGGCTGGTTGTATGGATCACTGAACGGAATGCTGGGATACTTTCCTGCTGAGTATGTGCGACCTTTGGCCAGACATGAGATCGAAAGGTCAGGTGGCATGAAAGCCCAGTTAACAGAGCACACGATTCAGAGAATGATAAGACCACCCAGCAGGGTTAGTATTTGTAGTGTGTAGAAGTAAAAACTTTATCCCAGTACATTAATTTGTACTCATTGTACACAGTTTGGGTGTTAAACGGGGAATTTGTGCTTTTTGTGTGTTAGAATACTTGTGTCAATATTTGTGAATTTTATGTTACAGGATGGATATGCTGACAACAGGAGTGAAACAAGCCAGGGTACTGTGGTTCAGGATGGCAAATTCTCCATGATGGAGTTTGCTTTGTTGCATTTCAGAGAGTCCATTCAAAAGTAAGTTTTTAGCTCACCAGATATTCCCAGGTTTTGCTAGAAATTGATTGCCTATAAATTATGAAAAAGACCATTGTATCTTTTTAAAAATGTGCTGTATTATACTGCTTTAAATTTTCACAAAGGCCTCAAAATTTGAGCACATCTCGCAGTGAGGCAGGGTAAGTATCTCTATCTAAGTGTGTGTGCATAGTTTGAAAATCTGCTGATTTAATACATTTATTTTGACAACTGTTATGATATGTGTTCCAGCAACAGGCGAGAATTAGTCAAGTATAAACCAGGTAAACAATGCAAGTGGGGGACTCGCATGACCGCATGCTACTTGTTTCAGAGTACACCAAACATGTATTCTTTATATATCAGAGGGGGAGAAACGTTGCTTGGATTTTTCACTGAAACAAAAGACTTACATATCTCTAACAATCGTGCAGCTTAAGATTTCTCAAGCAATGTTTCTTTGACGCATGCTTTTGTATTTGATTACTAACACTTGTTTACAGTCCATGACGTAATGGCTGTTCTTAGAAACTCCCTCCACATACACAGATGATGGCTGTCGCTGTCGTACATCTACTCTACCCAGCTATGTACTCTAACTGTCGATTGTTGTTGTTATTTGCACAATTTTATGTTATGACCTCCATATTTAGGTACGTGATGATGCGGAAAGAAGATGGGTCGATTCGAGGCACCATAAAAATGATAGAAAGCCTCAAACTCCGTAGCATGGACCACGATAAGAGAGGTGAAGGGGGCGTGGCTTGGCTTGTTTTTATTCACTAACACTTTAAAACAATAAATCAGTGTGATCAAACTGTTGTAATCTTTGATGTGCATGCTTCTCAGTTGTTATTAAATCACTGTTCAGTTTCATTAGTATCACTGTATTGGATTCTATTATTTCCATGTATAGTTAATCAATGCATCATATCTGGATTACCTACTCTGTAAATCTATTTTATACATGTGTACATAATCTTTCTTTGAAATACTCTATTAATCTTCAAAAAAGAAATCAAAACTAAAAGAAAAATTAATTCTTGTGCCTGTATAGGTCTCTCTAACAGGTAATAAAACAAAACTTGCTAAAATGAAAGTTATCATGGAGATGAATTTTCTTGTCAATGACTTTTTTGACTATAAAATAAAGAGAACAGTTGTTGATGTATGTTCTATGATTTCTGTTCAGGTAACGTTGATTGGACGTGGAGGGAGCAGGCAGACTTAGTCAAGTGGACACGGGTCAGTGTTACTCTCAACTTACTTAGAGCTCCTATAGTAACCTCACAGTGAGAGAGACAAAAGTTCCTAAAGTAACCTCACAGTGAGAGAGATAATAGCTTCTAAAGTAACCTCGCAATGAGAGAGATAATAGCTCCTAACAAAACCTCACAGTGAGAAGAGATAATAGCTCTTAAAGTAACCTCACAGTGAGAAGAGATAATAGCTCTTAAAGTAACCTCGCAGTGAGAAGAGATAATAGTTCCTAAAGTAACCTCACAATGAGAGCGACAATAGCTCCTAAAGTAACCTCACAGTGAGAAGAGATAATAGCTCCTAAAGTAACCTCACAATGAGAGAGACAATAGCTCCTAAAGTAACCTCACAGTGACAGAGATAATAGCTCCTAAAGTAACCTCACAATGACAGAGATAATAGCTCCTTAAGTAACCTCACAGTGACAGAGATAATAGCTCCTAAAGTAACCTCATAGTGAGAGAGATAATAGCTCCTAAAGTAACCTCACAATGACAGAGATAATAGCTACTTAAGTAACCTCACAGTGAGAGAGATAATAGCTCCTAAAGTAACCTCATAGTGAGAGAGATAATAGCTCCTAAAGTAACCTCGCAATGAGAGAGATAGAGACAGACAGTATACATGAAATCAATGTATTTTTACAAATTAACATTTTACTCTTTTTTTTCAATCTAGTCCCCAATTCAAGCATCTTTACTGAAACTACAGCAACCTGAACTGAACAAGTTATCTTTGGAGTGTTTCCTTTGTAAGTTCTTGCTCTGATGCAATCATATTCTTGATTTGATATTTCTACAAAAGTATTGCTGTTTTATTATATCACCCAAGTAACAAATGATTATTAAATGAGCCGCATTGTTTTTGTGACAGGTATAATGAAGTTCATGGGAGACTATCCAATGGGATCAAGCCAAAATGAAGTTGACTGTGCTCTTAAAATTCTTAAAGTAAGACATCTTTTAGTGTGGTTTCAGCTTACATACTGGACCTGTACATGTATAAACTTTAGATAAGTTGATCAACAATAAAGTTTTTTGAACTCTTGATATTTGTAGACTTGCCACAAATACCCAGAACTACGGGATGAGGTTTACTGTCAGCTCTGCAAACAAACAACCAGCAATAAGAGCATGAAACCGTAAGTCACACCCACTTTGTATACATACCGGTATACATGCACCTGTAAATGTGTGGCATGCATCTGATATATATGTAGTAGAGTTTAAGTTACTTAGATCATGCTGTAGTACCAAACTGCTATTCTACAATATTATTTACTGCTACATTGATATTCTAAATTTAATCAATTAAAACATTTAAGATGTTGATAGAAAGCATGCCCAGTAGAGAACATTTACTTTCTTCACTTCAAAAGTGAGTCCTTTGTGTTTGCTGTTTTCAGGAAGAGCTGCATCATGGGTTGGCGTCTGTTTGCCATCGTTGCCTGTTACTGTGATTGTACAGAGGCCTTACGGCCATATCTCTTTAAATACTTGGAGACGACGGCCTCTGATACCGGCAGAACGTACAGTGGTTCCGCCTCCATCTGTCTACAAAATCTCCGGAAAACATTCAAATATGGAGGACGTAAAAATGTTCCTCTCAATGAAGAAATCAGTGCCCTGTCTGTAAGTTGATCAACAACCAAATCTGTAAATTGATGTTGTAAAATTTACAACAATGATTCTGATCAATTTGATGTGATTAATTTGCAGAATGGGAGAATTTCAAAGAGATTTGCCTTCATCTTTAGTGGGTGTGAAAAAGAAGGAATGGTTCAAATCAAGCCATGCACAGTATGTACTTTGTACATGTTGGTTTCCTCATCACTGTCAGCTCTTGTCTCTCTTAATATTGCTCCATAAACATGCAAGATGGTGCAATACATGATATTTCAATTGTTCACATTTCAGGTTGTCAGAGATGCAGTTGAAGAAATCTGTGCCAGGTTGAACATTAGTGACAGTGTGGAGATAGAAGAGTATACCTTGTTTCTGAGAACAAGTACGTACTGGTCCTGAAATCCAACAAAGAAAGCTGTCTGATCAATAACGAATGATATCTATCATGTTTATTCCTTATATTACAGAAGATGATATGATGGGTGTAGTGTTTAGTCGTCTCAAGCCTGAGGAGTACGTTCTCGATGTGACAGCAGAATTACAGCGTAACAACAGCAGCTACGATCTGGTCTTCCAGCGGACTGTGTGGTACTTCCCTCAGCGCCCCACTGACAACATCATGTACAATGAACTCATGTTTTTCCAAAGTCTTCCTGACTACCTTGAAGGTCTCGTGGTGGTTCTAAAAGATGGGCGCCTCAGTCGGCGAGATGAGGTTTGTTCACAGCATTACTATACAAACATTGCATTTGGCTATGTACATGTAATTCTGTTTATTAGCAAATTTAGAGGTAAGCTAAATCAAGTACACCGCTAATTGTACAGTATATGAATAGGTACAAGTGGAAATAAGCTAATTGAAATCAACTCTAACTTGTTACAAAATCATTTTCTGCTAAATATTGTACATGCTAATTATAATACAATGTAAGTTTAAATTATCTTCAGTAGCATCCTTTCTCTTCTTTAGCATCAGCTATCTTCTTAAAGTCAGTTAACTTCTCATAAAAAGTAAAAATCAAATCCACTATAATTGTTGAAATTTATTGTAATCATTGCAGGAGGACATTGCCATTCTAGGAGCCTTACTACACAGAGGTTATGATAAGGTCGGCCTGCCAACTACGTAAGTAGTCAAACATAATTAATTTTTTGTCAGTCAAGTAAAAGAATAAAAGATAGAAGATATCAAATCAAGTATTGACATATTTCACGTTTTATACAGAAAAGACTTACAGTTTTTGATTCCGGAGACGGTGCGTAAAATGCCAGATTATCAGCCTCAACAATGGCTGAACCGAGTCCATGCCAACATACAGGACATCACAAGGAGGGGCCCTCTGGAGTGTAAAGCAAGATTTGTAGGCAAGTCAACCTTTAAGATCTTTTAAATAGATATTTATACAGATTTTAGCATTTGTTTCTGTGTTAACTACAGAGAGTACTGTATACAGGGTAATTTTCGCCCCATGTTATTTTGGCCCTTTTTCACTTGCAAACGATTTTGCCCCATCTTGAATTCGCCAAAACAAAGTTGTGTTCAAGAGAAATTATTTGAGACAATGGAGTTCGCCCAGTCTTATATTCGCCCGGTGACAATGAGGGCGAAAGGGGCAAAAATAAAAAGGAGGCGAATATTTTCCTGTATTCAGTATCACTCTCTGTAGCTGACACAGAAACAATCCACATAATGAGGACAAGTGTGTAATTATAACTTGCTTGACATCTTTTACAGATATTCTCTCACGTTGGCCTTTGTTTGGATCCACATTTTTCAGCATAAGGGTAAGATGGAGTTTCAATTGTTTTCATTTTCTTAACCTTAACTCGGGTACTACATGCTGATTGATGTTACAGTAAATTTTTTTACTATATGCTGGGTCACTGTTTGTTGCTCCAATGCTTGATTTTTTATATGACCATACTAGAAAAGACACAATTTACCCATTTTTTCTTAGCAGTTTTCAATGATATGATACAAGTGACAAAATTATAGCTTGATATGACCTCTATATATGGTACCTGTATTTTATCTGAAAATTAATGATATATTTCCGATATGCTTGTACCAAATATATAATTATATCAAGAGTTTGAAGATAATGCCCGTTTCATCAAGTCATGCATGTACTATACATTGTTGGATTTTGTTTTGACAGAATCCCCCTACACAGCCAGCAATCAAAGGAGAATGTATCCTAGCCGTCAACAAGCATGGTATCCACTTCCTGAGCCTGGACACCCATGTAAGCTTAAAGATGCTTACGGTAGATCAGTTACCAGCCAGATTTATATTCATTAGCTCATAATTCAAAATTCAGAAGATCATAGTCAAATATATCTGTTTTTCTTTATCTGTTACAATTTTATTAAGAATTCTTAAAAATATGTAATTAATAATAACATTTAAAGTATGTGTACATATAGTAGGTTGAATTTACTCTAATAGATTAATATTACTTTAGATTTTTAAACATGAATCCAAATTTTGTCTTTCCAGGAAACGATTCTCCACTACTCATTTAGTGAAGTGCTGTCAACTCGACGTTACCGTAGTGACAATGGTGACAATTATCTAGACATGAAATTGGGTAACTTAATGGTACAGAAAATTGTCAGAATTGAAACAAATCAGGTATGTACATGTAAAATGTCTATAATACATGTACTGTGCAAATTCAATTTTATCATTTAATCTTCAATTCTACTACAATGTAGTAATGTAATAATGTTAATTATATTTAGTCTTTTTAAATAAGTCCCGAATATATGTCATTCAAGTTTTAACTGTTTTTCTAAAGTACATGTATAGTGTATCATCAACATATATTTCAATATCATTCAACAAATTTTATAATCTTGACATACATTGTAGATTGATTTAAATTCAAATTAAGTAACATATAATGTTTTTTTGTTATTTCAGGGATCAGATATTTCAAATTTGATTGGTCAATACATGCAGGTGATAAATCGACACAAGAAGCGGCCAAATGACAAAATGAGTTTGCAACGATACCACTGACAGTGATTGGTTTATGACACTACTTAACATGTACAGAACTGTGTAAAATGAAACCACTTTGTGTATTCTGTGATATATTTATGTGCTTTATCAGTTTAGTGCAAATGTACAGG
Organism: Magallana ariakensis; assembly: GCA_020458035.1. NCBI lineage: Eukaryota > Metazoa > Mollusca > Bivalvia > Ostreida > Ostreidae > Magallana > Magallana ariakensis. The sequence goes on along the minus strand of CM035817.1, from coordinate 52,838,132 downwards.
CTTTACAGTAACCTTGTGTGTCTGTGATGGGAACCAGTTGACACCGATTAAGGACTCGCAGGAAAATTAACATTGGTTGGAAAATAGAGACAAGAATCAGATCTTTGTATATATAAAGCACTTTTATAATTTAATCTGCAGATTACTCTCCCTTTGTAAGTTTGCAATGGAAACAAATCAAAAGATGTGGGAAAGGAACCTCCACATCCATAGATTTCTTCTGGATAGTCTTTACGAGTTTCCCTCTTTGATGTCAACTGTATGAAGTATTCGTTGATTTGAGTGTACACTTTTGTAGTTTGTATCCTGGTATGTGATGTTTGTTACCCCAATGTAAATATCTGTTTATTTCTACTTTGTTTAGATGTTATGAGGATTATACATTATTTGTTGATATATTCTTTTTGTATTTTTGTGACAGCACTGAACAATCTTAAGAGCTGGATTCAGTAGTGCTATTGTCCTAAACCATTCCACTGAGTTACATTCCTACAAAATCTGACAGAGATGTTTTCTCCATACTCTGTTTGACTTAGTCATTTGGCTGCATAATATGACCCTTCTTGTGTTTATGTGCGTCTTTACCCTGTTGCTTTGAAAAGTACAACACGACAATTGCTATTGGAATTTCACTTTCCTAAAGTTTAACTATTTCCAAATAGCAACAGCAAGTAAATGTTGACCTTAATACTATAACAGACAGGAAATTTTCTGTTAAGGAACAATTGAAGATTTTGTCCTCTGTTACACCATTTGTCCATGGACTTGCTGTTTAGTGTTCAATACCAAATCAAAATCTGCCAGATCTGACCTATTTTCATTCTATATGTACATGTATGTAGTCTTATTGTATGTGCAATCACATGTACCCTATATATAGATATATATTTACATATCATTTCGTATACAATTTACATATCAAACGTATCATTTTTCTGACATATTTTTTTATATTTTCATGATGAATAATAAACCATGAAATGTTTCATGCTTTCCTTTTGTATGTTCCACAACTGATATTGAGATTCCTTCACAGAGAAGAGGGAAAAAATTCAATATGTTTAGTCATATTTTATTTTCTGTTCTAAAATGTTAAGGACAACATTTTTCCAAGATGCATGCCAGCGCATCTTTTGAAATCTTTCTAAATTCTGTCTCATTTGTTTCAGTTTTGTCTTTTCTGTTTTAAAATCAGCCATCAAAATCTATAAATAGAAAAGAGAGCTGTGTTACAGAAAATTGGTAGTATATTGTATTCATGTATATAATAATGCAAAATTATTTGATTTTATTCAAAATTTCAATAACATGTACCTTTAATTGTTGGAGAAGTTCTTTGGCATCTTGAAAAATTAATCCATTGATTCCATCTTCAACTAATTCTGATATGCTGAAAAAAAAATGGCAAACTAGTGAACAAAGAGCCTCGTACATATTGTAATCAAAACTACACCAATATATTTCATGATCCTCTCCCATCATTGTGGTTGATTGAGAAGAAAATAACTTGTAGCTTGTGAAATTATTGACCATTGTGGATAAAAGAAAAAGTGAGCAAGCTCCTATACCATTACCAGACAATGCTACACATAATGAATGGCAGGGTGTGCGTTAAATAAACTAAATAATTGCATTATGGGTCATATCTTGCAAAAACTTCCTGGAAATATGTAGCTCTATACTTTTGTCTTTAACAACAACAAAATTCTAAATTAAAAGGGTAGAAATTCACAGAAAAATTAAGGAATCAGAATTTTCTGGTAATATGTACATCTAAACATTGTGTTCTAAATACCTACAAAGTTTATGAGATTCCATGCAGTAGTTCATACAAACTGTTCATGACTTTATTCAATATATGGCCAAAATTCTATGTTCAAAAGGCCAAAACCCCCAGAAAAATACCGGTAATGGAATCGGTCTTTACTTATAATATGCACATTAACAGATTGCGTCCTAAATTCCTATAAAGTTTTGAAATTTTGTGCAGTGGTTTTAAGAGGAATTGCACTTACAAAAAACCAAGAGGCCCAGGGGCCACATTGCTCACCTGAGCAACAATAGCAGACAAAAGCTTTAGACTGTCTTTAGAGTATCAAATACAAAATATGTAGACAACTTAGTAGAGTATATATCTTCATTTTCAAAGACTTTCAAAATTTTCTTAACATATTCTTAAATCAAACATTGAGCTTATTCTGTTATTTCAGGTTTGAGAATAGGATTTAAAAAAAATGTTTTATTAATTCACCCACACTGTGGCCCCACCTTACCCCTGGGGGATCATGACTTAAACAAACTTAAAACTAAACTTCCTGAGGATGCTTCCACACAAGTTTCAGCTTTTTGGTCAATTGTTTTTTGAGAAGAGGATTTTTCTTTGTATGACTCAACCTAAGCTGTTATCACTCCCCTATAGAGCATAAGCCATTAACAATTCTTTTCTATTTCCACATATATTTCTATGTAAAAATTTAAAAATTTGACCCTCATTGTGGCCCTACCCTACCAGAGATAATGATTTGAATAAACTTGAATCTGCCCTACCTAAGTATGCTTCCAGCAAAATTACAGCATTTCTGGTCAATTGGTTGAGAAGATGATTTTTAAAGATTTTCTCAATTAATCCCTCATTGTGGCCCTACCCTACCCCTGGGTATGATATTTTGAACAATCTTGAATCTTCACTACCTGAGGATGCTTCCACACATGTTTTAGCTTTTCTGGTCAAATGGTTTTAGAGGAGACAATTTTTAAAAAAATACCAACAAATTTTCAATAATTCAAAATTATCTCCCCTTTTAAGAGGTCATGGTCTTTCATTTGAACACACTTGAATAACCTTCACTCAATAAGGCTTTGTGCCAAATTTTGTTAAAATTGGCTCAGTGGCCCAACGACAAAAGACAATGGACAAATTTTGATCAGAAAAGCTCACTTTAGTCTTTGGCTCAGGTGAGCTAAAAACAGGACTGATGGACAGGTCAAACATTATATCCCTTGCAACTTGTTGCGTGGGGTATAATAAGGCACAATTGGAGATTGACTATGATTATTTAATTGCAGTGTATGTAAAACAAGTTTATTGCTCATGTAGTGACAGCACGTGTAGAATTCATACCAAGTTCATCATCATAGAGTTCATCATGATGTCTTACATATAATGTAAATATTAAAGTTAAAGCTGAACACCGCTCGTAAATAGGCACTGTCCGCCATATTTCTCTTTCATCACTGCTGTCCCTACAACCTCTTTATAAGGCAAAGACATCTAAAAAGTTCAAAGTACTTTGCTGTAGAGGTCTCACCTGTGTGGACGTACATGTACATCTTGCCTCGCTGTGTTACTCGGTCGCGATGAAATTATCAAATTTTAATGTGTTCATAAAAAGAAAAGTGTCTGCCCTATTTGAGCTCTGGATCTGTTGCTCAGTAGTTTTAACCTTTATCCACTGACCTAGAAAGTGTGATGACTAATAAAAAGTATAAGTTACATGTTGTGGAGTATCCTTAATGTGATCATGGGGAAGTGAAAGCTTCTTGGGCAAACTTGAGATGATGGCCTACAAATGTTTGTCAAATCATTTGTCGGCAGAATTTTACCAGTTAAATTTGAGGGCACAGACAGGCAAACCACATCCAAACATATCCACTACTTTCATTGGAAGGTCAAGACCACTTGAGGAGGCATGGAGGCAGATTCCAAGGTCAGCAGCCCCTGTCAAGGGAAATTACTCATTCAATTACTATATAGAATAAGATTATTGGTAAAAACACATGACATTTAGTAAATAAATTACATGTAAAAACATTATCATTAAGTAAAAAATGTTATCTACATGTATGTTTATTAATATTTTATTAAGAAAAAACATAGGTAATCACATTTAACAAAGCTCACCGAGACGAGGCATCACTTTTATGAGGCATCCTTTATTATATTATTTGAAAATCATGTGAATGATCTTAGATATTCATGGATACTATTTTGACACAATATCGTATATCATATGTTAAAAATTTTTATGTTAATCATATGTTTATTTCATACGGTATTATAAGATACAATGTTTATCAATACAATAAATAAATATAAAAAACGATATTGCATCCTATGATACTTACAATATATATATCATATAATACTGTAATAAATGATGATGCAATATGATATTGTTACATATGATATGACATTGTATCATGTAATAAATTATTGTATTTGATCACATAATACAATATCATAATATATAATATACATAGGATACAATATAGTATAATACTGTATATGATACTATATCATATCACATAATACATCACAATATTGTAACATATGCTATTATATTGTATTAAATAGTATGATATTGTATTGTATGATATTGTATCATATAAGATACAAAATATTATATTGTATCATATGATACAATATAATTTGATACATTATATCACATCATATACAATATAATGTGATATAGTAATATATTATATAATACAATATCATAGTATATAATATCTTATATGATACAGTATTGTATATTAAAATATCATAAAATACAATTTCATGTGATATAAAAATAAATATATTAATATCATATCAAACAATATCATATAATATGATATGATATTCTATATTATAAAATATCGTATCATATGATACAATATTATATATTGCAATATCATGTGAAACAATATCATGTGATAAAATAATATATAATAAAAAATCATATTATACAATATTGTATTATAATATACGATGCTATACATAAGAATATCATGATATAATATCATATCATAATATACAAAGAATTTGATACAATATGATATTGTATCATATAACTTTTTACACTATAATATGATATAATATTTTATTGTATCATATCAAACAATTGTGTATCATATCATACAATACTAGGAATAATTTTATATCATATAACCACAAACACATCTATCAGGCAGGTTTGAGTGAGGTAGGTGATTTTTTTAGCATCCTTGATAATGGCGATCAGGTTCTGCATCTGAAACTACCTCTGCGATTCATTTATCTTATTTTTAATCAAATATGCAAGCTATTATCTATAAAAAATGTTACCTATATAAAAAAAACTAAACCTCATCCGAAACCTATGGCTCAGATTCAGCATGCAAGCCTGTCAGGTGCATCAGTATCATAAGACGCACCATCCATGCAAGTTTGGTAAAGTTGGGACCAGTAGTAACTTAGAAATTGCTATCAAAGGGCACCTGCATCAAAAACTTTAACCTGCCACAAAAACCTTAATCTCCTCCAGCATCTTAAATTCATGGCCCAGATTCAGCATCTAAGTCTTTCAAATCCATCAGTAGGTCCAGATGCATCATCCATGAAAGTTTGGTGAAGATAGGACAAGTAATAACTTAGATACAGGACCTGCAACAAAAACTTTAACCAGGTCTGGACGCCGGCACCGAGGGTATAGCATAAGCTCCCCCTGACTTCGTCTCGGTGGCCCAAAAAATAGTAAACTACTAAATATTCAATTATCAAAATATCATGCTGTTTCTTAGTTCAAGTACGGTATACATTACCTAGCAACTTGGGATAATCCTCCGATTCCAGCCAAGGTAAACAGAACTTCACTCTTTTCCACTGGCGCTTTTGTATCTCATTTCTGTAAAATTCTTTTTGTGGCCCTTTTCCTTATGATAAGAAATATCAACAATGTTAAGTAATGATATTTATCTCCAATTCTCCACGTTTCATAGTTCATTAGCTTAGTAGGAAAGACTAGTTTGTAATTACAAGAGGTCCATGGGTCAAAACTGTCACCTAAGCATAAAACAACCCTTCAAAGGGTTCTCAAAAAGAACAAATATCAAAAATTAATATTGATGTACTTCTATCATTTACAATACACTGTACTTAAACCTGCTCATTTTTTAAAAGTACCTGTAATCACACATATCAGGTGGGGAAGAGAGCTGTCTTCTTTCTGTGCTTCATCATACTCTATAAATAGAAAGGTTTCATTGTTCATGACTATAGATATAAATGTAGGACCTATAAGTGACAGTGCTATAAAATCCATGATTTTATTGAATCTCCCTGAACTAAAGTACCATGCCTGTTAGAGCTTTTAGAAGAATTCCAAAGTCTTCATCCTCTGTAAATAAAAAAAAGTTACATTTATTTCTCAAATTAAAATCACAACAGAGATCCACCAAAAAACAGAAGAAAAAAATGGTCCAATCTTCAGAAATCATACAGTGCAATACAATTAAGGCCAAAACCTGATTAACTCTTTGCCCCTTACGCCGTTTGTGACGTTATAGCAGCTTTACGTCAAGCGCTGTTGTATGACGTTATCCTTTTCCCCACAGCGCACATGCGATTACGTGTTGAAAAACGTGATTTTTAACAGTAACGTTTTCAATACAGAGGACCCCGCTTAGTATAATACCTGTTTAATATTATAGTTCGGTTAATATAATAGTTTTTCAAAACACAAAACCATTTCTTAATAAATCATTGTATTTTACATCGGTTATTATAGTAGCTTAAATAGTGGACCCCGCTTAATATAATAGAAAGATCATGCCTGTCAATTGAGTTTCACACCTTTTTCTCGAGCTAGCTCCCCATGAGAAGCTTGTATAAACACTCTGACTTCCCAAATCACTTTGAAATTTACCGACTGTGCTTGGAGATGGGATTAGTCACGCCTCACTGCACGTGGCTTGGGTACTTTACCTATGCACCTAACAAGTGACATCGCTGTATTATTGAGGTTTTTTACAGTTTCAATAAGTAAATGCCTCATGTTTTTGTAAATAAATTTATAACAAATGGGACATTTTACATGGCTTAGCATATGATACATGATGTTCTATTTGACGATTTGTACTGCAGTGAAGTAGTGACAAAGTCTTTTTTTAATATGCCTCTATTTTATAGGAAGAATGGGCTAAATAAATCAAAGAAAATAAGAAAATTCTGCATAAATTTGTGGTTTATTTGATTTTTAATGAAAGAAGTTATTAAAAACGAATTGTCTCATGAATGCCTTATTATATTTAGTCAAAACCGGAAGTACAGGAAGAAAACAAAATGAAAGCATGTCAACTTATCGGAAGCATATTGGTGGATCTTGCATTTTTCCAAGCTTGTAATATTAAAGTTTATTCATGAAATTAACTTTTATGAAGCATTAAAAGTAAAGTTTTAGAAGAAATCATCAATTATTGTGGACATTACATCGTCTAGAAATAGATAGTAATAATACATGACGTGAATACTTTTACACATTGAAATTAGCTGGGTACGCTTATTATTATAGTCCGGTTAATATAATAATTTTTCCTGACAAAATAACTATTATATTAAGCGGGGTCCACTGTATATATATGGCGCATTCAGTTGTATTATGGATAATTGGATATGGATGTAATTATGAATAAATTTATTTATCAGATTTTCATCTATATAAAATCATGAAAATATCATCACATTGAGTATTAGTGTATTTTATAACTCATTCAATACACATTTAAAAGCTTTAGATATTTCGCCAACAATAAGTAAAATCAAACACCAAAGAATTATACAGAAAAAAATCCGTCACAATAAAGCATGTCTCAATAATATCTAAACTTATCTATAAACCACCTGCAACAAATAGTAATATAATGAAATATTGCTATTTTAATTTTCTCACATAAACAGATAAAAAAAGTTTTTATCCTAGCTTTAAAAAAATCAACTTGTAAGTGTTGGTCGCGTTTTGCAGATACACGTAGTTTCATTCCGTGTATAATGTAGAAGTAATTTCAAAACATTAATTGTAAATTACAAAATATTACTTTTGAACTTTTTAACTTAAAATATGATAGTGAATAAATCATGGCAGTCTAATTAATTCAATACACACTGATAAATTCTTAAATTGCCATTAAATACACACACGCAACTTATTCTTCAGTGTTCAAAAACCCGTGAAATACAGAAAAGCACTGCTTTCCGCAAAGGTGCACATCGCATAAAACACACCCATACGACGTGTCTTTCCTTTTCTTGGGAGTTGATTTAGAACAGTTTTTGCAATATGATCTTTTAATTGATATTTTTGAAAGCTTGTGGATCGTAGGGGGCGGAAGCTGGATTTTTCTCGAGGTTGTCTTAACGGGTGTTCGGAATTTACCAATCAGTTGCTGTGCAAGTGCAATGCGGTAGTCAAGCTGTCGATACTTCTTCTTAGGTAGACTTGGCAGGCTCTCTTTCATGATAATAAATGCGTTAATGATAGCTGTGTTGATGAGAAAATGCAATACGTATTTCCACCATTTTTTGCTTGGTCCGCCGACGGGGTATTTCGATCCTAATTGGTCAAAGATGTCAACACCTCGGAAATATTGTTGATAGAGGCCAACACTTTCCGGGCGAGGAACAGAAATGACTGTTCCGTCTTTTAATCTCCTGGATGCGTTAGTGCTCCTACCCAAAGGGGATGCGGCGGTTGAGAGTACAGCAACGGGTTTACTGTCCATCCACAGGGTCGCAGTCAAATTTCCATCTTGCCTGTGCATAGAATACAAGATATGAGAAGGAAAGCATTAATACATGGATAGCAGAATAAGAAAAACTAATAAGGACGGACAATGATTTAACAGTTCGATTATCATATGAATATATATTTCCATAATATATAAATATATTTTAAATGTTATGTAATATGTAATACCATGTAATATTTAAGCATAACTATTTTTAATATGAGTTAAGCTTGACCCCGTGACATCGAAATCCCCACAATTAAAAGAAATCAATTTCAATCATTCCCAACTTATAAATCACAAATAATGTAATTGTGCACAAGGTGTAAATTAAAAAAATACACTAGACAAATTCACAAAACTGCACAAAAAGCTCTGATCGATCAAGACATCGTGTAAATGTTTAATCATACCTAATCAAAAAATCGCCTTGTGTCATGTTGGGAACATTTTTCAAATCTGCAGGAAATCCTTTCCTATTTCGGACAATGGTTCCGCAAGTGAAAATTTTCTTAGAAAGCAATGATTTAGCAAGTGACACTGATGTGAAAAAGCTGTCGTAAAAGATGTGGAAGTTTTTGTTTTCCAGGCCAACGGTTAGCTTTTCTACGACTGCTTGTCCGAGTGCTACCCCTCGGTACTGCTCTCTGCCGAGGTAAAGATCTAGCTGGTGGCAGAATCCAGTCAGACTATCACATCGCAACCATACTTTTAAGCCCCATCTGGTTGGTTTTGACAGAATGTACTGCTTCGCCTAGAATATTTACCAACTTATTTATATGTAAAATGTACCAATAGCATCATGTAAAGTACACCAAATTAATCAGTGCAATTGTTTAATATCATGGAATTGGTTTTAAAATTAAATTATTCTTTTGATAAAAAAGAAATTTACTCTATAGACCTTATGCCGGCCTTTGTAGGCAATCATTCCTTCGTCGACAGTCTGATGTTTGCAAGGCTTGTATACTTTGCTGATGTTATCCGTAATATGGTTCATGACTGGACGGATTTTACATAGAGGATCATCAAAATCGTCGGAACTGCAGTGTAGATACTGAGTTATCTTCTCATACCTCCTCACGGGCATGACGTCTTGGAAGCCAGCATTAGCAAGAAATTTGTTCTTGGACCAATGTAACTTATAGTCAGGAAGTCTATTCACACCCATGAAAATAAGAATACCTATATAGGCCCTTATTTCGTCAGGAGTACAGTTGTACCACAAGGGATCATGACCTGAATTAATAAAAGTGCTCATCAGTCACCAGAATATTGGGTTAAACATGTTTAAATAATAAATCAATTAGCACATGCGTGCATTTAGCGGGGGGGGGGGGGGGGGGGGGGGGGGGTGTTCATGGAAAAATCAAAATACAGATGTAAATTCACTTGGTTAAGTGTTACTAAAAGTAGGACCCATCCCCGCGCTTTTTCTCTCCTGCAAACGCATTTAACCATCAGACATCCACCTCCCCCCCCCCCCACACGGAAATAGTATTTGATATATTTTTTATGATACATATATTTGTAGAATACATTAACAGACCGACATCCCATCCATTATTACTTTGTTTAAATATTTTTTTATTTCTTTAGGAGGGGGGTGCGATGTGGTTGCAAAAATAGCCGTCATCTATCAATTTATATGAACCGGAATTTGGCGATCACTTTAATCTAATGCAAAAAAAAAAATATTAAAAAATAGACCAACATTTGAACGATACAAACGACATTTTAAAATTCAGTACTAAAATCAAATAAAAATCTTTGTGTGTGTGCGTGTGCATGCGCTAATGTTCTCACTCCCTCTAAGTAAACATAAAATATAAAGGCTGGTGTCTGATACTGAAACATAAAGAGGAGATGTTATTATTCTGAATTCATTTTCCTTTCTAAAGATTTTCACCGCAAAATTAATTTAGAAAATAAAAGTGAAGCAAAATCAGTGTTTTATTCCTATATAAGACTGTATCATATACTTTATATGCGGTGCATATATTAAAGTCTAAATTTTCAGTGTGTTTATAATCTATAAAAAAACTAAAACAGTTTGTGTTTATAAACAATAATTAGTGTTTATTTGATTATTTATTTAAAATAGAGAGAGAGAGAGAGAGAGAGAGAGAGAGAGAATGTTTACATGTGCAAAACTATCTCAAATTTTACAGTCAAAATCTGGCGGGTTTTTTTTTCCTAGTGTTTCTATAGTTTTTGTCATTTACAAGGGAAAGAAATATAGATCTGTTTTATGGTAATATCTTTCCGTAATATAAACTTTTTTTTTTTTAATTGGATAAAGTTTGGAAAACAACCCTGTTAGGTAAAAATAATTATACCTTTTCTCTGCTGTACTTCAGCTGCATGCTTATTTGTTCCTTCAGTTATTTGATGCAAACAGCTTTCACTGAACAATAACTCGAAGAATTCCTTCTCATTTGCCGTGGTCGGTAGAGAGTGGGACGGTCCCACATCACACAAAAAAGGCGGAACATCAACAGCGTCTAACACAGATGACCAATGGGGTGCTAGCGGATCCAGTACAGGTGGTTGAATTTCTTCTTCATCATCGCTTTCATCGTCAGATGAATCTACGTTAAGGCTCTCAGAACTTGACTCGCCTTCATCGAAACTTTCGTCCAAAGAAGTATCATCGAATAAATCGATGGAACCAGACATAATAGAATCAATAGCTCAGCAAAATATTACGGTCGTAATGACGTAATTTTATTACGTTTATATTTCATTGTGATGTCATCAACGTCTTTGGATAACCGTAGCAATAATTAGCGCGTTTTTAAGGCTGTATTAGTCAATAATAAAAAGTGCGTTAAAGTGCGTGATTGTGGGGCAACGGTATATGCGTTAAAGTGCGTGATCGTGGGGAAGGGGGTTAAACTTTCTTTTTTTTTGTGTTTCAGTAACCACCACTTTAGGATAGAAATTAAAGAAAATTATCTGACATGTGACAAAATAGATGTATTAATTAAATAACCGGTCTTTTTGAGCAGTGATCAAGCGTGTAATAATATTGCATTGTTCTTATCCATAATATTTTTCCAGTTACATGTATCCCAGTTGATTTTGATGTCTAAAGCACCTACTACATGTACTTAATACAGTCCTGTATTGAGATAAGAGAAGACCCTCCCTCTGACCTGTCCAGCTAGTGCTGCTGATGACCAGTGCCGGTCTGTCCTTCAGCCATTGTATCGTCCCATCCTTTGATTGTGTTGTAAAAATAGTACTGTTTGGGATATCTCTACAACACACAATTTAAAGTTTTATCATCTAAAATTATATCTTAGGCTTGCATCTTTGTTTCTTATTAGATGAGTCTAACTATGATTTGTGACTTGTTATTTCCAGTGCGACTATCTGTGGATTCAAGCACATGTATTAACTTTAAAATGTAGACGTTATATAGCATAGTGTTAATCAATAAAAAAAAGAGTAATTCCATTTTACGGTAGATGAAAAAGTAAGAATTGAGTTTGAATAGGTCTGGATAGTCACAGCCATTTTTAGACTATATTAACCTCCTTTAAATGTTCAAATTTCAAAGCTTAAATATTTGGACTTCTTCTTTACAAAAAAAAAACAGTTTATGGTTTAAAAATATGCTATTTAAAATTTTAAGGTAAATGTGAAGGATATTTTTTGACCATTCAGCCTTCTTAAGACAAACAATAACCTGTTACTGAAGACATCATACTGTTGGGAGAGTTTGGTGAAGAGTTCGTGGGCGACAGGAAGTGAAGTCTGTTGAAACATATCAGCTGGTCTGTCATACAGGGTATCTGCTCTGTAGAGAACAAAATGATTAAAACAATTATTTTTGGAATCCATAGCCAGTCTTGCTTTTGCTTACTAACCAGTGACCATGGATCAACTACATGTATTTTCTTAATCCTCCATTAAGAAGGCAAAACTCTTTAGTTTTGAAGGTCATGTATTAATAATATCCATTTGTTTAAAGATGCAATGGTAGGCAATAATGCAATTGGTCTGATTTCCTTCAGGAAACTGTGAAGGAGCCTATAAAAATATGTGGAGCACATGGCTCAGTGTTCTTAGGCGTTAGGCCAATAACCGAAAGGTCGCTTGTTCAAACCCCGCTGTGGTCATTTGATGCTGTGTGTTGTGCACATAGACAACACACTTTATCTGCATTTTCTCATTCCATCCAGCTGAAATTGGATACCAGCTTAAGCAGGGAGTTAACCTGCGCTGGTGTCCCATCCAGGGATAGTCAATGGCTCTCATCCTCTTAACACCACGGAAACTGAGGATAAGCACCAGCTTACGGCCTTTATAGTAGAAATATTCACAAGAACAAAAAATTCAATAATTTGGCAGTCTATAAGTGTATGCTAGACTGGCCATGGGGAACTTGCAATGCATGTTAATGTACAATCATTAAACAGGAGACAATACTTAAATCTGTATAATCTTTAAAATTATAGTGTACCTGATATGCCAGTTCTCTTGCAAATCTTTCTTCATTGCTTTAGTAACACAGATATTTAAATGTGACATCCTTCCAAATGCATGTTCATACCTATACAACATACAATAATATCAGTTTATTTGTCGTAAAATGTTTATGAAGTAAGTCAACTGGAATGAAGAGCATATGATGTAACTGTATTAATTTTGTATCTTTGGGTAAAACATGGAATTATTCACTAACCATTTGGAAAACTTGACAAGCGGATGGTTATTTCCCAAAGAAAGGCTTAGAATAGAATATCCATAGTTATGCCAATCAACAAACAGTTTACTTCCTCGTAATAAACACACAATCCAACACACTGCTATAGTGGGAATGGAGGGAGGATTCTATCAAAAAGAAAATTGGTTTATGTATACATACCATATACAAAATCATGAAGAAAATTGTTACAATTCGAACAATTAAAACTATTACTGATGATGTACTTTTTATAAACAATGTATGTACCTGAAGAAATATCAAACCAGACTTTGGTAGAAGTAATAATTTTAAGCCAAGGGTGATGCTCTGGAACAAGACCTTTAACACATAGCCCAAGAGACGAGGGAGATCTATAAATTAATTGTAATAAAATTAGGTAAGTGAAAAAATATTGCAATTAAGGTGGCTCACTACACCTAGAAATATTTCCTCAAATCAGCAGAAAATTACTTGATTATGATAAATATCATAATGAATAAGAAGTATTTAAGTCAAATCGGCAAAAATGGTGCAATTTTGGATGAAAAATTACATTTTCAAAAATTTAATTCAACAGTAAACATGAACAAAAACTCCAGGCAGATTCAAACTCAGGATCTGCTTTTCAGAAGCCCAGTACTTTAACCACTGAGCTACAACGATATACAACCAAATCAAACGATGTAAACAGTTTAACAAAACATTTATCGCAAGTCTCACATGGTTGTACATGCTGCGACCAATAAACTGATGCGTTGAGTGATGACACTATTGGGGTCGCGAGTTGCAGTTTTTGAAACAAGCATTTTCATTGGCTGTTTAGTACCCGCCCACTTTACCTGTACCGTGGTATTGATAATTTATGCATCAACTGCTAACTGTCGTTTACTCTGTATCAGGACTGCAAAAACTAAATCACTGCAATAATTGACTAAGAGTTCTCACAATAATCGCTTTTTGTTTTTTATGGTGTAAACAAGTGTCAAAAATAAACTGTTTAAACATGTTTCCCATTACATTTTTCAGCACAATGCTTCATCGATAAATTCAATCCATTTTAACGCATCAATTTAAGTTGAGGCAATATTTATTTTGTTGTAGCTTATTCCAAAGAATTCACAACAGATACTGACAAAAAATATTACATAAATATTGCATTTTATTGAACTTCAACCGTTCAATGACACACTTCTACAAGTGTGCATGTGTTTTCAAACATGTACACAAACTTGAAATTTACAGCACAATCGTGTTCAATTTTGGACTGTGATCTGTGATTAACCTTATTTAGTAACTCAGTCTTTAGAAACATTAATTTTATTACATGTACCTCAATATTCATCAAACAATAATACTAGTCTACTGAAGTTGACGCTTTACAATGACTTTCTCTCAAACACACTAACCGACCTCGGATTGTAAAATTCACGTGCAGATCGAGTCGCCATTTATCAGTTTTATATTTATAAACAAACCACACTTCTTCATTTTACGAAGCTGGTGACGATGTTTCAAAGATTTTCATTACAGATTTATTATAAGCAAATAAGTGAAGACATAAATGCTGTAAAACGTCTAATGGATTTCACGGCGTGTCAACCCGAATTTTCCCGTAAATCTACATTGTACATTTTGTAGCAAGCTTTTTGTGAGGAAAAACAGTCTGTTCCACAAATGGTACAATATGAACGGTAACGTAAAATACATGTTCACCAAACAGTTTCTGACGAATTTCTTCACAATAAGCTGAATAACGTATGTTATTCGATGAGCGAAGTTTTAGAGAACTTTTCCTTTGTTTGTTTTTTTTCACTTACATTTTTTACACATATACGTAACCATCGCCCCATTTGTTTTCAAATACTGTCAACGTACTACATTTGGCTGTATATTCTATTTAGCGCTTTTGGCGGAATGCGCGTTCTGCTAAATCAAGTACATCGCTAAATGCCATGCATATATGTATAAGAATAGTCACATTCAGGAATAAGCTACCGGTAATTCAAATTCACGCCAACTTGTTCAAAAACTAATTTCCGCCAAATATACATGCCAAATATAATACGTTTACAGTAACTCTGTATGTAATTTTTAACAAGTACAACTTTTATTTCTCTGACATTTGTTTTCACATGTTAGCATCATGTTCTCTACATGCATTTGATAAATGGGCGGGTCTATATAAATGCACCAATCAGAATCTTTGTTCCTAATCGCAATTGAAATTTACATCGATTAGAAAGTGTCATCACTCAATGCAATGGAATATTGGCTGTAGCATGTACATCCATGTGAGATTTGTGATAAATCGCCATTTTGTGACGTAGTGTCTTAAAAAGTATAAGTCTAGGTGTAGTGAGGTACCCTAACTAATACTGTATACAGGGAAATATTTGCCCCCATTTTATTTTCACCCCCTTTTGCCCTCGTTGTCATCGGGCGAATTTATAAGACTGGGCAAATTCCATTGTCTCAAATCAATTACCTCTCCGTAAACACAAACGAGTCTGGGCGAATTTAAGACGGGTCGAAACTGTTTGCAAGTGAAGAAGGGCAAAAATTACACGAGGTGAAAATAACCCAATATACAGTATACTGATATACTAAACTTTTAACATACAAACTTTTTCAATTTGTCTAGGATTTGTGCAGTCTGATTAAAACCATCCCCCTTCTCCTTAAACTTGTCAGAATCTGACAGGTGTCGATAAGAGTTCATTTATGACTTCTATCTGACGAGTGAAAGGGGAAGGGGAATGGTTTTAATCAGACTGGGATTTGTGATTCCTTGTAAAAGATACCTAATAAAGAGATGCAGTGGATTAATTAAGGAATGGTAGAGCACCAAACAAGTCATTCATTCCATTTGGGTCTCATGTAACTCTTACAGATTTTTAAAAACAAGCCAAAATTAAAAGAACTTACTCTTTAAAAATGCAGGTGCCTGTATTAATTCACACAGTGTTATCTTTTCTGAATTCCTAACGGTAGAAAATGGAACTGATCCTACAAAACAAAAATGTGATACTCATCTATGCTCCGTCAAATAATATTGGAAATTTAGTTAAACCAACAACAATTTGAGATATGCAAACCTCCATATCCAACCAAATCAACACTGAAACCCTCTGCTGCAAAGGATGTCGCATGATATTGCATCCGCGGACTGCGTCCAATGTCTCCCAGGACAACAATGCACACGGAATTTTTCCCGCGAATAAAATAGTTCAAAATCACATAAAGCAGAAAAAATATCACCGGACACCACAGACACACAAAGCCAACGATGATCATGCTTCCCTCTGGTCAGACAGAGTAACGTGTTAACATTTCGCATGCCCCTTCTATCCTTAAGAAAATAAGGTGAAGGTCGTTTAAAACGCAGAAGTGTATTATGCAAGGTATTGCATCTTATACTAATAAATTTCTATTTTAATTCTTACTTATTATCAAGTTGTTGAAATATTTTATTTTGTTTTCTTTTTCTGCACAAAACCAAAATTTTCTAATATTTGATATAGCCTAAGCGGCATATGTAAACCAGTAAATGTGTTTACATGCAAAGGTACCCTTTTGGTGAATGAAAATTGATTATGTTGTATTGAACTATTAGTTTTTTGTAATTTTTATCACTATTTATACCTAATTAATCAAATCATGTAAATGCATGAAAATCATTTTGGCCAATATCATAAAACTTACGGAAGATTCTTTACAATGTCAAGCCTCAAGGGTGTCACAGTGTCAATTTGATTATTATGAAAATACAGTTGAACTTTGATATCTCTAACACTTCTATCTCGAATACAATGGATATGTCGAAGTGATATGTAAGACCTAACCACTTTTTAAAAAGTATTTTACCCTCGATATCTTGAATCATGACTTGGATATCTCGAAGTTTTTAAACAGTACTCCCATCTATAGCAGGTCCAGTACAATCTCCAGATTTAGCTACATGTATATAGCTTTAATAAGCTTAATAGCTTTAATAAGCTATGCAGAGTAGCTTTATTTAGCTATTTTGTCATACATTTTTCTTAAATGTGTAATTTTTTCAGTATGTATAAAAAATCGCACTTTAGTGCAGTGATAGTTTTCAACTTTGAACTGTTCTGTAAACAATGCATCTAAAGATTACTCATGACTTTGTGTGTCCTTAAGAGACTTTGCGCTTAAAGTTCTAAAAGTTTTGGGGCAATTGATTCATGACCACACAGTTACTTCTTAAATGAAATATAAAGGAGGTCAGTTATGGTAAACAAGATAATTGATTGGTAATAATTCAGCACAATGAGAAGAAATCATACTTATCCACGCCTCATTGCACACAAAGTAGTGGACAGTTACCCAAACAATGGAAATATATTGTTTGCTTAAAAGTGTTCAAAAGCTGCAATGTTAAAACTATCTTTAATTAGGGTTAAGTTTTTAATGGTCAATGTTGCAAATATGAGAAACAAGTTAATTGCGATTTTCTGTCTATTTCTTATAATAATTATTTTCTTCAAAAACTGAATATAAATAGCTTTATTTTGAATAGCTTAATAAAGCTATATAGCTTTTTCAAGCTATATAGCTAAATCAAGAGATTGTACTGGACCTGTATAGTTCGAGATAACAAAGTATGACTGTACATGATTATGTTCCTAACGTTAACTATTTTTGAAGTAGGATTAATTATTGCTCTGCATATGAAGACAGGGGCGTCAGCAGGTATCCAACTTGAGGGAGGCATTTTATTGCCAAATCCTGAAACTCATCACAGGTGCTTGAGGACAGGACCAACCCCTGGGACTTTACTCCTTTTTCATTAAATTATCCTTTTATGACATATTTTTTATCTCCTTTATACATTCTTTCAAAAAATTACCTAAAACAAACATTTAAAAAATTATACCCATCTATATTATATATATATACACATAAAATAAGTAAATTGGCTTCAAGTGGTACTTTTCTATCTTGTTTCTTCTCTCTTCTTTCTTTGACTTGAAAGGGCTTGCACAGGGCACAATTCATGTTTTATGAACTGGCAATACATTTTTTAGCTCTAACTGTTCCACTAGATAGCGGGATTTCCATATATTATGGAATAATTTAATGTAAAATCCCATTCTCTTAAAAGTATCATATTGCTAGCTTTGTTTTAAAGAATCCCTAAATAACCAAAACAATACACACCAAGCACAGGTTTCCATTCCCTTCCTGCATTATCAAGATCCCTCTCTGTTATAATTGCCTTCAATGAACATATATTTCCTATAGAAATTAAGTACTTTTACCATAATTCACCCTTTTTTTAAAGCAAAATTATTTAGATTACTGCCTCCAATCCTTCATCCCCTGTTCTGACACTCTGGAAGGCACAAGAAAAAAGAATGAATTATTTAGAATGAGTTATTCAGACGTGTACCAACAGAACAGATAATTAAATACATGTATAAAAAAAATTGAAAGTGATTGCAAGACATTTTATGTATAATTTAACATGTACATGTATGCCAATATTGTTTAGATAGATTAATTCCAGATCAGGAACCTGTTTTCCCCAGGACTGAAGATGGCAGGGAGACGCAGTATTTCGGCTCTGGCCCAGAAGCAGCTGTTGGTGCTTGTGGACATGGATGGTGTGATGGCTGATTTTGATGCACATTTTCTCACAAAATGGAAACAGACCTACCCAGAAGAACCGTTTATTGCATTAGAAGACAGAAGAACATTTTACTTGGTTGACCAGTATGAGACATTAAAGGAAGGACTAAAGGTACTACCAATGACTGAGGGATAAACACTAAAGGTACTACCAATGACTGAGGGATAAACACTAAAGGTACTACCAATGACTGAGGGATAAACACTAAAGGTACTACCAATGACTGAGGGATAAACACTAAAGGTACTACCAATGACTGAGGGATAAACACTAAAGGTACTACCAATGACTGAGGGATAAACACTAAAGGTACTACCAATGACTGACGGATAAACACTAAAGGTACTACCAATGACTGACGGATAAACACTAAAGGTACTACCAATGACTGACGGATAAACACTAAAGGTACTACCAATGACTGACGGATAAACACTCAACTTGACAGTTTTTGATCAAGTCATTCATAATCCTTGTTTATCATTTTTTTAGCTTCTTCAACAAGACAAGAATTAAAGGTATTTCAATGAGGATACAAACATCAAAGTCATTTGATAGACATGTGCTTATATCAATTTAAGTAAGACTGATATGATTTAACCCTATTCTTGAATTTGCTAGCCGTTGTGTTTGTAGCATGGCATGATGACAACGACATTGAATTCAGGGATTTTTACAAGGTTTTAGGTTTTTCTTCCCCTCCTATTGACTCAGATGTCTGTGTTGTGTTGTTTGTCTGGGTTTTTCCCTGCAAACATCTGGATGCACAAATTTCTACATTTATGTTAAGCAACCCATAACCTTGATAATGTAGCCGAAATGTACTTTTCAATTTTAATACTGATAAATACAATATACCCCTGGTAGGTACAGTATACAGAACATAACAATGCAATTAGTTGATAATGAAATGTAAACTAAATAGGAATTATTTCTGGCATCTTTTTTTTTTTTTTGATTGAAGAATGATTTCAACCTTTTTTGTAAAGTAAAACAATACATTTTCATAGGTACATGTAGTTGAATGTTCAACCTTGAAAAATCTCTGAATTTGCTACATGATTGTCTTTCATAAAACAAGTATACTACCAGACAACCCGGTACTAGCTTTAGACTTCTATTTTTTTTGCTTGGTACATATAACCCAGTCAGCCTTAGCAATATCATTTAATTTTTAAAATATTTGTTTTGCCCTTTTTTAAAGCAAAAAAAGATTATGAATATTTAATAAACCTACCACTTGATCAGGTCTTATAGGGTTTTTCCTAAATACATGTATATGTTGAAAATATTCTATAGAACTCGTGTTAACTATCAGTTCTTGTTATACAATTTTGCCTCCTCTGTTGCTTTATGTATGGCTGTAAATTTATTTGTAGCCAAAGATTAAGTCTGTGTATCAATCAAAAGGATTCTTCATGGAACTTCCCCCAATAGCTGGGGCGTGTGATGCATTGAAGGAAATGAATGAAATGGAGGGGTAAGTACTTTATGATGGTACATTGTCACAGATTGACTAAACATTGAGAAAACATTGTATTTAAATTACACTGCAATCCAAGTTAAAACTAAAAATCCCTACCCAAATAAAAAAAAAGGACTGTACAGGAATTTTGAAATACAGTTCACAGTGCAGATTTGTCTAATTCTAGAGTTGGGCCATCTTCGCTAGCTATTTAAAAAGCTCCAATTGATCTAATTAAACTTTGGTTACCAAAGAGATTGAACATCTTATTCTAATAACCATGTTAAAGTTAGATTAGGGTTCAGTGAGCAGGGAGTCTTATGACTTTGGAGTTTTACGCGTATCTAATAAAATATAAACTGAATTTAGGTAGCTTCAGTTTTTTTGTTAATTCTGTCATACATTTCAGATTTATGGTGGTTGTTTTTCTGTTTTTTAGGGTGGAAGTATTTATCTGCTCTAGTCCACTATTTTTCTACAAGTACAGTTCCAAAGAGAAGGTAAGTCTGCATCTTGGTCACATAGCTGTGATAGGTGCTTTGTGTTTGTTGAGTATCATTAGGTAAATGAACGTGTATTTACATATATTCTGCTAGTTGTTCAATTACCGGTAATGTTTTTGAAATGTCTAATCATCACTTCATCTGTGATTTTGAAATCTATAGAATCTAGAGTCTTTTCAAAATAAAACCTGACTGATGAGAAAGGGTTTTGATAACATGACAAATTAGCATCTAAAAAGTCATGTGGTAACATTAAAGGTTTTTAAATTAAATTAGTTTTTCAATTTAATGTTTACAATGCTTCAGTGAGGCAATTTTAATGGACAACCAAAATTGTAAGTGTCATTCATTGAGTTATAAGCAAGTTACAGAGCTTACAATTTTTTGCTATGTAAACAAAGCTTTTGTTTTCATTTTGAATGGTAAAGTAAAAATTCCAATTTAAAACTTTAAATTAATGTATTAAATGTTAGGAACTGATTATTTATGCTTAAAATGAATAAGAAGATAGACATATTAGCTTGAAAATGATTTTTTTACTGGTATATTAAACCTATGTAAACAAAAACAGGGCACGAGCTTTGTTTACATGATAAAAAATTGTGAGCCCTGTATCTTGCTTTTAACTCTACTACTGACTCTCAAATTTCATTTGATCATTAGAAATGCATTCCATAAGCATTGTAAATAATAAAAACAGAAAAATAGAATTTGACCAAAATCGTGACCATGCCCCTTTAAAGGTAATACTGGTACCAGGTAATCAAAATAGTGTTTTTTTCTGTGTCCTTCTTCATAATCAGTAAATTTAATGAATATTTGTATTGAAATTTAAATTCAATTGACAAAATGGAGTAGTAAAGCTAGAATATGATTAGTGATATCAACTATGGAAAAAGAAGATGTAGATGTTCTTTTATAAAAAGCATGCAATTGCCCGTGTTTACAATGCTATTCTAGTATGATAGATTAATGATGGATTTTGGCAATTCCATTTTTTAGTTTGCATGGGTAGAACATTATCTTGGAAAGGATTGGATAAACAGAACTATATTAACTAGGGATAAAACAATTGTCAATGGACATATCCTGATAGATGACAATGTCAAAATCAAAGGTAAGTGTAACATGCCAAAATCTAGGAGAAGGGAGAAGCTGTATATTGAGTGAGAGGCTCATCTTTGCAAGCCAAGATTTCCATTCTGCAATTTGATTTCTATTCTGTTTTTGAAAGTGTCTGTAGGAAAAATTTACTAAGGATGGAGGAATGCCAATGGCTAAAGTGAGCTTTCCTGATACTGTATATCCGGTTATTTTCACGTGTCACAAAATTTGCGAAAAATGAAGAAAAATTGTGACCTTTTTTATTTGTGTCAGTCATTTTTGGCGATTTAAACAGTTTTTTATAGAAACAAATACCAGATATAATGTCTGTGTATTGAATATTTTGCGATATAAAAGTGATCGTGAAAAAAGAAAAAAATAGATAATCACGAAAATTACAGGATATAACGTAACCTATCGTGCCAACATCTGGCCCCATGGCCATAAAACTTAGATGAGCTCACTTCTGATTTCAGTCTCACTTTTCTGCTATATACATGTAATTCTTATAAAAAAGTGAGACTTAAAAAGAGGTGACTTTCTGCAAAAAAAGGTTAAAATTGAATACACAGCTTGAAATACGTTGTATTGGGTAATACGTAATAGATGAATTAAACATTGCAAAATAAAAAAAAAA
The DNA here is from genome assembly GCA_020458035.1 of Magallana ariakensis. NCBI lineage: Eukaryota > Metazoa > Mollusca > Bivalvia > Ostreida > Ostreidae > Magallana > Magallana ariakensis. The sequence continues at coordinate 52,815,548 of CM035817.1, read as the reverse complement.
TTTTAAAATCTAGCAATAACAATGATAAAAATGTTTACTTGTTATACCCCATGCAACTTGTTGCGGGAGGTACATGTATGTTTTTTACCCATCCAAAAATCAGCCCTATCTTTTTTTAAGTGTAACTCCTCTGCACAGAATTTCTCAGTCTTTCTATCATTTACTTTCCAAGATCAATAATGTTTCACAAAAACCAGTTCGAATAGTGGTTTTGACTTTTGAGTTTACTGGTTGGTTGTTTGTACACTGTAGGTGCTGTAGACTGTCCCTCCTGGGAACATGTGGTGTTTACTGCTCATTATAACAAACGCATGAACTTGAGAGGAAAGAAGCGGCTAGACAACTGGACAGATGGATCCTGGCGCGATCTCATCATGGACTTTAAGAAAAGACTATGATGATGTAAAACTTAGGGTTGAATTGTGCAACAGTGAAAGATTTTACAAATCTAGTGTATTTACTTGAATTTTTACATTTATTTGTACTTGTACAGTGTATACAAAATGCAATCTTTTGTTGAATTAATAGATTACTGGTAATTTATCTTGATTTTGCGGGTCAAATTGTTATAGTTTGTTAGAAAGGTGTTCAAAAGCAGTGATACATGAACTGTGATACATATAATCCTAGAATTTTTACATTAAAATCATGAAGACCTGAAGGTATATCATTTGTTGGGGTGTAAACTATGATGCACAAGTCATAGTTTGCTAAATGGGATATACATATACTCAGTGGCATCAGAAGCAAATTGAAAGTGGGAAGGGCGGGGTGCTAAACATCAGAAATTTTGATAAGCCAAAAAAATGGAGAATGGTTATGTTGGAATTTGCAAAAACAGTGGGGGGGGGGGGGGAAGCCCCTACTAGCATCCCCCCTCCCTGGTTCTGACGCCTATGTGAACATACATGTGTTTTCATTTTTCATCCATATTAACTGGTTATTGTTAAAGTTAACCTGTATCTGGCTAGTAGAGACATGTACTGCCAAGGCATGTTGATTTAAGCCATTACAATGGACCTCAACTTGGCTCAATTTAAAAAAAAAATCTGGTCCAAAACAGCTTCCATTTCTAATACAGGTACCATTTCATTGACTGGTTTGTTGGTATACACATTACACAGTCATAGAGTAAACATAGCCTGTTAATACTATATTTATCTGAAAATAAAAGATTATGAGAGATAATGATTGACTTCATGGAAAACCAAGTTTATGGTATGATGTTCAACATGATTAAATGTGATAAAAACACTTTTGCTGTTTATACTTTTATTTTCTTAATTCATAAACAATATACCAAAAAATTAACAAAAGCAGAGATTTTCACAGATGTATAAATACATGATAAAAATATTATAAACATGTAATAAATATTTCAGCAATATAAATATAAAAAAACAAATAATTTTGGTCCTTTGTATAAATCTGAATATCAGATACGCACCCTTCAACAACAAAACCCAAACCCATAAAATAAAACAAATTCTACAGAAAACTTCAGAAATGGGAATATGTTGATCAAAGCAGTACACTAGAGCGTTAAATGAACTGTAAATCTCTGTATTGTATACAGTTGTCTTTACGAAATAAAAATGTTCACTTTGTTTATTATGCGGTATATTATGGATTATGACATTTCTGATTTTTAAGAGGCTGTGAGACGCAATCTCTAGAGAATTTAATAATCATTTTTACAATTTTCTTCACTAAAATAATTATTTATGTAAGTGTATGACTTAAGCGACTTCATCTAGAGGAGACATGACATCATTCTAACGTACAACCCACTCCAGTCTTTTTTCTGGCGGGAAAGATTGTCCTTGCTAACATCTTAACACAAAATGTTGCTACTACAGCAAGAATAATCTCACAAGGCCAATGCCATAGAAACTGACTAGATCAAACGAAGAAATTTTTTAACAACAAAACTCACTACAGGCAACCATGGGCACTAAAATACTAGAATTTCTGGAATTCAGAAACATATGCTAAAACATGTGAAATGAAACGAACAATCTAACACTACTAGAAACATAAACTCTTGTTTATAGATAATGAAAAAAAGAAGGATGCAATAAATATATAATCTCAAAATTAATATTAAATAATTCACAACAGCAAACAAACCACCTTTTGATCATGAGCATCTCATTGGGGTCAAAATTGATGGGCTAGGGGAATAATTTTCCTTGGTAATCATTTGGCAGTGGGTCAGAAAACCCCCCTCCCACCCCATAAAATATATATCTGTAATTCCCAAAGGACACTGTGTCTTAAGTTGAAAGGTTAATCCTCTATTTGTAATTCTTCAAATTTAAATAAGTTATCACTGGCCATCAATATTTCACTGAACACACTAACATCAAAAATGCATAAAATACATCAGAGAGAATCAAATTGATCCTCATTTAAAGGTCACTGAATATTTGAATAACAGCACCAAAAAAAGCTGAGATTTTGATACTGGGCCTTCATTTTGACAAGTATAATAAATGAAATACAATACTGTATACAGGGAAATATTCGCCCCCGTTTTATTTTTGCTCCTTTCGACCTTGTCAGGGGGCAAAATTAAGCGTGGGTGAATTCCAATGTCTCAATTATCTCTCTTTCAACATAACTTTGTTTGGGTGCATGAATTCAAGACGGGGAGAAACCATTTGCAAATGTTGATGGGCAAAAATAACCCTGTATACATTAATAAAAATGTTGTACATCGTAGAGATAAAAAATGGATGGACAAGAATACATCAAAAAGAATTCAAAACAAGCTTAACTCAGAATCAACAAAATTATATTAACTGTGAAAAATACAGATATTTCTTTTTGATTTGAATTGAAAATTCTTTCATCCACCAAGTTTATGGATAAAAAGCTTTCACATAGGCAATTTTGATTCCATAGCAATTATAGCAACCTAGAAAAAAAGAATCTTCTTTTCCCAAAGGCACATTCATTTAAAATAATCACTCGTACTCATTATTTTCAGGTTCTTTTGAACTCTGAGGCGCTCTACCAACAATTAACAATCACTGTCCTTCCGTAAAAATTCCTCCTTTTCCTTGTTAATTTGTTTAAGAAGAAACTTTGTGTCCATTTTCTCCTGCAAAAAACAATAAAAACACTGAAGAAAAAACCACAGACCCCTAGCTTCTACAGAGCTGTGAAATTTTAATATTTTTGTTCTATGACATCAGCTAGGGTTAAAATAATATTGTGTATCTGTATTTTTTTGGTGTCACAAAATTTATTAAAATGGGGTACATCTGTAACATTTTTTATTTGCGTCAGTCAATTTGCACTTTAAAAACCTCTAATAAAATAAACAATTCCGGATAGCAAAAAAGCAAATTTGGATCATTGCAAAAATAACCAGATATACTGGACATGTATTTTAATGAAAAGTTCAATTTCGTTCAAAGTGTAAGGACTAAATATTAGAGTTGAATTACAATGTCCTTTAATGGTCATAAAATGTTTCAACCTTCTCATGTTAGTGTAGAAACATTTAATGAATAGGGTTTAATACTTGCGTGTATATTACATATATCGGGCATAAACCACTAACAGCAGATAATTTACTTACAAAATGAAGCTCCTTATCGTTAGTCAATCTAATAGAAATACACTGCTTGGGCTGCAAAGAACTTTCTTGCCATTTCCAATCAAGAGTTATCAATGTTAGTATTTTCACTTTTGTTATTCAAATACTGTATCATTATCCAAATGTCAGACCATTTAAACAATGGTCAACTATTTGTTGACATCCCTAATTTTCATCTATAATAATTATCTATTCTGAATTTACCATTTTCAAGTCCTCCAGCGCAAACTCCTCTTTAGTAGCGTATCCTCGGCCTAGGACCCAGTAATAGTACATTAGTAACCTGCAATTTTAGTTTACAATTAACAAAGACTCAAGACATTCTTTTATTTCTTTGAATAAGAAAAAAGCATTGCTTGAAAATATACAATTTTTTCATAATGAAAGTTTACCGAAAAGATTCAGAAATATGAATAAAAGTTCTGTCATTTGGTTTAATTTGTTCCACAAAAATTATCAATCTGTATGGCTAATGCAAACAATAACCGGTACTCACAACAGGAGAATAAGGAGTGGAACCACGAAGATGCCGGTGCCGATGAAGAAGAAGACAGCCTGGGGAGCCTTGTTCCAGGAGTAGACATAGTTCACCAAGCTCTGGTACATTCTGTAGGAGTGGTCACTGTACATACGGAAAGGGCCACAACTCTGGCTCGGTTGAATTCTGCAACAAGAACATTAATAAAGAACAGTATTGTTACATAAAGCAAGTTATTTTGGTGGTTGCTTATGTTGGCTCATTACAACAGTTTTAAAATACTGTCAACAAAACCTGACCTCTTGAAATCACCAAATTTAATACATGTAACCCCTAAAATGACCTGCTATGTTAAATATCAGAAATGAAGCTATGAACACATCATCATTATGATACAGTATGGATTAAACGAGTTTCAACATTGCTATACAAGTGCCATTTAATATAACCTACTTTCCTACAATGTATCCAGCAGGAACAACTGCTAGCATAAAGGACAGCAACAACACCTTCATAAACAGAGAAGTGGACTTGGAAGTTTTGTATGGCCTGGATTCTGGACGACAGTTTTTAAAGAGGTCAACCTGTGGCGAAAAAGAAATCTCCAAATAATAAACATTGTACCTGTATTGATAATCTTGGAGGAATTAAGACAAACAGCCGTGTTGAGGCAGACAAAATTTGCGTACTTTTTTTACAAAGAAGACTATGATATTGTGAAGAAGTGTTATAGCAGGAATCAAGGGACAAAACAGGAGACCAAACCTGAAAGAACAGAGGAAATGAATTACAGTGTATTACTACCAAAACAAAAACTATATTATAATGGTGCATTACTCCAAAATTCAAAATAACGTGTATGGATGAATTATTCTGGCATGTATTGACACTTACCAACACAGATTCTGAGCATAAATAATATCAACAACACTCTTTGGTAAGTCAAACTCTTGGGGTCCAATGAATCTCACAAGTTTAAACCGGTTCCTGTACTTTGTGTTTATATATCTGAAATATACAATTCAAGAAATATTACACTTAAAAAATTCAGTGTTATCAAGGTTCATATTTTTCTTTTAATTTTAGATGTCTATGTGAAGATTGATTTTAAACACCTTAAGCGTGTATAAAAGATTTCTTTGCAAATTAAGTAACCCAAATTAAAATGTTCAATTTAGAATGTAATTTTTGGGCCATTTGCAGCCTTAATTAATTTCTTACAAAGTCTTTTTTTGCCAAATTCTACAGAGTACGTTGGAATCCTATCAATGTTAGAAGGCTTACCTTCTTGGGGTGTGCCAGAGTAGGACCACCAGTATAACAACCACTATATCTATCAGCAGGAGCTTATAGACCTGCTGCCCTACATAGGTCTCCCAGCACTGAAAACACAGGAAAAATACAGATTATCAGACACCTTGTCCACACATGTGAGGTTAACAATCATACAGGGGTTCATAAGGTTTTATGCAGTACTGTCATAAAATCTAAAGTGCTGAATTTTTTTAATTATTCCACATATTATACAACTTTAAAAACAATGAAATGAGATATTAGAATCAGCTAGAAGACAAATTTTATGCAGATATTTCTTCCTTACATTTTATTAGGAATCTACAGTAAGATATAATATTTGGGGTTTACCCTGACAGAGCTGGGGTCATCATCAGCAGTCCACCTCAAATTCCCACAGATTTTTGTTTCTTCGTCATCTTCCAACAGTAACTTATTATACAACATGGCCATCAATGCAACTGGTGAGGCTAGCCGCAAAAGTATACTCCTAAAAATATCAACAAAATCATGCATTAAATCCTTACATACCAGTAGAATGTTCAGATACGACAAAAATACAAATGTATGTAATTACACAACAGTGAATCATATTAATAAGGAATTGAAAATAACAAGAACAATTTTTTTTTCAATGAAGAAAATACAAGTAGTCTATCATAGAAAAATGACAAGGATTCTTCAACATCAACACTTAACTTATATTTCATAGCTAAGGGCATAGGGTGTCCATATATTCTAGACAAGGCCATGCATGAATGCTTCCTTTTGACAGACAATTAGATATGCTGGTGTGGATGGATTTTAAATGTAATATGATGCTGCATGTGTAATGCTATCTGTGATTTTTAAATGCATGGTGATTTAAATACTGGTATATGAATGTCATTCTTCAGTATTACCAGTACATGTACATGCAGAGCAGAACAACATCATGCAAGAAGGAACAATACTTCTCTCTAACATTCAGGAACAGCCACAGCTGATGTACTTAACAGCTTTCAAAAGGTCATTTTAAGTGCCAGGCATACACATGCATACATGTATACTGGTGTCTTTCATTATCAAATTTTACTTTTGAAGACATTAAAAACTACATGCATGTTTAAGTTGAATTATTTTTTTAAGTTTTTGGTAACTAAATAAAAATAAATTCAACATCTCAAATTTCAGGGACAAAATATTACTACAGGACTATCCTACTAATTTTATCTGTGCATGAACAAATAACACAAGAATAGAGTACACACTGCAGATGAAGAGATAAATAGCATATTGGTTTATTTACAAGAACATCAGAAATTTATAAATATTACCTGAAGAGTGTGATTTTTATTTGCAGTTCATGTTTGTATTCCTCAAAAAACACAAGCTTCTGAAAGACTCGAGGCACAACCAGATTAATTAAAGTGATAGTTAGGTGTGGTACAAACTGGTAGAAAAGTGTGTAGCCAGCATTACTCTTGGTCCCATTGCTTTCCTGCAAAAACCAAAACACATTACATAAAATTAATGTACAAAATCAAATGTACTTTCAGGACCAGCTGGCCCCGCCATCACGAAAATTTTTAAATCACTCAACTCAGTCCTCAGACTTGAGGCTGAGTATGGACTTGAGGAAAGTTGGTGACAGTGGGGTTTAGCCTAAGCTTAAAACAGCTGACACAGAGATGGTGCTGTATTAACAGCTTCTAAACACAAAGCTCCCCATTGTATTTGGCGACACTTACGTCTATCATCTTAGAGGTGGTGAGACCTATCAGAGCCAGAGATCCACACAACAGAATAAAGACAAGGGTGTTGATGACGATTCTCATCCCCCATACCTCCAGCCAGTCCACCCACGTCCTCAGACGCAGTCGCTTACTCCGCTCTTGTTCAGCAAGGTCAGCCTGTAACAAAGTCCAGTCAACCATTTACTGGTACAACTCTTGTTCAGAAAGTGATTGATCCATCAGATGTCATTTGAAAAGGGTTTTTAGAAATGTAGCTGTACCATTTACAGGCTCAAGTATTTTAAAATCATTTTTCTTTCCTTTTTTAGGCTTTCATAAACTTTACATTTAATTACATGTATTTACAAAGTTTTAACATTCTTAAAAACCAACATAAAATATATATACAAATGTACATGTAATTGTCTGTTTTGACTTTCACATCCAAAATTTCAAAACAGCAGTCGTAACAATTCAAAATGAACCAAATTAGATGAGTAACTTAACATGACCAGGGACCTTAACTTACAGCCAGAGCTCCTCCGATGACCTTCTTTTTGTGATTAGCTGCCCGGCTCTCCTTGATGCAGTAATCCCAACCCCCAAACACCTTGTTGGTAAACTGGGCCACTGACTTCTCAACACCATGTGAAGCTTTCATATTCTTAGCAGAACTAAAAAATCAAATCTAGTATTTTCATTCTGTATAACTTGCTTAATTCAACAATAATTATAATATTTGTAAAGGAATACTACGTGAAGCACATCTTCAGTTCTGATGTGGTTTAAAATTCATTATCAAAAACTTTGTATTTCAAACTACAACTAGAACTGTGTGATAACTTGCATTTGTTTTCAGTAGTAGCAAGAATACATGAATCAGATTTTATAACAACTAGAGGAAAATAGTACACAATGGATGTAAATACATAATGAAATGGAGCCTTACTTTTTGATGATGAGGATGAAGCTCAGAAGAAAGCTACTGAAGACACTGATGAGATAGGCCACTCCGATGTTGTACACTGTTTGGTGACCATCCTCCTCGTATGTTCGATTGTTGTAAGCACCATAAAACAACACAGATCTCTCCATGTATCCCTGGATCAAATAAATAACAGTATTACAGTGTTGAACCTTTACGTTCTACAACAGAGTCATTAAATGGAATGCTTCACAATGGAACTAAATCTCACAATTTTAATTTGGAAAATATTTCATCAAAATATCTAACAAATCAATTGACTTAAGTTCTTTCTAGGATACACAGGGAAATACTTACATTTTTTTCAAATTTAAGGAACTGTTTTACTTATCATGTAATTAGGTTCAAATTTATCAAATAAAACTAATTTTTCCTATTTTTGAATTTTTTTTTCACCATCAGTCACAATCCATTTTGAACTTTGCTCTAAATCATATCATTGTAAATGGATATCCATAACAGATGTACATTAGACAAGAGCCAGAGAATTGGGCTGTTTGGGTGCTTACCGTCCCCTGAATGAGATCAACAAACAGTGTAGCACCGGTGTGCACGGATCCGTGGACTTGGTCCTGGTGTCTGATGTACTGCTGGGTACAGTTCACTGCCTGTACGGTCATATTGTAGACCTCACTCGATACATTGGTCGCAGGCAATGACTTGTTTCTCAGAATATCATCAAATTTTGAGGGACTCAGCACGGCAAAAGGAATCACCAAGATTGCAAATGTGATCATCATGATGTAGAAATTTAAGAACATTAGCCACTTCACAAATCGGAAGTAAGTCATTATTGCCATTCCATATCGACCTGCAACAAGAACACACAATAAAATTATTGAGTGTTTCACAGTACCAGTACAATAAATACTGATAAAAAAAATTAAAATTTGTTACCAATAGTTTAAATTATTTTTTTCGAACAGTTGGTATGGTAAAATCTTTGTACATGTACTAGTATATTAGATTTTCATAATGCAATTTAAAAACTCCAACCTCATTGCCTTTAAAAGAAGGTGTCTTAAAAAAAGAAAATAACAAGAAACATGTTTTTGTCCCTTAATAGAGGGTTATATCTCCAGTGATGGACATGTTGTGTTTGTGACCTTACCCTCTATCCCCCGCAGGGTCCCATGGAACACGGTCAGAGACTGACGAAGGTCCTTGAACTTCATTTTCCATTTGTGCCATTTCTTTTATGACAATAAACAAAACAAAATTATAAGTTTTCCTAATTAAACCAATTGAAACTCATTCATGTGCTTGTGTATTTAAAGAGTCTTAAAAAGCTTTTATAAACAATACATGTTGATATCAATATTTTGAAATAACCTATATTCACAATAACTTAAGATCACTTTTCATCAAAACCAGTTTTATTTGATTGTTTCAATTTCAGAAAGTCATGTATACAATAAAACCCACAAAAAGCAAATAAAACATGCTTTAAAAAAAGTAAAAATGTATGTTACTTGTGAAACAGGAACAATAATTAACCATTGGAAGCAATCACGGTAAAATGTCAGGGTGTTTATTGAACTCAGGAAGCATGCAATGCAGATATAACACTTGAACACAGGAAAAACTCACTTTAGGAAGTTTTACTGTAACCTTCTGTCAACTAATAAAAAGTGATAGGTGTGTTGTCATGTGTAAACACTGTAATTACCGCCTGATTAATTATCATACTAGCTTGACTAGATCAAAAATGAAACATATAAATTATGACTAGCCAGTGGCCATGTATTATCAGCTTGACTTGATCCATGACATGATGTAGTACAAAAAGGTAATTTCAAACCATTTTCTTTCTTTGAAATATTATTTACCTTTAATTCAGCATTTCTGTAACTTTGTTCAGTAAATTGCATTGATTGAAACTTTCCTAAATCTTAATTCAAGATATAAATGTTTTAAATGTTGCTATACTAACCCTTGCTTGTATTTCTATTCTCTCCAATGTAGTCACTCTACAAGATACAACAGAAGGCTAAATGAGCTAACCATAACATGCAATGTCAAAAAACACAATACTGTTCTGTTATTATAAGAGGCATTTAAATCAGACCACACACAACAAATCACACAAAATAAATCTAAAGACCCTTGTAATAGGAAGCATTTCACAAAAGATCAACCTATAATAATGTAGAGCTACCAATCTTTATATTAAATGTGTAGCAATTTATTAAAATTAAGTTATTATACATAATAATTGACTTACTTTACTGCTTTGGCAACATTCCTAAAAGACATCCTGTTCCTGTTTTTAAGGTCCTCGTACCTCTCCCAGAAAGGTCGCGGCCTGACATAGCGCCCCTCGTTGATCCTCTGTAAGTCTATCCTTCGGTCTTTGATTGACCTGGATGCTGTGTATCTTCGGATCCGTACACTAGGAAGCTTACTCCGAATATCTCCTTGTAGATCCAGATCATTGTCATTCAGAAGCAGGGTCACCACTCGGGATGTCCCCCTCTTCCTGAGGCGGGGGTTCTTCCTCAGCCTCACAATCACCCCCGAGTCTGTCTGACATCTTCCACGGAATCCTAAACGACGATTCATTATTTAAACAATCAAAAACGCATGCTCTCATTCTCTATGCATTCATGAATAATGACTGTGGGATTTACTGCTTGACCCAACTGTAACCTTGCTGAGAAACATACCATCCATCACAATTTAACACATTAAACTGTTTAAGAGTGACAAACTTGATAAATAATTTGTCATTGATTTTCCATATATATGAAATGAATCACATCAAATAACACTCTCCTTAATACGTAAGACCTTCAGTTATAATAACCACTCCACACTGAAGTGTTCTATATATATCCACTGTGTGAACTTCAACCCAGAACAGGGGCTCAATCCATCTGTCATGGAAAGGTGATCACTATTGTTAAGAGAACAACAAAATGTCTGAAGGCTGGGCTATTGACATCTTTAATTTCATGGTGGCTATTCTCTGCCTGTGTTATAGTAATGTAGCAACACAGGTACTAATTTGAACCCTGGATTTGTTACAGTCAAGTAAAGTGTTCAGTAAAATCAAATCTTCAAAAACTAAACCACATGAATTTATTTTCTGATTTTAAAAAAAATCGTGACAATGCTGAGGATTACGGGTATATTCTATCAAAAATTGCTTCACAACATAACAATTAAAAAGATTAAAAGATTTTTAGAAAGCAAAATAATCAACTCATAAGGCACTTTCATTCAGTTCAAATAGACAAAACTGTTTCTCATATCCCTTTGTGTTGTAAATTCAGCATATTGCAGCAGAATTTTTCATCCATCATGCATGCACATATAAAAAATAAAAATGTGCTTGTTCAACGTCTTCACAGTTTCCTAGATATTATATGATATAACAATAAAAAATATGTTAGTAAGAAATTGTCTAATTATGATAACAGTTTACATATCCTGTTATATAGTATTTTTGCTAAACTATGAAGTATGTACTAGAGTAAGTTTATTGAGACCAGGAAGTTAACAAACATATGAATTTACTCTAAGACAGAAGTGTTACCCTCTTTACCACTCTCTAAACCTGCTGAGTGGTCAAAAGATATTTTACATTAATTTGCTAAAAAATGGTATATCTAAGAAGATGAAAAAAATATATATACCTGATATTCATATTATATAAACAAAGAAAATCTTAGCTTATAAAATATAAAAGAAAATTAATAAAAAGGTCTTCAAAATTCTGATTTGAAATCAGAGGAAAACAATTTCTAGAACACACTAAAGGCTTGAAACAGTGTTAATTTAATCAAACCCACCACCATCTGTCAAATAACATCAATGGTGCTCATCAACCAACATATGAGTAAAATGATTAAAATAGAGGAAAACTCTCCCCCCTCTCTCTCTCTCTCTCTCTGATCTTGGAAACATACTTCTGATAATACAGCTATTTATTAGGAGACCTTCCCATTTGCAAGAAAAACACTCCTGCTAAACTTTTTTAACCAGTTTCATAAGAGGGTCTAATCAGCTTGTGTGAAACGTATTCACAATAACATGTACCGTATCATATTTTCACTTAGATTTTTATTTTCATTTTTTTTTATCAAGTGATTTATTATTTCATATGCTACAACCAAACAACCGCACCCACAGAAATACAGATTAAATTTGATATTACAGACATTTCTTTACTTGTGTCTTTCTAAAATATACTTTTTTAATAAAAAGAATTTAAGAACCATTTTAAGAAAATTTTTAAAATTATAACATCACATGCATTTATATGCCATACATGTACACTTATTTTGTGTTATGTTAGCCCTAGGTCCACTCTTTTTCTCTCTATTTATCTCTTTTCCTATTTCACAAACTCTAGCTTCTGAAACATGCACATATGGGTTAGCAAGAGGGTGTGTGTCTTATAATATTGTGGAGACAGCTTTCCCCATTCTTAAGAAACAGACACAGGTGCCTGTTATGTTACCGGTACATCTTCTTCAATAAAAAGACCTTAAATATTATTACCATTTAATACACATCATATATGATGGTAAATTGTAACACTAGACCAAATTATTTCATGGTACAAATATAGTTTAAAGAGAATCATTTTCTTATATTGAGAAAGAGCAAATTACTATGATACAATGAATATAAACATATGTACCTACATATAAATTGTAGAAATCCTTTTAAAAAGTTGAACTTTATTTATTTTACAACGATTGATAAACAAGTTCTACAACTTATATTATTAATATCTTTCGTCGGCACGGATGTTAGCGCGATGTAGGAGGAAGCTGGAGTGCCCGGATAAAACCAACATGTCCAAGTGGGTGACCACCATACCCTTTTACATACAACTACTATCGATCATGGGGATCGAACTCGGGTCGCAGTGGTGATGAGCGAATGCATTTTCCTCTGCGCTTCTTGGACACCCAAAAGATACACAAACTTACATCTTTCATGCACAACTTCAAACAAACTTTTTTGAAGATAAGACTTAAAATTGTTATTTAGGTGCATCGATCCTCATTAAAATAATTTGTCAAGGCAATGAGAAAGACCAACTTGTAAAAGCTGCTGAGTGAACGTAGTTTGAATGTAGCCAAGAACAAAATTTATTTCTTCTCTTTAAACTAATTCAAATACTTTTAGCTTTGATTTTCAAACAAATTCATAACCAATTACTTATGAAGTGTCATATGGTTCACTCTGATAAAAGATAATAGAGGAAAAAGCGATTTATCTCAATATGTGCAAGTTGCACTTTCAGGGCGGAAAGGTCATGTTCAATACACCGTAGCGCTAAAAGAAGCATTTGACCTCCAATTTTTGTTTTAATTTTGGTAAAGATGTGTGTGTAAATTTAAAAATATTTACTTGAGAAAACAAACACTGACAAAATTATTAAGAAATAAAGACTTGATTGCAGGCGTGAAAACATTTATTAAGACAAAAATCATGACTGAAACTACTGTCCGATAAAACATTTATTTATCAAGGACCCATTTACAAGCATAAAGGCATACTAACCTACTAGTAAATATCGTATTTTTAATGGGTGGATCCAAAAAATCAGTATATGGACTATGCTTCATGTGCAGTAGTGCGCTACAAAAATATTTAAAAATCCAAACCTTCTAATGGTGTGACATCGCTCAATAATGGCCTTTCATTTTCCTGTACAGCACCAGGTTCATAAAGCACTATATTCACAGTGTCGTCTTCTTCTTCAGGCTCGTTTGGCTCTCTGGCAGCCATCACATAACATTGTCTGACAGTAAGCGCCAAAACCCATCCGGTCCTCAAAGACAATCCGGAAACACGTGAGTCACGGTATGCATCACCACTTCCACATACCTGCGTGGTCTTGTATTTAATTTCACGACGATTACTTACTATTAAAACAGCCCCTGCACTCAGACGTGTGCACAAAGATTGATTTATACCACTGGAAAACTTTTAAGGTGTTAAATTACTCCGAAAAAATAGTCGCCTTTAATTATTCCTAAAGCTATAGTAATTTTCTGTTTGAAATTGTAGAGGGCAATATATTTGAGACTTCCAAATATACCAGTATATATGTAGCTTTTAAACTTTATCAAACTGGAATGGATTCTTCTTGTATTTCAACACCTTTTCCATTTAAAATTAAATTTCGCCGTGTTTTCAAATTTATCACATATACTATTGAAATAATTTTACTGTATCAAGGATGTATTTTTTATGTCATATCATATGTCACTGACACTATGGTTGATTTTACACGTGGAAATAGACTCATGCTCTTCCAGACTGATTTAGGATACCAGGAAAAAGTTAACTTCTGACAAATGCAATTAACTTTATAGAAAGATTGAGCACTCGAGGCATTACCATATCTATCGTTAGATTATCCACGTGTTCGACATGCTATCGGGTTCTCGCGCGATCGATGTTTCAGATTATTGGGGTTATAGAAATAGTTATGGATCGAATAGATAAATTAATCACCTGTTTGGATTTATTTTGCACTCGAGTAAAAACAAATATAGATATATGACTTGATATGTTTTGTTACGTAAATAATTTTAGATTTTTTTGTTTAGAATATATCAGTTATATGTTTTAATGTGAAAGATTTTCAAAATACAGTGCTCAGTTTTTTAAAACATGTAGATGAAAATATGACATTTAAATAACTTAAAAACATATTATTAATATATTAATACAAATTATGTATATAATACTGTCATACATGTACATATATTTTGTTAAGCGTGATAGAATTTGTGAACTAATATTCAGTTCATCTCCTGTTTAATGCCTGTTTCCGGAAAAAGGTAGTGGACGTTACGTTGAAATGCATTTTAGAGGCTTTGCTTTGCCTTAAACTTAAAAAAAATAATAATTCAATATCATTGCATATCCTTTATCAACCACTCTGTGGGTGTAGTAAATGACAGATAAGGACAAATCAAGAAAATATAAGGTCTGAACAATGGTTTTACACGGAGGTCTGAAGTGAACTTGATCGAAACTTGATGTTGGTGGTACATTGAAACTTGATACCACTTGGACTGAAGTCACTGTAGAGGGGTTTTTTTTTGGTAAATATTCTTAACCAGATTTGAGCAATTGCATAAAACCAGATTTCAAAGAGATCGTACATGACCCTAACCTTTGATCTAAAATTTGGTTGAAGGTCACTACACACCCTTTTTTAACAAACATTCCTTATAATAAGTATGAGTAAAATAGGGCAAGGGGAGAGAGCACATGGTCCGGACATGTTTTTTTTTTTATATGACCTTGACGTTGACCTATATACTTGGTTCAGGGTCAATGCACACCATTTACTCAATAACACTCTTTGGGTAAGGTTGAACCAGATGGTGCCAAGGGAAGAGAATAATGTTCTCCGGAAAAAGTAACATATATTATATGCTTCGGACGGACATACTGATCACCCTAGGGTGGCCGCAAAGCGAGCTTTTAACAATATTAAACGTAAACTAT
Source organism: Magallana ariakensis (assembly GCA_020458035.1). Classification (NCBI taxonomy): domain Eukaryota; kingdom Metazoa; phylum Mollusca; class Bivalvia; order Ostreida; family Ostreidae; genus Magallana; species Magallana ariakensis. The sequence continues at coordinate 52,799,985 of CM035817.1, read as the reverse complement.
TATCAACGATTGTAAGTACAGTTTTGAGATATAAACTAGTGTGATGGTTTTGTGTATATTTGATTACGTGTGTTTATTTATTCGTCTATATGTGTCCATTTTTCATTCATATTTTCCCCTATTTGTATTTACTGTAGTTGTACGGGAGTTGTTCCCATTTGAGTATAACCCGTCCGGGTTAGGCGCGCCCGGGTCTATAGTACCCGGCTGGGATTTATTATTAGGGCCCTGCTCTGTCCGTCTTTCCGTTCGTCCGAGATCGCTTGTCCGGAGCATATCTCCTCTCCCCTTTGTCAAATCTGGCTCATACTTCACTCACAGATTGTCTATGGTCAAAAAGTGTGCAGTAACCTTGTATGAAGTTTGTAGTTTAAGGGTCAAGGTCATATCGGACCACGCAAAAGTCCTTTTTTCAAAGTATATATACTTTCCATACTTTCCACGAGTACTTAGCCCTATTTGGCTCATACGTCACATAAATAGAGCTTTTAAATAGAGGGTGTGTAGTGACCTTGAAACATTTTTGAATGTCAAATGTGAAGGTCATAGAAGAATTATATGAAAAATCCTTGTCCGGAGGATATCTTCTCTCCCTTTGCTCCAATCTGGCTCATACTTCACCCACATGGTGCCTTTGATCAAAGGGTCATATCGCATTACACAATAATCTTTTTTAAGGAGCATATATATACTTAGCCCTATTTGCTAATACTTTACATAAAAAGAGCTGTTTTTGGTTAATGGCGTGCAGTGACCTTGAAATAAGTCAATGTGAACGTCATAGCGTAGCTCTTTGTAATCAGTTTTAGAACGTAGATTATTTCCCATTTGCTTAATCTTGCTCAGATTTGAACAAAAATATATGTATGTATTAAGAGATAATGAAATTAAATTAGAAGTTCTATATCAGCTGGGAAATTTCTAAGTTAAAGGTCAAGATAAAAGCAAAATTCTCTAAAATTCTTTTCATCCTATAGTCCAGTATTTAAGCGGGCCTTTTGAGATGGACACCATCTCAATGTTGTCTAGTTGTTATATAATATGTGCATTTGTTTAATCAGCAGCAGTCGGCAATATTATTGATTAGAGATTAGACTAATTAGGGGATCAGGGCTACATTTAATTTAACATATATTATTGAATAATCAAATGGATTGGACAACAGGCAGAGCGTATGCAAACCCTCTCCAAAACACAAAGTCAAGCAGCGGTGACACAAAACAATCCATAGAATATAGTTATAACAGTTTACAGAGTGATATATTATTGATAATTTATGTATATGAGACAAGGGATACTAGGATATTATTATTTATTATTATTATAATAATCTTGACTTTGTCATATATAAATTAAAAGTTAATTTGTTGTTTAAAATATACATGAACACATTCATATCTACATTTATAAACCCACCACCTTATTCATTCATACTAATAGACAAACACAAGTATAGAGTTTTCATGATCCAGCCCAATTGAACAGAACAATTATTAAAAAGAGTACTAATAAATAAAAGAGTCAAAAACGCTACATTTCTATGTACAACAATGGTAATTCTTGCATTCTTGGATTTCATATGACATTGCTTCTAGTATCTTTTAAGTTTGTTCTACATTATTGTTATTTCAACAAAATATGAATTTTTTGTTATTCTGTTATCCTTCTGAACTTGGATTATGTATGGGACTAACCCCTATACAGTCCCGTTACATTAAGAATTTCTTTTGAACGTAATAATTTATTGCCATAAACTTTTATACACATATTTTTTACGAACAAATCCATTGTTAATTATAGTTTTGATCGAAAATTAAACCGTGATTCTCAAACATTAAAGCTGAACACCACTCGCAAATATAAAGCTATGTTTATCACTTTAATTTTGGGGCGATTTCGGTTTAAACATTAAACAATTTTCGATAATTTTACAATTTAATTGTAAAAATGAATAAATCTAATAATTTTTAATATTCGAGGGGGGGGGGGGGGAGAGAAGGGTAAGGGTTCGTACCCCTGTCCGCGTTTGTTAAAAACTGTTACCTATAATGATATACATTCGATCGTTACTTATAGTTTAGAGTTGCAAACAATGAAAGTATTTATCTGATAAACTATTCATGACGGTCTGTAGTCTGTATATATTTTTACTATAATTAACATTAGATAAATCTAGTTTATCATCTATGAAACTAAATGTTTCGCTCGTTTTGTGAAAGTGGTGCGTTATATAGTCATTTCCCGCCGTTGGTGGCTGCATGACTTAGAAGTAAGGGCTCTACTGGCTGCGGCCGTTGCTGCAGTAGTGGCTGCTAGCTTTAGCCTTGTATAGATTGAAATTGTGTTCAGATCCCCACTTTGAACTGCTGATAACGAGTAGTATCATCACTTGCCGATTTGCGGAGAGAGCTTTTAACATACAGCTATATTTGATCACCGATTGAAACTCCTTAAAGGTATGTAAAAATACATCTGCGTTAAGGTACATGTATATGTATATTAAATAGGGATTTAAAATCCAATGCATGTTGAGGTGGATGTCTTGTTAAATTGAAGGAAATCATTTAACAATTTATCGATCCACACTGAGGTGAAAATAAAAGTCACGTTGAGGTGTTAAAAAATTAATTCATATTAATATCGTGGAAATTGTGATTAGAGTCACGTTGAGGTGGATGTCTTGTTTATTCTGAAGTAAAACAAAATAATAAGCCACAATGAGGTGGAAATAAAGTCACGTTGAGGTGTTATAATGTTAATCCAAATTGTGGTGGAAATGGAGTCTGAGATGTAGCGGAGGACGAAATCAAATGGCTCGGAAGTTTTGATGAAATAGATTCAGTCCACGATGAGGTGGGTGATAAGTTAGAGAAAATGTGATGATGATGAAAGTGTGTCTAGGCTGAGGAAAAATTAAAATCATGTGGAGGTGGTTCATGAATCTACGTTCGAATGAACACCAATAGTTTAAAAATAAAGAGAGAGAAGAAGAGAGAAATTGCTGAAAAAAATACACAGATTCAAGTTGTCAGTGTTAGTTACATTAATATGGAGAACGGAAATCTTGTTTGATCTGTTTGTCTAATATTTATGAGAGAGAGAGAGAGAGAGAGAGAGAGAGAGAGAGAGAGAGAGAGAGAGAGAGAGAGAGAGAGAGAGAGAGAGAGAGAGTGTTAATATCACAGAATTTAAAAGATCAGACGTTCAATATCGAATAAGGAAAACGGATTAAAAATTGGATCTTATACGTTATTCAAATTCTGATTCCAACCCAGTGGTTTGGGAGTTAATGATCGTTTCCTATGCAATATACTTTAGGTCTGCCACTGGTTTTTTGCTGGGTTTTTTTTTTCGTATAGTATTGATCCGTTAATATTTTTTTTTAGATAAGAAAGTTCATTTTTGAGCTTTTGATATTGCTTGATCCGTTAATAATTTTTTTTTAGATAAGAAAGTTCATTTTTTTTTCTAAAATGAAATATGTTGATTGAGCTTGTTTTGACATTGCTTTGGAAATCATATAAATAAACTCATTCGATACACGAAATAATAATTTAAAAAAAAACACATGTTCAAACAAATCGGTACAGTAGAGGAAGTAATCCATTTAATGAACGAATTATCCACGTAGCAAAAGTGAAAGTAGGAAGTTCCCATAATGTTTGGAAGTCCCCGTAATTTCTGAAATGACTTCAGCAATATTGACTCTTCACTTACGATTTACATTAAGGTAAGCATTCACGATTTGAACAACTTATATTTTAGGAAGACTATATGTAGTTATTTGTCTTTGGCGTGGAGCAACAGAAGGCGCCTGGGGGTGCACGGTGTAAACTCGCAAAACTAAATAATTTTTTGTGTCTTCTCTAGCATTACAGTATCATTTTTAAATAATGTTTTCTTGTCTTCGTAGACGTAAGGCTAATTGGAAAACGTTAACGAAACATTTAATGCCTTTTTGTAGTTAGTTCTTGGCCGTACAACAATATGTTAACAAGTTAAGTGAATACTTTTGTTCAATTTGTTACAGAAACAGGATGTATGATAGCATTAAAGAAACTACATCATTTAAGTCTTAATACAGGTGAGTAAGCAAAAAATTTGTTTTTAAGTGTCCTCAATCATATAACAGGATATCCTGTGTAATGTTTACATATGGAAAAATCAAAATGAAACAATTAAGTTAAATGATTTTGGATTTATCAAAAATATGATTTAATATAGAGAGTTTTTGTTTCAGATAATCCGCATGAAATACCACAAATTAGAAAACTGAAAATTCTTTTTTTTATTTCGTGTTACATTGTTCAAATTTTCTTTGTTTACTGTTTTTGTTTATAGGATGCATCGTAACCCTGGTAGTGGTGGGCCCCAAAATGCCTCAGAATTATCCACAGATGGTGATTATTCATTGAGGCAACCAAAAATACAGACACATTTTGCCTATCAAAAGAACCAGTTTCCAGTGAACTTTGACTTTTCACCTTTTAACAACTCAATGGATCCCAGAAGCTACCAACATTCTTCTCCAGGCTCCATGTCAATGGAGACCAAAAGGAGGGAACAAAGGATGGCCGACCTTTGGTCCCATAGCAACGGAGTGTCACAAAGTCAGTTCTTGTCAGTGGTTAGAGAATTAAAGAAAACCCAAAATGCTTTGAAGGAAGCACTTAAAAAGCCTGGCATAGTAAGTGTTTTGTACCCCTTTTCAAACCAAATCTTAAGTTAAACATGTATAGATCTGATATTCAAATACGGTATTTGTATGTTTTTACTTGGTATATAGACAATGAAGGCTTAATGTTTTGAAAAAAAAATTAAATATTACATTAATGACATTTAATACCTCTAGTTTTGATGATTGATTTACTACTACCAGGGAGATCGGCAAATTGAAACTACTAGTACCCTATCTCTGGAGGGACGAGTAAAAGCTCAGCAGATTGAGATCTGTGAACTCAAACAAAGGATTGAGAATCTCCAAGTCCACAAAAAGCAGCTGAAAAACAATATCGAGGGAATTTCTGTAGCCCCCTCCTCTAGTTCTTTTGAATTATCCAGAACAAGCAGGGAAAATAGTTTTTCAAAGGTATACAGAGGGAATGTTTTCATTGTGTAACTTGTGACATATTTGCTTGATGAAAAAATGAGTACTACTTGTTTGCTTCTGTTATGAAAATTCTTTAAATCTTGAACTTGCATCTGAAAAGTATTTTCATTTATATTGAAATATCCATTTTTGAATGTTATGTAATATCTGAAGTTCTTATTAGTAAGTCATTTTTTAACACTTAGCAATGCAAAAGTGCTTGAAGCAGATGTACAAAACAAAAGAAAATGTTATATATTGGGCATTTTTATTTTTATTAGGATTGGCTGATTAGAAATAATTATACCCCTGCTATGAAGGTGAAGGGGGTATACTGTTTTACCCTTGTGTGTCCATCTGTCTGTCTGTCCATAACAAAAAAATTCTGTCACATTTTTCTCAGCAAGTATAAATTGCAGATGCTTAAAATTTTAACACACTATTTGTTTAGGCATGCCATATCGTGGGATATATTTATGTACCAATCTAACGTCAACTTCCTGTTAAATGAAGACTTTGTTTATGTTTAGCTTAAATTTTCAAACAAATTTTCGTCAAAGATTTCTCGGCAACTATTTATCGCAGATGCTTGAAATTTCAACACACTATTTGTTTAGGCATGCCATACATTGGGATATATTTTTTACCAATCGGATGTCAAATTCCTTTTAAATGATGACTTTACTTATCTTGCATATTCACATCAGAACGGGGGTATTACTAGTGAGCATTGGCTCACAGATATCTTGTTTGTTTTGATGTCAAGTTATACCAATAGTCATTGGAATCACTTTATGCTTAATTTGGTTTCAAAAGAGATAAATCATTTTATGTTGCTGAGGCATTTCATTCCAGATTCAGAAATCTTACTGAAAGTGCAATCAATGTCAACTTTATACTTGTAGATGTATGTCTAAATTATTTTAAATGCATTTTAATTTGATTTTTGTATTATGCAGTTTGTTTATGATCATGCATACCTATGTGTGTGTATTGTCTTCCATAAAATGCACAAATTGCAACCTTAAGTCACTATTGCATATGAATTCACAAGTCACAGGGCATGGTCTGAATTTTATTTCACAGGAGGAGGCTGACTTTAGTAGGAGGGAAAAACAGCTGCAGGATGAAATCAACAATTGGAAACAGAAAGTGGAAAACCTCAAGAAGGAAAATAATGTATGTGAATTAAATCTTTCTAAATCACTCAAATATAATATTTTGGAAGGCTGAATATAGTGGAAATTGGTAACATTTCTTTTAAAAGGCTTATGTAACTTCTTAATCTACAAACAATAATTTAATCATTAAAATTTCTAATGAGAGAAGTTAACAGAAAAACATGGTAAGAGCAAAGGGTTAAGGATGAGCAACTTTGATTCATTATATTTGTACGATAATTTTTTACATCCCATCAGATTATAATACCGGTACATTTCTGTAATTATTGGAATGATACTGAGTAACATGTTTTCGTGAATAAGTGGAGTAAATTAAAATTCATGGGTCATACCTATTTACCTATTTTTTTTTATTTATTGCTGTTTTATTTTTCTCATAGGAGATGAAAGAAAGTTGTTCAAGGTTAGAAAAGAGCTTAGAGGAAGGAAAAATGTCATCAATTCAGAGATTGACTGAACTCACTAAAGAAAATGCAATGTTTACTAAAAGATTAGCAGAAGCAGAGGAAATTCAGAAAATCCTCCTAGATCAGGTATTTGGACCATGAGACGTTTACACTTTGTTTACTGAAAATGATGCATGCATTATTTGATATGATACTTGTAGATGTAAATACTTTTAAATAAAGACTTCCAGTAATAGAATTCTCATTACTATGTACCATTTGTTTGTATTTCATATGGGCTTGCCAACAGATCAGTTTCCTGAATTAAAGAAAAGTGTAGGGTAGTTTCCCTTTAAATGTAATACAATTGCATGTTTATATACATGTATCAATATTAGAATTGCAAATAGACATAGATGGGTACAATATGATTTATCCATCATGAGTTTGCTGTAAAACTTTTAATAGACTGGCTTGCAATTTGCCATTAAAATATACATGGATCTTAGCTACTGGTATGAAGTGCAAGTCCACAAACCATTTAAACATACCACCATTTCATCTACACTGCTAGTTTTGATATGCTTTCATCAGTTCAATTGATTTTTTGTTGTTGTCTGTAATAAATCTCAGCCAAGTACTGGAAAGTTGATTGCTTTTTCAAAGATGTTGCAATTATAATCCAGAATTTTTTTTATTTCTGCCAATTTGTTTTTGTCAGGAACTCGGTAGAGTAGTTTACCATAATACTGTTTTATTAGATATGCATACCCATTGAAGCAAAAAAAGCAAATGTAGACTTGAACATAAACTCTGTTTTCTTTTGATGATAAAAGGTACAGCAGTTGAATCATAGGCTTAAGGAGGAGACTGGAAGGCTACAGAAAATGGAGGATAGTGTAAGAACATTAGTTTATATGTGTTTTAATTCCTAAAATAAAATGTTTTTTATGTTTAGATATTAACCCAAAGATGTTCATTTTATTGCAGTATAAACAGGCCATTCAGGATAAAAATGTGTACGAGCAACGAATTGCAGAAATGAAAGCGTGCCAAGTTCAGGAGACCAATCCTTTTTATAAAAGCTCCAAAACAGTGGCTCATCGGAGCTATGAAAAGCCTGTTAGTGGTAGAACTCACAGGACAGTGGAAGACTTACACGATGCTCTGAATGAGTTTAGGAGACAGCCCAGTCACAACCCTCGAACTTACAGGTGTGATAGGTGCTACGAGGAGTTCACCTCAGAAAAGGAACACTTACAACACGTTGAAAAGTGCTACGATTGACGGAATATCCCTATGAATGACTCGGAATGCTTAAGCTTCCACTTTTATTATGTGTGCGTAAGCAAATCTGACTGTTGTATTTTTGTTATTGCTGAATTATTAGCATCCATATTTCACTAATTTGTGATTTTTATCAAATGTGCATACACTCATTATTATACTGTAATACACAGAGAGAGAGAGAGAGAGAGAGAGAGAGAGAGAGAGAGATTAGAATGGATAATATATATATATATATGTTATATAATCATTTTGTATAATAGTTGATATGTGTTGGCCTGTACTACTTTTTTGAAGACTTGCACATATTCCTATTTGAGAGTGAGAACTGCCTTCCTCCATGGATTAGCCTACTAGCTACATTCTTGGAGATGTCTAAATAACGACTTTCTTGTTGGAATGATTTTGTTACTACCAATCTTGATTAGATATACATGTATTTTAAAATCTTATTTTCATTCACTGAAAATTATTATAAAATTTTCTACAGATAATTTTGAAAACCTATGGTTCTCATACTTGTGAAAACCAAATGGAGGTGGAGTATAAAAAATTCACCATAATTTGTGAATTTAAACAACCACACCCACAGAAATTTTTACCATTTCTTAAGAAAAAAACTAATGTTTAAACCGGTAATTACAAAATCGAATCTGTTGTCTATATATATAACATTGATCAACACTTACCATTGAGTGACATTGTTTATTCAAAGAATAAATTTTTACACTGTAAAACGATTTCTTATTTTTTACTTTTGATATGTTTACTATGTGTGGATAATTTCGCAATTGATTAAGACTATTTACTACATTTACTAAACTGAAATCCGAACTTCGTTAAATTTACAAATAGCTGTAATAACTTCCATACAAGGAAAGTTTGCCCCTTCACTCTGTGTAACGTACTGATCGACAAAAGCGACTATCTGCGGACAATCAAGATAGCGATCATTGCAGAAAAAAAATTCACTAATACGTAGCCTGATTAGGGTGGTATGTACTTTCTTGGTTTACAGCTTTTGTACCGGCATGAATCATTTTAGGATTGTACCTTTCAGTTTAGGTTACTGCATTTTCCACTAATATTTCTAGATGAATGACCAGGCAAAACTTTTGAGATATGATTAGTTGAATGATGCATCTGGGGATACATGTGTTGGAAGCTTTAATTTATGTGACCTATATTTTTTCATGAGTCAACAGGTTTAAGTTTTTGTTGCAGATCATCTTATAAACTCATTTTACATGAATGAAGTATCTGAGCGTCCTGTATCCGATTACTCTGTTGGAGCTGTCTTGGAAAGGATTTTACTTCTGTAGTGTGTAGAAGGTTAACTACTTATGCCGATAATGTTAATCTTATCAGGGAAAATCAGAACAATTCTTCTACAATTGACATTATGTTTGTTCTTCACTCCCTGATTGAAGTGTCTTCACTTATTAATTAAGAAAAAGAAACTCTTCTGTGCCTTTATTGATTTTAAAGCTGCATTCGACAAAGTGTGGAGAGTAGAATTATGGAAAATAATAATCAGATATCTAATTAAAGGGAAGTGTTTAATGGGGCATGGTCACGATTTTGGTCTAAAATAATTTTTCCGATTTAAAGCTGACATGAGGTTATAAATACACCAAAGGCTCGAAGCCACGCATGCCCGCTACATCTTTAATAGTACTCTATTGTAATTTTATCGACAGTAAAGTTTGACAAACTGCTTAGACCTGAAACCGTATATATGTCGTCAGGGCGGTCACGGTTGATTGCATTTCGCTGTCTCAAATTTACCTGGAAGGACGCATAAACATTAGATCGCTCAATATACAAAGTGTATATTGTTTTAAAAAGACGGTATTTTAGCGATATTGGCCCTCCGCAATCCACAAAATACAATAAAAATACAATCCTAAGTGAGTTTTACAAAAAAATGCCGCAAATATGCAATGTAATCCACGGAATATCATACAACGTCACTGTGCACATACACTTGTCGATACCACCATTCGACCACGCGGATGACAAAAGCAGGGCAGGTCTATTCGCCGGAATGGCGACGGAATAGACGTAGTGACATGAATAAAAAGGTCGATAACTTGTGTTAGGTATAAGCTATCGCCATTCGGTTTTCAGTTTTTCAATCTATGGATACAGGGCTATTGAAACATATAAAAACTTATTTGATAATGTCATGTTTAAAATGTAAAACCTTGACCGGAATGAGCTATGGTCGCAAAAATCAGCTGCCCGAATGACGAAGTTGACTTCATAAAATACCAAATATCTCAAAAAGTTTTTAATATTTTTTTGATTCGGACACGATTTTTGTGATCACAACAACCAGACCTATAAAATGTGTAAAAATTAAATCGATTAATTTAGATTTAATATCCAAAACCTTGACCGGAATGAAAAATTTTCGTTTAAAAAGAATGCTGTTATCGTGCAGTCATCTCTACATAATCACCTGTATCATAAAAACCATTGATTATAATTCCATTCGGTAAGGATTTTTTACATCCTTGGGTATACACCTTTCAGAGAATATATAGTTTTATATATTAAACTAGCTTTAAATGCTCAAAACCTTGACCGGAATGAAAATTTTAAACTCAAAATCTACAAATTTTATTAGATGCACTCAGGAATCGCCCAGGTAAAGAAGCCGTACTACAAGAAGGTGTGAACAACACCTGTAATAAAAACACATACACTGTATGTACTACATGAACTCATCTACGTAGATTATATAACATCTCCTTTATTAAACATCATTTTAAAAAGAAACATTATATGCGAAATTAAGAAAAGGAAATTGTTATTGGTGAGTAATTTTTTAAATTAATAATTAATATATTTCATTATATTAGCCTATTTATTAAAAATAAATATCAATGATAATTTTATCACAGTAAGTAGGACAGTACCAAAGCTAAAATTGAATTAAAAGCTGCTTGTCCATGTAGTCGTGATGATGATTTAATATGTTTTTATCAAAGTGAATAAGAATTTATCAAAATCAAATATACAGAAGTTCACAGTTGTTGGATATTGATGACACAACATTTTTAATTTGTTTAGGTTATGACACAACATTCAATATAGGTGATTTTTATGTAGTTCCATTGATTTTTAGACACATTCTTTTTGAGAATATACCAAGTATACCTTTAGCTTTTTTAATCCACGAACGTAAATATCAAAAATGTCACGAACGTTTATTTGATTATGTCGCAGAGAAAATACCAAAACTTGTTTCTAAAAAAATCGCAATTGTTACAGATAGAGAAAAGCTGTTTCTAATGCTATTAGAAAATTATTACCAAATAGTGTGAATTTATTCTGTTGGAATCATTTAAAGCGGGATTTTAAATTTTGGTTACAAAAAAATGGTGCTCAGGGTAACGAAATATCAGTGTATGTACAAGGTTTAGTTAGTATTTTAAAGAGTGATAAAGACGATATAGAGAATGTCATCAAATATATTTTGGAAACAAAGAAAACAATTAATCTTCAACAGTTGTCTAAGAATAGTCTAAGAATAGTTTGAAGCGTAACGATAAAAAATCCGGTAGGAAAAAACCGCGACCGAATGATTGCGACAAGGAAGTTATACCAGCTCCGGATTCCGAACAAGAGGATGTTTGTGACGACATTCCCGTTAAAAAAATCAAATTAGAATGTAAAGAGGGTTCTGATAAGGGTATTGAAGACGAAAAATGGATTTCTGGGCTTAAGGTTTCACACAAGAAAAATATTTTAGATCCAAAAGGGTGGTTATGTTCCGATAATATGAATCATTCATTAGATATCATCAAAAAGCAGTTTGAACATATACATGGGTTACAGTTGACAAATCTTGCGCCTACATTTGACGAACAAAGTAAATCATGGAAATGCGATAAAAAATTTGAACATACTCAACCACCTTCAGTTCAGATACATCATACGGGTAGAAGTCATTGGGTAACATCTTTTCAAAATAACAATAACGAAATTTGAATTTTAGATAGTCTAATTAGCAAAAGCAAGAACCAAACAGTAAACACCCCATCTCTCGAAATTCAACTCTCTCTTATTTATGGGCGTAATAAAACTTCAATACCTATTAAGATTTTAGATGTTCAACAACAAGAAAATAGCTATATATGATTGTGGACTATTTGCAATTGCTAATCTTGTAGAATTTTGTTTCGATCCCGATAATTCAATCCAAACTAAAACCTCTTTCAAATCAGAATGTATGAGAAATCATCTTGTTGAATGTTAAGCAAATGGTATATTTACAAAATTTCCACAGAATTCACCACAATCTTCTGACACTATAGTTTTAAAACATAAGAGTTTAACAATTCATTGCTGTTGTTCTTGTGGATTTCTAGATTGGGTAGATGAAATGGTAGGTTGCGATTTTAAATTAGGGAAAAAGCTTTGTAATGTTTGGAAACATTCAAAATGTGCTGATGTAAATAATGATTGTACAGATTGGCTTTGTAATGACAATTGGCCTGAATAAATTTGAGAAAAATGTGTTGTTTTATTGAAATCTGTTGTTTTAATAAACTCTCTTTATGTTTTTATTACAGGTGTTGTTCACACCTTCATGTAGTACGGCTTCTTTACCTGGGCGATACCTGAGTGCATCTAATAAAATCTGTAGATTTTGAGTGTAAAATTTTCATTCCGGTCAAGGTTTTGAGCATTTAAATCTAGTTTAATATATAAAACTATATATTTTCTGAAAGGTGTATACATAAGGATTAAAAAAACCTTTACCGAATGGAAATATATTCAATATTAATTATGATACAGGTGATTATGTAGAGATGACTGCACGATTATAGCATTCTTTTTTAACGAACATTTTTCATTCCGGTCAAGGTTTTGGATATTAAATTTAATCATATCGATTCAATTTTTACACATTTTATATGTATAGTTGTTGTGATAAAAAAAATCATGTCTGAATGAAAAAATATTAAAAACTTTTTGAGATATTAGGTGTTTTATGAAGTCAACTTCGTCATTCCGGCAGCTGATTTTTGCGACCATAGCTCATTCCGGTCAAGGTTTTACATATTAAACATGACATTATCAAATAAGTTTTTATATGTTTCAATAGCCCTGTATTCATAGATGAAAAAACTGAAAACCGAATGGCGATAGCTTATACCTAACACAAGTTATCGACCTTTTTATTCATGTCACTAAGTCTATTCCGTCGCCATTCCGGCGATTAGTCCTCACCACAAAAGCATGCGCAGTCTTGGTCGGCAATGGGTTTGAAATTCAAAGCGTTTTAGAGAAATGAACTAGGGAGCAGCTATAATTTTAGAAAAAAAGGGATATTGTAAATAAAGTAAATTTTCTTCGAATAATGCATCATTACTCAGAGTCGTTTCCCAATATACACCATTATATTACCAATAGCAATTAGATGTATCACTTTCCATGATGAACTTGAATAATGTTTACTATTTGAATCTGATGTGTTTTATAATACATCCTTGGTGATAATGCATGTCGTATCATTATTCGATGAAACTTTGAAATTATAATTTGATTTATTGTTTTTGCTATTTTTATTTATATATTTTTTTTATATTCGTGTCTCTTTTCCTCTCATGAAAAATATATCACTTAAAACAAAAAAAAACCAAAAACGTTTTCTCCAATATACAGTCATTTGAATACAGTAGTGTGTTTATTCATTTAAATTCTTTTTTTAAAATAAATTGTACAAATATATACTACTCATAACTATATAAAGCACAACAAAAATGTTAAGAATAATGCAGGTCTAAGACATAATGAAATATAAAGCAATATGCATTAGTTTATGAACACACTGACATGGGAGATAATTTCTGCCTTTTATGTGCAATGTTGCCATTTCTTTTAGTTTCTGGCCATATGCATATTATTCAGCAAGTTCTTGATCTAATTTTGTGGTAAATGATACATACAACATTTTTGTATAAAACGTGGTGCAAGTAAAGGGAATTTTATGTCTAAAATACGGCTTTTTATACCAGAATATCGCTTGTCAGCATGGAATACGTGTATTTTCATTGGATGTCTTAGGGGACTTGCTTTTGTTTATTTCTTTTTAGCCGTTTACATATATATACGCGACACTTCACGATGTTTACACCTGTACGGACAGAGCTGTAAATCATTCGTGCGTAACGAACCTGTTGGGTATACCCCATTGTTTAACTTTATCGATAGCTAAACTAAAACGGCTGACTCGGGTAACAATACAGTTGTTTAAATCGCCCCATGTCAGCTTTAATGTTTACTATGCTTCAATAAGGCCTTATTAAATAAGCAACCAAAATTTGAGTGTCATTCGTTGAGATATAAACGAGTTACAGAGTTTACAATTCTTTGCTATGTAAACAAAGCATTTGTTTACATTTTGAATGTTGAACCGAAATTTCTGATTTTAGACCTAAAATGAATGTGTTAAACGTTAGGAACTGTTTATATATGCTTAAAATAAATAAGTAGATAGACAAATCAGCTCGAAAAATATTTTTACAGGTATATTGAACCTATGTAAACAAAAACAGGGCACGAGCCTTGTTTACATGACAACGAATTGTGTATCTTGGCTCTTACTTAACGACTGACTCTCAAAATTTCATTTGATCATTAGAAATACATTCATTCAGCATTGAAAATAATAAAAACCGAAAAATAGAATTTGACCAAAATCGTGACCATGTCCCTTTAAGGGTTGTTGTTAATATGTAGCAGATCAAGATCAAGTTCTAGATTAAGAATATTTTATAATAATGATTTTTCCAAATATTTCCTTTGTCAGAATAGTGTCCGTCAGGGAGAAAACTTATCTCAGTTTCTTTTTGCATTATATCTTAACGATCTTGAAGATTTTTTATCACATGAAAATGTCACAGGACTGAAAAGCCTGTCTGAAGAAATTGAACAAAGACTAAATTGTTATCTAAGAATCATGATTATGCTGTACGCGGACGACACTGTGCTGATGTCCGAAACTGAAGATGATCTATAGTTTTCAAATGTACTGTGAAAAAGGGAAATTACAAGTGAATGTTGAGAAAACTAAAATTATATTTTTTGGTAAAGGCAGACAAACTTCAAATGTATCATTTCTATACAATGGTAACGAAATAGAAATTGTCAAGGCATTTTAAATATTTAGCAGTTATATTTTCAAGAATAGGCTCTTTCTACAGTAAAATATGTAGCGACGAGAACTACCAGAGTTACTAGTATGTACACAAAAATTAAAAAGTCCAAAGAATTACATCTATCGATTGATTGTGAACTTGATATGTTCGTTAAAAAGATTGTTCCAATTTTACTGTATGGTTCTGAATTGTGGGGTTTTGAAAATTTATTTATCATTGAAAAATTGCATCTTAAATTTTGTAAACTTAATCTTAAGGCACCCACGCCACATTTTATGATCTATTGTAAACTTGCTAGATACCCATTGTGTGTGAAAGTAAAAATTAGAATGTTGAATTTTTGGATAAAATTGTTGAAAGGTAAAGAATCAAAACTGTCATATATATTGTATAATTTTTCATAGCCTAACACAACACAACAACTATAATTTTAAATGGGTTGAATCTATACAGAATATTTTACATGAATGCCGTCTAAGCTATGTCTGGTTGACGCATAATGTAGAAAATGAAAAATGGATTTTAAATGTTGTTAAGCAAACTTTGATTGATCAATTTCAACAAAAAATGGGTCTCCGATTGTAACGCATCTAGTAAAGGATTGATCTATAATTTGTTTACTAATAATGTTTTTGTACCTAAAAATTACATAAATTCTAGTGCTTCTATGAATATTATTACTACATTACTTAGATTTAGAACAAGCAATCATAAACTGCCAATTGAGACAGATAGATAGAACAATATACATGTACCTTGAAATCAACGATTTTGTAATTTATGTAAAAATAACATTGGCGATGTATATCACTATATTATGACATGTCCAGCCTTGAAAGAATATAGAAAAGCTTATTTACCATCAATGTATTTTAGACGACCAGATGCTTTCAAATTTTTTGGATTATTTTTATGTAAAAAATTATCTGTTTTTATTAATAACTTATGTACATTTATCAATATAATAAATAAGAGAGTCAACTCTCCAGGTTAATGTGTACAGTATACACTCTTGCCTTTTGTATAATATTGTCTGTATTGTATATTTTCTCTACGTTATTTTATACAATATGAGAATACTTGAATTGAATTGAATTGGAAAAGTCATGCTTCAGATGCTGAATACCACATATTTACACATGGGCGTTTGTTTCTGTAATAAAAGTTCACACTATAGTATAATAATAACATTATTATAATATTAACAATAAAATATTATTATACTATGACATAAATTTAATCGCAGAAACAGGTGTCTGTGTATTTACAGTTGAATAATTAAGCTGATAATATTAATGCTAATAAATTAAGAGGAAGATATATTGGCCAAATCTGGGATGAAGCATATCGGCATGGTTAGTACCAGTTCGGACGTTGAATTTTACGCCTGGAGATAAATTGTACATAATACTGTATATTGCCTACGTACTTTGTAATGAGTAAAGCTGTTGACGAAGCAGGTCTACTCCCAAGTTCCTTTGACAGCAAACGTTTATGGTTGATGTATATATAGATAATTATGCAATATACCGATCTTGCTTCAACAGTTATTACAACTGTTGAAATAAGATACTCAATAAATGAATGACTAATACTTTATACTGTATGAAAGAGTTACTTATACAACAGAATTGGTAAAGTTTCAATCGTGGTAAATAATAGATATGCTTTTGGCCTCTCATACTAGATGATCGTAAATCAGTGCATGGTACTTTCACAATAAAAGACCGACTTTTATTTTATACGGCATAAAGTCACTAAAGAGTTTAGGAAAACTTCAACGATAATTTAGAATGACATTAACCAAGATAAAGACATTTTGATAATGCAAGATCAACTTCGGTGGAAGTATTTGTTGACCTTTTACGGTGCTTGAAAGACGAGGCAACACATTTTCCAAAGTTATTAGTGTTGCAATCTTTCAATATTACATAATATTGGAATGCTTTAAGGTGTTGAAATACTAGTACACTCTCTTAGAAGATGAGATGACCCAGGTTAATTGAAACAATGTGGGCAGACAATTGGAATTTCTATATAGCCATCCATCTCTGACAAGCGTAATGATACTGTTGAAGAACGTTGTGCAATAGATACGTTGTGCTACTGAATTGAATCATAGCCTTTCCTATTTCTTCATAGGAATGGTAACCCGAACGTCTGGCATAAGATGGAGAGAGTAGACCACAGATAAGGAAGAGCTACACAATGTATTTATACACTGAATACAAATAAAATGAAGAATTTTATTCAAAGCAGTACTATCCATAACATCCTGAAAACAAAAGATTATCAACCGTGATTAACAACAAACAGTATAATTAACAATTAATAACAAATAAAAACATGTTATAGAGTACAACAGTATAACAGTACTATTTTCTGTCATCGTGTCTAAGATATTTCTCGTTAGCTTATAATTTACATGTACCTGAATTTCGGGGAATAATTATTGCTGGTGTCAAATTTATATATTCATATGAATGATACACTAGTATATACTAATACACAAAAACTCAACAATAACGTTTAATGATTACTAGTAAAAAGAATTCACATGAACATAGATAATTATGATCATCTACCATCATTTAATACACGTAGTGCATATAGAGTACAGTGGTACCTCATCATTACGACCACCTTAAATCTAAACTCTATTGATCTATGAATATAACGTCGACAAAATTAACAAACAAACAAACGAGAACTGCTTTGGCGTTTCACAAAATATAAATATTACAGTATTTCACTAATCCTGCAATCTCTCTTTTAAAAACATCATCGGAGAAATCTTCAAAAATTTGCAAGAAGGACGGGTTGTTATAGGACGGAAATGCTTCATTGTTGGGACAAGTTTTCCACTCCGGACATGTTTTGTTTTTTTTCATCTGAGCTTCTATCACAGGCGCGAGGTCAGGTAAAATAACAAACTTAAAACCATTCTTAATAAAAGAAAATTATTTTTAGAATAACTGCTTATCTAGGCAGTAATGGCATGTTTTCTTCTTTGAGAATGGTTTAAATCGATTTAATCATGTGATATATCCCTAGGAATACCCCAAGTGTTTTGCACGTCTGTCGTTTCGGGTAAGGCACATTTCTAACTGCACCAAAAAAGTCTTAACCGAATACTAAAAAACCCACTTAATACTTGTCGCTCATAGTCTTAGTTTTGATGATCCTTAATGCTTGCGTTAAGAAGACCCAAAATATGCTGTCTGCTACACAGAGAATCAGACAAAACCACGCCAAAGGAACGGGCCAACCCACGCTCACATCTCGGATCGAGCAGACGCTCTCATGGATATCGTAAAGCGCGTGACAGTAGTAATGCTCGTAGTGGTGCTTGAGGTGAAAGATGGCTAAACCAAAGAAGACGAACACACCTGCGTAAAAGAATTGAAAAAAAAATATCAATATGCAAATTTAATAAAAATGAAGTTACTATAGGGTTTGAAATTTTCTACATTTGCTTTTGAAATATATAAATAGCATCGACATACTTGCTATGCAGTACTTTGAAATATTTAATTAGCATCGACATACTTGCTATGCAGTACTTTGAAGTATCTAATAAGTCCCGACATACTTGCTATGCAGTACTTTGAAATATTTGATTAGCATCGACATACTTGCTTTGCAGTGCTTTGAAGTAAATAATAAGTCCTGACATACTTGCTCTACAGTACTTGAAATATCTAATGAGTTCTGACATACATGCCATGCAATACTTTGAAATATCTAGTTAGTCCTGACATACATGTTATGCAATACTTTGAAATATCTAGTTAGTTCTGACATACATGCTATGCAGTAGAGAGCGCCCGCCACCATACAGACTGGTACCATCTTTTTGTAGGTCCCAAGTATCGCCAGAAAATTAGCCACAATCAAGTCTATGATTGTCACCATAAAACACACCACTGTTGAATTGTGCAGACCTGGATAAAAGTTTGTTAATGGAAAATGTAAAAAATAATTTTCAAATTCTTGACACAATGTTTAAACTATGTCATGGATATATACGAGATTCAATACTAGTAGTTTGGTGCAAAGTAACTGACTTTAATGTAAATACTAGGATATCGCATTTCCGCCATACTTGACGCCTACCCATGAACGACTTGGTATTAGTAGACACCAACATCGATTCCTCGTCATAATCAGACAGGAAGTTAAAACACTTCTTCCGGTCCAACCCTGCAGCCGTTAGAGTGGCTCTCGCAGTGTCTGAAATGCAAAATTCAAAACTTTAGTCAAATCTGGGGGTTTTTAAATTGCGGACAGACTTTTCAGAATGGCACTTAAATATACTAGAAGCTTGATTTATATGAAGAAATTACGTAACGAAGAGTTAATTAATTTCCTCTCTTATAAATGATTAAACATCAAACATTCGTTGTTTTGATCATTTCATAATTCCTTAGGTTTTGGAAATTCATTAAACACGTTCAAATTCATTAAATTGAGAAGGCCGACATACGTGCACGGATCTCCAAAACTAATGAACTAAAATCCCTCGATCCAACTTTCATCTCAATAAAGTTTTAATTTCATCCTCTAATGATAAAAGGTTTGTCATTAATGCAGCTTGATAAGACGGGCAAATATATCCAATTAATTGGTTAATCAGAGATGGGTTAAAGGGAAACTACTGCTCCATATGTCAGCAAAGCGAGTTTACTTAGTAGGTTATTTTATTCAAAATATCCAACACTTTCATCCAAACAGTAGTTTAATAGGATAATCTAATATAACAAAAGTAGTGTTTTTACCATGAAAAGCGGTTTGCCCAAAGACAAATCTTTGTAAAAGAATTAAAGAAATTATGGTAAAGAATTCACAGCATCGTTAATGTAAGTCTTCTAAACATGGATTTTTGGTCGCTACGACTTTACAGAATTTTCATGCCTCCATAGGAGGTAGAGTTTGAGATGATGCATGTTTTATTTTAAGTTAAAAACTGGTGTGTTGACTCAATCTTTATGCCGAGATACGCACACTTACGTAAAACAAGTTCATTAAATTTTATGACCATAAGCAGCCATGTTCAACGTTCCAGCTTTTAAAGCATATGATGTCGTTGACAACTTGACACCATAAAAGGACTGTGACCACAGGTGCTTGAGGACAGAACCGGCTCCCCCCCCCTTCCATCCCCCACCCCCAAGTATCTATACTACCGGGACTTTACTCATTTTTCCTTTAAATTATCTTTATATGACATATTTATAATCTTATGTATACAATCATTCCACAAAATTACTTAAAACAAACATTTTGAAACAAAATCATATCCCCAATGTATATAATAGACATAGGGGATATGATTTTTTTCAAAATGTTTGTTTTACGTAATTTTGTGGAATGATTGTATACATTAGATTATAAATATGTCATATAAAGATGATTTAAAGGAAAAAATGAGTAAAGTCCCGGGGGTATATATACTTGGGGGTGGGATGGATGGAGGGGGGGGGGGGTCGGTCCTGTCCTCAAGCACCTGTGACTGTGACATTCTCAAGGCGACATAAAATCCTTTTGTTTAACCAAAAAAAAAAAAGAGAGAGAGAGGTGCAACTCGTTGAGTAAATTCGAAGTTAACGATACAGCAATAAGGAATCACGCAAAAAGAGCGAGTCACCAGACATTGTGGTTTGATGTATTGATTTATATCACCAGCTTGTGCGAGTGATAATTTCGAAAATATCATTAATTAGAAATTAACAGTACCTGGAAAAGACAAGTGATATAGGCATTTAGAGACATACGCCCTAGAGATGTCCTGATGCTGAAAGACGACCTAGAACCTGTCATCGGCAACAAACTGCAGTTTATGGCCAAACCCTTCAATCAATACCAACAACTGTTCGCTCAACGAATAATAATTTAGAAATGACAAAAAAAAACTAAGATCTTTTAAAATATTGAAGTTAATCGATTTTTCATGTAAACGTAATATCAAAATCATGGACAAACAAACCGTTTGATACACCATTGCTCTTTTTGTGAGCGACTGCGTACTGAAGCCACAAATGTCAACTAACATTGCTTTCTCGTCAGGTTGGTCAAGATTTGAAGAGCCACATGATATAACAAACTCATGCTAAGCACTCTACGAATTTTATCAAAAGTTTACTTTTTTAATTAATTCATCGTTGTGCTTAATGGAATTCATTCCACCATTACACTGACTTTAAATATTGAACACATTGCTGTATGTAATAAGTCAATGTTTTATTAATGAATTTAAGTTCAATTTATTGCATCAACATCATTATCATATCATCATAGTATATTATTACCAAAATACTATATATAACATGGAATAAAAATAAACTGCTATGATCATATCATAGTTTTTGCTTTGATGACTCTGAGAGCACGTGTCAGAAATAACCACAGAATACTGGCTGCTGAACAAATGATGACGCCCACCCACGCAACAGGCACCGCCCACAAAATGGTGACTGTTCGGGTATCACAGACCGACTTTGGTATAGGGTACAGTGATTGGCAGTAGTAAAGCTCGTAATGATGCTTCACGTGGAAAATTGCGAGTCCGAAAACGGTGAACAAACCTAGAATAATAAAGTAAAAATGACAACAATTACATCGTGTTAGTACTGGTACTTGATGTCTGAGAGAGAGAGAGAGAGAGAGAGATAGAGAGAGAGAGAGAGAGAGAGAGAGAGAGAGAGAGAGAGTTAGTTTCATCTTAATGGGATACTGACTAGCCATACAGTACAACACGCCAGTCACCATGCATGCCGTGACGTGTTTGTGGATAAGCGCAATGACCCCGACACCTAGCGCCGCCACGAGGTCAATGATGCAGACGATAAAACAGGAAGCGCCAGAATTCTGTAGTCCTGTAAAAGCATATTACAGTTTAAGATAATTTTATAAGGAACTGAGGCAAACGACGAGATCAGTAAACTTTAATAGAAAGAACGGTTGGTGCCCTCGCTACCCCAAGAGTAAAATATTCTCAAAATTATCGACTTGTTTTGTGCCGAAACCTCATCAATATTCCATGAAATCTGTGTCTTGATCGTAAAATACCCCATACAATTGCCTATAGGTTACATTGTTCTGAAAGCAGAATCTTAAAAGTCTCACGGGAGTAATAAGAAGTCGACAACTCGTTACATAACAGCTATAACGTGAATATTGCAATAAAGCACACAGCAACACTTTTGCAAGTCTTAACTCTTTTGCACGATTTCTTGTGGATATTAACCTATATTCATAAATGTACTCGGGATGAGTTATAAAATACATGCATGAATATGAAAAAAACTATTAGTGGGTAAACCTTCGTATATGAAAGGTAATACATGTACATTAACTGATTGTTAAGACAGTATGTGTAGCTTACTGGCGATAGATCTTCCGTCACTCTGTAGGGTGGAGGACTCCTCGTCATACTCCGACACGAAGTTGTAACACCTGTCTCTGTATTCACCCCCTAAGGTGCCCATCTCAGCCCGGGCGGCGTCTGCAAAAAGACAATAATATTCACTATTGATGTGCCATAATTATTCCATATTGCCCGCTTACCATTAGTGATGCATTAAGTCTTAACAACCAATTAACCAAAGTTAATTATATACTATACTTAACTATATTTCATGTTGGCTGCACTCAATCATTATAGCAACACAGTGATAAGATAGAAGGTGGAAAGTTAATCATGAATATAATCTGAAAATTAAGTGTATATTAGACGATTCGTCTTTCAGTTTTCCTTCTTATAGAAATAGGCGCTTAGTATCGATTTGCTCATTATATGGAAAGAAAAGACCGTGAAATGAAAACAGTTAAACAAAAGAAATGACGATCGCAATATTTACCTGTCAGTAGGTCACATAACTTCCA
This sequence comes from Magallana ariakensis, assembly GCA_020458035.1. Taxonomy (NCBI): domain Eukaryota; kingdom Metazoa; phylum Mollusca; class Bivalvia; order Ostreida; family Ostreidae; genus Magallana; species Magallana ariakensis. Next base: position 52,776,983 of record CM035817.1, on the reverse strand, counting down.
TGGCCCTCCATACTGGTAGTATAGAAAGTAGTATGTCCCAGAGCCCAGTTCCTTATAAACTGTGACGTCATAACGTGACGCGGCAGGCGTAACTTGAAGCGTGGATGAGTTGGCTTCAACGACTAAATAGTCTATCTCTTCCCAAGAATCCACAGAAATTGCCAATAAGATAAACACGCTGCCAAGAATCCCGACGACCACGGACAATGACGCAAGAATTACCAGCGGCGAAGGCATCACTAGACACTTACAATGGAATGCTAATCTTCATCCATAATGGGTTCTCTGTATCATTTTGTAGTGGACGGATAACGTTGAGTGGTAATTTCCTCTTCCAATTACATCTTTAATTCATATTTTAAACAAAAACAACAACAACAGGTAAAAAGTTTAAAAGATGGTCCAATTTCCTCCTCGCGAGCGCATGCGCAATGGGAAAATCACCATGGTAGTTAAGTATGTGTATTGAGCGTTTCATTTATAGGGTAAATGGCAGTCGATTAGCGGGATAACACAAGAACAGCAACAGGGAGAATATCGTTATAATCGATCGATTCTCTTCTTATCAAAATTTTAAACACGCCATAGTCTGAACGAGAACACAGAGTAACCGACTTGATTGCAAAACAATCACTGTATGAAACAAAACATTGACGGCAATGACGGGATTCCCGCAAGAATGTTCGCAAAGCAAATTTAAATTTATCTCAAAGAAATGACAAAAATTGTTTATATATCATGTTCTAAGACACATATCGCACAACTAATTTAAAATCTACTAAAGTTCAATACATCTAAGGCTTTTGAGTCTTAAGTTAAGTACATGTACCAACAAGAATCTTTAGAAGAATGGAAAGCTCAAGTATCTCCTAGATATTGCTGAAGATTTTTCAATTTTTCTAGAAGACATGGCTAGCATGTTCAACATTAATTAAAACTGGTATTACTTAGTAAGTCTAGACATAATCCACACATAAATCCTACTTAAACTTTAATTACATTGTAAACTCCATCCTCTCGGCCGGTTCTTGCAATCGCGTCTCAATTTCACAAACACGGGACAGACCAACAAACACGTGTGAGGGGAGACCCGATGTCCTATTATGGCACATTATCTTGTAGAAGTGCTGTGGCCATCGATCAGTTTTCCTTCCTTATTCTCAGGGGCATCCAAAGTCTTCAGTGGGAATAGGAGAGTACAGACCACAGTGCATACATGCGACAGACATCATTATCGACAATAAAAGGAGAATTGCAACGAAAAACTCATGGTAAATGTTTATAGTTTCCTCATAATTAAAAAGGCAACCAAATCAAAAACAAGGAGGGGGATAGACAGTTTAAGCTAGCATCGCTGAAACCATTCATATTCATCTAAACCCTGGTTTCGCCTCATAATGGTAACAAGTTACTAGAGCTTTGATTTCAACTTAAGTAAATATATGTATAGTATAAATAAATGTTTTAATTGGCACAACTGATAAAAGGCCTCAACAAAAAGATAACAGATGCACGTTTTTTTTTAACTGTAAACTCTAAAAAAAAAATGCAGTTGATTAGAATGGAGTTTGTAACACCCTATTCAATAATTAAGGGAGTTTAAAAATGGGTGGCAGGAAGGTGGTTAAAGTCAGAAATGTGCAATTCAAACATTGCAACACGCTAATCCATTAAACCTCTACAAGATCATTTGCACACAGCACATAGTCATTTAATCTCTTGGCTAATATAACAAATCGTTAAAATATTCAGAGAGACAAATAATTGTGTACTTATGCAAGCAAAATAATTGGAATTAATGCGGGAATCGTTAGACAGAGAATTCAGGAGCTTTCTTCCCTGTTTACTCTAATAATTGTATTTGATGTAAACTTTCTTTAGACAATAAATATATGCTGCGTTTTTATTTAAACAATCTTGCATTAGAACGTTCTTGTTTAATGCATATAATGAGCATGGAATATGCTGATTTGTGTTTTGTTTATGATTTTATTTACTGTAATACCACTTTCTTATTTGATCATCATGATCATTCATTAAAACTTAAAGAACAACCTGTCTACGTAACTCATTTACTCAAGTTAGATTGATACCGAGTGGCTACAATGCACAAAAGTATCAACATTCAAAAGAATGGGCCGTAAATTTTCCACATTATAGATATTTCCCGCTTTAAGGCACATATCCTCAATAAAAAGAGAGACAACTCCCACAAGAATAAAATTTATTACAAAATTATTATTTCTTTCGCTAATCAGAGAGTCCAGGACTAACCATCTCAGATTTAAGAGACATTTATTCACAAAATTTGGAAAATAATAAAAAGGCGTCTGTTTGATCGTAGTGTCCTTTCGTGACCTCATAAAAACAAGATTTGAAAAGTAAATAATATCCAAAAGGAAAGAAGTAATTAAAATTTCATTTCTACTCCAACTTTAATTTAAAAAAAAAACGAGAAAAGAAAACCCACTATGATTACAAATGTTTATATGAACACTGTGAAATAAAAATCAATGATAAAAAATGATATTTATTTCTTTGCACTCGAATTATATAAATTACAAATTACAAAATGTACTTAATTCCGCTGAGAAGACAAAAATCATTGCCACAGTACGGAATCAATACATGGCGCTGTTCAGGCTTTTATGTTCGACTGTTTCGATCCTTCTGATCTCAAAACTTGCCTGAAGCGCTTTAACAAATGACTTTGATTTGAACAAGCCGAGGACAAAACAGCAGAGGCCATCAACTTCACGCTTGGCTTATGGTACTACAGCTGTCGCAAAATAATTAATATCAACAGATGCATGCAGAGATCTCTTATCACATATTTTTTTTACATTTGCTTTTAAAAGCAAACAGAAAAGATCTAAGTAATTTAATAGAATAATAGATATGTGTATCTTCTGAATACACATAATGGATTTTATCTTACATTCTTTTCATGTCCATTAACTTTTCAAAGATAACTATCAAACAGATCATAGACGTCGTCTAAATGTTGCGCGCTGCTCAGAACGTTAGGGAAAAATTATGAACCGAGACAAAGATAATGATAAGTGATATCATATCATAATTTTTTCAAAATTTCCCTTGGATAATAAATAAATTACAAAAGAGGTAAACGATAGTAAACTGTTGACCAATACCGACCTTTGATGATGTTCTTTTCTCAAAAAGCCATTAACAATTGGGGAAATAGTAAAAGATAGACAGATTTATATACATGCAAATATGTTGAATGAAAACAAGAAAATTAGTACAACACTCGTATCTGTACATTGTTTCGGTTAGGGACATTGTAATTACTCCGCGATGGGTAGTAATAACAGTCCACCAGATAGAAAAATACAAGTAACAGTCCACCAGACTACCAGAAACGTAGTCCCTATCTCGCAAAGGCTCGTCATAGTCCAACCCACTTACTAGTCTATGGACAGTTAATTGCACTCCACTTAATTAAGTAAATAGATAGATTATGAAAAAAATGGCAGATTTCGTGGTTTTCGCGATGACTAATAAATAATGAATATTTAATGGAATTCAAAATTGATTTTTATTTCAAAATGTTTGTCGTCTAAACAAAACTGAAATGTTGAGTAGAAGAATTTCATGGACGTTGCAACTATCTTTGTTTATCCAATGAATTTCTCCAAATTTTTCTCGAAATTAAATAGAGATTTAGATTGGTGGTGGTAGATATGATGGCCAATCCTCGATATTTATAGACTACAGTTATCGCAGTTAAAAAAGTCACAACGTTGTCTTATTGCACAGATTGTCATTATACACAGGCACCTGACGTTGTATATTTTTCTCATAATAAAAATATTATTAGTTATAGGGTATTTTTTTTTATTACGAGAGAAATATAACGACAGGTGCCTATGTCTAATGATAGCCGTACGCCACGTCTGGCCTCAGCATCAACTATCATCGATTATATAAAAAGTTTCTTAGGAGTACAGGATTAATTTACTAATTGATAATTTTTAATCTTGTATAAACTGTGAATTAGTTAAAGACAGCACTTAATAAAATAACCGACAAAATACGCACTAGTCATTGTACATTTTTTTTTTAGAAGTTGTCATGTTGTAAATTTTGAATTTAATTGGTGGGTGTAAATACAAAATTTACAACATGACAACTTTGTCATGTTGTAAATTTTGTTTTTACACCCACCCAGTAAATTCAAAATTTACAACATGACAAAGTTATTAAATTGATAACCGGGCTTTTAAAAAAGCCATTTGCTTGATATAATAATACAAATTTCTATTATTTTCATTTGATTTTAACACATGATAATTAATTTCATTCAAAATACAAGGTTATCTCTTTGGAGCCTAATGTCACAACTTGTACTAAATATAATCTAGTGATCAAAAGTTGCCCTTTCTATATTTGCAAACGACAAACATATCTGATTTAGAGAAACATGTATTTATGTATCTACAGAAACTCTAAGAAATTGTATTGAAGTTTTACATTGAGTCATGAAAAAGAATACATCATTTGTTTGAAACAATATTTCTTTAGTAACGTCGCATCATAAGCCATACCCATATATCAATGAAGCTAATACCGAACACGCTTGTACCGGAATCCGTAACTTCATTTATTTTTATTTTGATGCTGATTTAGTCTGTTAAAATATTTTCTCATTTGAAACAAAATCAAAGAGAATACAATTAGGATTATTTATAATTTACATCACAGACTTGAGCTTTTTTACAGTGTAATCAATGTACACTATACGTATTTCAATGTTCGCCGATTCTATTGATCATTAGGCCGAATAATTTGATATTTTACAAACGATTTAGATGCTGTAATGATGTTTAGTGGCTATGGTGAATTATTTATCTTTAATCGATTTATCTGCTGTAATTGTATTATAATCATTGATTTTGGGGGGTATTTATTTACCCCATTCTTACACCAATGTAAATAGTTTGACCGTTGATTATTACAAGGACGCTTTGTGTTTGTTTGAAATGAACAAGGAAATTGAATTAAAATGGCTGCAGTTCCATTCAAGAACTTATGCAAACGTTTGTACAGGTGGAAAGCAACAGAAAAGTTTCAAGCTTGAGATCTGTAATTAGACGGACTACTAACGCCTGTGTGGTCAAATTCATCTGAAGACCATCCTCAGCCAAGCCAATATTTGTTGTTTCTTTGCGTAACGACAATAATTGCCTAAGAATATAACAAGATGTTAGGTAATCCACTCCTTACGCAACACAAATCATTCTCAAGCGTGCGTAATCTCGTGAATCAAAAAACTGCGATATCCAGAAAAAAATCTAATTTCAATTAAACTTAAGCAAATCATGTTATAAAGTAATATAATACATAAAATAAGAGGAATGCATAGAAATTTATAGACTTTCTTTCTTACTGTATAGAACAGATATAACATTTGAAAAACTAAAAACATATTTTTTTGTTTTTACCATAACTGACAGCAAAATTTCCCACAGTTTTATATCATGTGCACAACTTCAATTTTTGTTTAGTTTAATCAGTGAACACTTCTCTGACCAGCCATTTAATCTTGGGGGTTTATTTGTAGGCACTTTACTACTCTTATAAATTTATCATGTGAGGTTTATTTTACACTACAATATTGCCATCATCTCAGAACTGCTTATTGATTCTCAGAGAACCTGGGGCCAATCTTCTAGGAGAGAGAGAGAGAGAGAGAGAGAGAGAGAGAGAGAGAGAGAGAGAGAGAGAGAATGGGATGCAAACAATTTGAACAATATTAATTAAAAAAATTAATTATATTAAAGACGGGAACAAATCAGCTTTGATTTATTTTGTAACTTGTGTTAATTCCATTAAATGCAGCCATCTCCTGGTACTAGAATCGTCATTAAGCTCAGATTTTTCTCTTCACTCGCGTTGTAGAATAAAAACCTCATCTCTTAATTCATTTTATTAACCAGACTACACATTCATATTATTTTGATTCAATCCCTTTCCTTAATCCACATTAATTTTAATCTTTTGTGCAACTAGTAAAAGAGGTGGTTTCAAAATGATATTTTTTCCTAATGACCTTTTACATGGAAAAAGGTTTATAATGCATCAGCCTTTCCGCGTGATTGTCTTTCGTGTTTCATTAATGACTTTGCAATAAGACGGGGATTGCATTTCATTGCGATGAACAGAACTTTGCTCCCGATAGAAGCCCGGCTATATTGCGTGATGTTTAAATTCATCACTAAGATGCTTTTCATATTGTAATATTGTAAATTTTGAAAATATCAGGTGACGGAAGCATAAAAACATTTGAAATTTCTTGTGCACTACCATTTGATGACGCATGAAACCTACAGCATGAATATGAGAACAAAATGGAAAATCTTTAAGAATATGTTTTTAATTTTAAATTTACTAAATAAGTTAGGTTTACTCTATATGTGAATAAGACTTATTAATATGGAAACCCTTATTTAGTAAGATTTCAATAGTATTCTTATTTGAAAATGATAAAGAATTCATTACTAGTATAATTTTATAAAAAAAAACCCATTTTTTCCCTTTAAATCTCAGCTCTTTTTGAATTCTCACAAGAAATTACGACTGAAGTAATTTATAATTTTTTTTTTAAATAATTGAATTCTAGTTTAACTAAAACAGAAGATGTTTTATGTTCAACGAAAATTTCCATTAAAACGGGAAATGACACTGCATCATTGTAGAAGAATGAATCAAACAGGAGTGTCGTTCTGAAGTGCATCTCTAACCCCAGGTTCCGGAGTATGATAAATTACAAATTGCAGTGTCATATTTCGTCATATTTCACAAACCGGGGACAACGTACAAAAACCATTATATCAAACGTCAAATAAGATAGAGTTGTAAAGTTTGAGCGTAAGTTGTCTTAAATTACAAACCTGTCAGTACATCACAAAGCTTCCAAAGTCCCCAATACTGGTGGTAGAAATAGTAAGTGACCCAGGGGTCAGCCAGGGACCCCCGGATACTGTAGACAGTTAGTTCACTGTCGGAGGCCGCCACGGTCACCTGTCGGTATGAGTTGTTGGCGGCGGTGAAGCTGTAATTGGCCTCCTCCCATGTATCCACAGAAATCACTACTATCATAAATATACTGGCCACTAGGCCCACCAAGACCGTCCCGGCCTCGAGGATGGCATACGGAGCCGGCATACAGACGGACAGACGGACGGATTACCCTCTCTCTGTCACTGGTGAAGATCTGAACACTATCCTAGTCTTGCGTCACATCTGAGCCTGATGGCGAGGACCAGCCGTGAGAACGTCTTAAGTATCCCGCGCCTTGGATTCCTCAGTCGTCTTCAATAGTCGTCGTTCGATGTATCGAGCGCTCCGTTCAGTGGCTGTCTCCCGTAACTTGTGTCAACACACAAGTACCTGACGAAATGTTTGGATAGTATTCACACGTGGATGTGGTCCTCAGGTACCCTGGCTGATCACCAACCGCTGGGTTCTCCCCAGGCGCTCTTTCTTGTGTCAATTTTTCATCCAAAGCGTCTTTACATTTGCCTAATCTTTGTTTGGTCTCGGATGATAGAAAATTTAACTGTAGCTTAAAACCGTAAAGCTAAAATATTTACTCTTCGAGGAGAACAAAACACCGGTATCTTAATAGGTATATAGATATAATATTTATTGATTAGGTTCGGAATGTTTTCAATATGAAAAAGAAAACATGAGGTACATTCAAAACTGATTTTCAATCGATTTTTTTTTTCACAAAGATTAATCAGACTGCGGCTGTTTGTCGCGTTAAAAAAAATGTAGTAATAAACAATAAATTATACAAAACACGGATGTTCCAACCGAATAAAGTCTTTGAAGAGTAATGCTTTAAAAGTCTTTAACTATTCTCTATGATCGTTACAAATACGGAGAAATACCGTCACGCGACTCTAGATCGCGGGATCTACCACGAGAGATGATTGTCAAGACGTTTATGAATAATTGCGAGAAAGGAGATTTGATATTGTTTATTGGTTTGTTGCTTATGTCTACCACCCTCGCTATTATCTCAATCGTAGAAACCGAGTAGGAACCGCTTCGAACTGTGGATGAACCAGAACTAATCGGGGAATCGTTACCGTCATATAGGGGTGAAAATCCGTCCTCTTCACCGGCAGAGGAACATTTGATATATCACAAGATTAAAAGGACAAAAGAATCATTCTCCTCGTCATCTATTGATTGAATCTCTGTCATTAAGTCGCTATAAAAGACATTCAAGATACACGTGGAGTAGTATTGATTGAGAGCGCGTCATGCGTCTTTTTTGGCCGGCATATTTCATAAAATGTATCAAATCAAGAAACGATTTTATTATACCATTTAAAGAATTTGTCAAATAGTAACTAGTGGCTTGGTCTGTATTTCTATTTTCTACAAGTGTCTCTGTGGTTTATCAACCTTATGTCTGATCTGATTCCAAGTATCTGTACTAGAGCCCAAGTCATTAGCATTTAGAGGACAACCAGAAACAAAAGAGGGTCGGGAAAACACTGGGAATCCCGGCTCTCCTTTACGTGTTTCCTTTATGTACATTCCTTGCCTTGCAATAACTGAACAAATATTTATTTTTTTAACTATCCGCATTAACAGTTCTCGTACTAATATGGTAGTAAAATGCTTTAAATATCGAAACTTCGCATTTTTTTATTTAATCTTAAACAGCAAGTGCATATTTCTCATATGTATTATTCAAAGCTATTGACTTTAAACACAATTCTGTGTATTGTATCTGGAGACATAATCATTTAAACAATCAAGCTTCATTGTTTTAGATTCATCCATTATGCATCAGTTTATGGTGCCGCTTAGGTTGCTACCGAGTTACATCGCCAAACACTGAAAAATGTGCTTCTAAAAAAATCTTGATCGTCTTAATCAAAACTGACTTAGAATCTTCTTTAATTAATTTAACTTAATGATCTTAAACAAGAATGCCGATAGACAGCGCGGCGGACCCTATATATTTACACAGCTAAATGAATACCACCGAAGTCTGCTTTCTGTAACGGTCACCAAGGGAGCGCATGTCAATAGCATCTGCCGCGCCATTGGTCCTCCGGTCCAGGAGCGCGTGCTAGACGCATAAAATTCACTACTTTCTGTCCCTTGTACCTGCCCCTGACAAACTTTATACGTCCCCAAGGAACTATTCCAACAACAGCATTTGTGAACCTGGCCCCAGCATGAAGGGTCCTCGGCGGATCTCACAAACTGCAATTGTTCGGCTTGAAGTACGGTAAGTGACCTGTTCTCTTGTCGTTGTCTTGATGTGAACGCTTGTTTAAAAATGAATACCACTTTTCATCCGTTCTTGTAGTTTTAGCTTGTGTATATTCTGGTTAATGTATCTAAAACCCATATGCTGAATATTTTGGTATTTTATTTTGCATTGCATGGACTTATCAGCAGGTCTCTGGATTTTTTTTATCCTGTAATGAGTCTCAGGAATGACAGTGTGCATGTACAACATTTTGCCAGAATATATTTCTAGTTGGGGACCTTGCATCAATGAAATGAAATCAATGAAAAAGTATTGAATAAACATAAAACTGCATGTTTTTTGAATGAATTTTACAATTGCTTGAGAAGCTCAGCTTCAGTCTGAATAAAATTCAAACTTGTTTCTTGTCAGTTTTAAAATATATTAACTAACAGAGGTTGTTTAAAGTTACTCGTATCATTTCAAAGAACTCTACACGCAAATTCAAGATGTTCGCGTGCAATTATAGAGTAACTTGCGTAAGAAGTAAAGTAAACGTCCTATGAGTAATAAAAAAAAGTGTGGTGTACCCTTGGTGCTACTCGCACATTCGCCTTTATGGTGAATATGCGAAAGTGCGAAGTAGAAGCTGCTAGTGGCCCCAACAGAACACCGTAACAAAGCGAAAAATTTATCTTAATCATGAATAGGAAAGTTTTATATTTTGTAAGTAACCTTAAATAAGATTTCAAGATAACCAAGTATATTTTGCCATAAAGACTAGCACAATAAAAGAAAATGTTTTTGACGCTTATTCGACAACAATTTAAACTATTTTTGCGGCCTGTTTTGATGTATTTTCTTGGTTTATCAATGCGTGTTCCTATTTATTTGAACCTGTATTAATTAAACAAATGAAATTCGGTTACCAGTGTTAGTATACCGAAAGTGTTTTCTATGCATTTCAGTCACAAAAAATAAATTTGTAATTGTAACTTCCCACCTTTCCGCGATACAGGGGTGGGGGAGTTAAGATATCCGACCGACAGATAACTGGCCACTTCCGTTTACGGACGAATTAATTTGGGAACAGGAAAGCCGCATGTAAACACTCTTATGTTCTGCAGTGCTTACAAAATTATTTGCAAATCTATACTTACATTTTACCGAAAGTCCAAGGTCTTTTTAAATGGTTCTACTTTAGAGTGACGCGAAACCTAGAAATATCAAACACCAGCATGCCTAATAAATCATGTACATTTTCAGCACAGTGAAATGCATTAAAGTCTATACTTGTCAACTACATTTTTCTAAAAAAAAAAAAAATAACTCGTGATACCTCCTCATTTATTTTCATATTTCTCTTCCTTTTTATCAGCTAAAAATCATTAACTTGTACCAGGAAAACAGTGAATTTCTGATATTTCGTTTTTTTCTGTTGATGATTTCTTTCCATTTCCGGGTGATGCCTCAAGTCCATCGTTCACCTTTTGCTTTTTCGTTCCTTTCGTGTTAACGCTGGTTGTCACCCAAAGCCCCGGGGAGCCGATTGTGTTAGAGCAAGGAAGAGAATTTTTGAATAAATCGCAATGGCAAAATTGGCAAAAGAAATTTATCTCTTAAAAGCAATTTTTCATCAATATCAAACTTTTAAAGAACCAGAGAGAGAGAGAGAGAGAGAGAGAGAGAGAGAGAGAGAGGATGTTGGCAGCTACACCAGCTGAAAACTTACCATGGGCATGGTAAAGATTTTTTCTGTCGACGGTAATTCAATTATATTTTTCGTGTGCTGTGAATTGCGTGCTTCATTCAGGGAAGAATTTCACGTGCTCTCAAGTTATTAATGTCTGATTGCTGTTAAAAAAATATGCAAAGACAACTAATTTCTTACTGGAAAAAAAAACAAGAACGATTTGCGATATCTTTAAAAAAAGAAGAAAAAAAGCAAACAGACAGCACAATGTCATGAATAATACAAGGTTGAAAACATAATGGCTGGTATCAAATTCATTTCAATTTGGAAGTAATGTTAGGAACCGTTGCTCATAATCTTCAAAGAATAACACTGTCACCGGTAAATCCCCCGAGGACTCCTAGTGTAGGGACACATCTATATGTAACTTAAACACAGTTAATATCGGTCTTCATTTCTCTCCGGAATAAACGTTTTAACTCGCTGATTCGGTGTTGGGCAAATAGGACGAAATAAAACTAGATAATGTACATATTTCACATCTAGATAACATGACGGTTTTGGAATCATTTGCACCAATCGATCTGCTTGTTGTTCAATAAACTATTTGTATAAAGTGCATTTCAAATATCACATGATAGTAGACGTGGTATAACTTCGTGATTATTCGTTCCGATAACTTGGATATCACAATCTGTCCGCAAATTGTTATGTTCACATGAAGCAGTGCGAGTTTATAATCGCGGGGTCTAAGGAGAGTCTTTGAGCGTAAGTATCTCTAACAAATGCATTTCATCATCAATTTCATGCAGTTCTGAGCGGTTGTCAGGTTGCTGTCAAGTCTTTTACAATATTATATGGACGTTCCCTAATATTCCATGGTTTATGAGTGCTTTGCATTCAATACGTCTTAGAACCATGATTGATTTAAACGTTGGGAAAACTTTGTATACTATTCATCGTTCTCCAATATGTTTAAAAGAAAATAAATTAATTTGTTTTTCAAAGAATTACTAGTATTTTTGTCTTTTTCAAATACTGTATATATAGTATTTAAGATTTTTAAAAATTATTTATTGTATCATTTCTTGTGTTTAAATTCTTTAAGGTTTTTTTCTTCTTTTTTTAATCGAAAGAAGTCATAATCTTAAAATTATTTCGAGTTTTTCTAGGTAAATTCATGTTCAGATGATCTTGATTATTTTAGATAAAATCTACGAATTTTTATATCATGATTACAATATTCATTGTAATGTTCTGTTGATTCTTCTATAAATATAAAATAAAAAAAAATCAACGCAGTTTAAGCAGCGAACGAAGAATTTTCGATTTTTTTTCAACAAATGATTTATTTTCAAATGTTACAATTCAGCTAATTGTGCAGCGTTTTCTCTTTAATCAATAATTTAATGAAATGGGATATTGTGATATTTGAACAGGCAACGGATTCTAACCCCAAATACAACTAAAGGCTGACTTGATAAAGCGTTTTAATAAACTCCGATGAATCTGTTTGGAAGCCAAATAAATTAGCAGCGCCATAGAAGGGATTTCCAGCATATCCGGTATTCATCCTGCAAGACTTCAGATCCTCTTAGGGTTTGGTGGCTGTAAATGGGCTGCTTTTTATCAGTATCTACTGTACAGAAGGTATTAGGAAGAAGTTAAAAGATTAAATTTTTAGAAGAAAACGGATAACAAAATTTATAATACATGTATCTGTATATGAAACGACTTGATAGATAGATATATAGATAGATAGATAATGGGACGGAGAGACATATTCCATTTCCCAAAATAAATATTAAGTAATAAAATTTAAAAGTCAAAAATAAAATATTATCAATTCAATTCAGAAAAATAAAGAAGCACACGCTGCATTGTGAATTCCCAAACTTCACAGACCGTAGGTATCAACAAGTGTTACTTAACTTTCTAGCAACTAGTAGATCTGTGGCTGAATTGGCAATCGCTTATTGCAAATCGTTCCAACCAATTCACTGATTCATCCTATCAAAACAAGCCACTGTGTGATAAAACAACACCCGATGGAATACTATTTCAAAGTTTGTCTACAACAAAACATCTAGTTTGAAATAATCATTGCACTCCACTGAAAAGTGCAATTTAGAAAAATAGATTTAATCTAAGTAAAAACAATGAAAACAACCACACACGAATTATATAGTATTTTCATTACTGTTTATTCATGATCGAACAAAAAAGGTGACATATTTAGGAATGAAAACTTCGTTTTAACAGTAGTTATTTAGTAATTTCCAACATACCAGACTGTAATGAAAGACAACTGTTTTAGCTCACCTGGGCTGGTTTCAATTTTAATTTGTCTGGGGTCGTATTTCACTCCGTTTACTTCCTACAACGTATCTTCTCTAGAGAAACAAGACAAAATGTTTCATAAAGAAGCATTAAGGTTAAAATTTTCAAAAACATTAGTAGGCAATTATATGTTCAAACTAAGACTTCGGAGTTGAGGGTGAGGGATTCAAAGTTCTTCATTTGAGTTTCTCGGAAGAAGTTTAAAGCAACAATTTGTGATGTGACTTTACAATCGTCCTTACAGCGTAGATTCGAATTTGTTCTTACTGCGTCCCCTTGATATATAATAGAGCCAAAAAAGGGATGCAAAATTCAACTTTTGAATATATCGGTGGAAAATCATATCCTCGATAGCCACAACGTGATATTTCTGAGCAGACACTCGTTTATTGATCAACAATGTGACATCATTCGGGTTAAAACTGAATGCATAAGAATGCTTTCTTTAATGTACATGATAAATTGTCACACTGGTTTACAAAACGTTATACCCTTGTAGTCAAGATGTAGCCCCGATTACAACTAAGAATAAGAAAATATAGAAATAAAGAAAAAATTTCAAGGATTGACTTTAAAAAATATTACTCCAGTGAGCGATGTGACCCATAGGTTTCTGTTTTATTCTACAGGACATGGTTATACCTCAGTAGCTGCCATTATGCGATGTTCTACACACACAATCACCAAGATGTCGCTGTTCTTTGGCGCCGTCGCCATCAGCACCATGGCGCTAGCTGTCGCCACCAACCACTGGATCATAGCATGGGAAACCACCACCCCGTACGTATGGATCCGCCCCAGAATACTGTGGAAACTATCAATCTTATTCTCATTCACTGTCGACAGAGCACATATTTATACGATCTCACAGACTCTCCGATTCAGCGTCATAAAGGAATGTAAAACTGCCGTTCTGGTTTGCGTGAAATCATAATATCCGGCTATTGTAGCGTGAAATCATAATATCCGGCTATTGTAGCGTTTTTAATTTACTGCTTTACGGTAATTTCTCTCAGAGTTGCATCCTGAAGGATGCAAAATGACAAATCAAAAATATTTTTTCAAACTAATTGAGCAAAAGTTAAAGGACATACATGTATCATACATGTATTTATTTTGAAATTATCCCTTTTAAATGTTATACTATTGATTGTCTAATCTATGTTAAAAAGTCGTAAAAACGTGTACAAAATCAATTTTAGATTGCAAAAGTGTAAGTACAATTGAAATATAATAATTGCACTTGTAACTAAATATATGCATACAATATCTTTGACTCTGTCATGGAAACTAAGAACTAAATCCTTAATGAGAAATAATAATTTATAAATATTTTTAAAAAGAAGAGCAAATTGGTTTCATTTGTCAGTCGGTCAATAGACCACAATTGTTACTTACTTTGACTTCAAACTGTATATACTGGTATGAAGAGGCAAAGATTTTACGGGGTCAAAGGTCAAGAGTCAAACTTCTCTAGAAATAATATTATAAATAATTGTTTACACTGGTACCTCCCAAGATGCAAATGACCCTTTGGATTCTGATGTCACAACGTTTAAGTTCAAGAGTCCAAGAGTCAGGCTTTTCTGGACATAAGAATATAATATATATCTCCACTCAAAGCTGTTTGCTTATAGCTTGTACAGTCCTTGTACACTGCTCCTCCCCTAAAGGGAAGATGAGCCTTATTGATTTGGAAGACACAAGATCAAAGGTCAAGGGTCAAAGTACATGTACTCTGAATAAAAAAGATAAATACCTTAAAACATTATTGACAAAGATCAAAGCTGGTGCACTCTAAAACTAAGATACCCTTCATTGATAAAAATATCGCCCACTTAATATAATGTGACCAGACAAAATACATGGTATACTGGTACCCCGCATAAAGTAGATTATCCCCTCCCCCAACGAGAGGTCATGGCTCTTGAAAATAAATTCTAGAGA
This sequence comes from Magallana ariakensis, assembly GCA_020458035.1. NCBI lineage: Eukaryota > Metazoa > Mollusca > Bivalvia > Ostreida > Ostreidae > Magallana > Magallana ariakensis. The sequence goes on along the minus strand of CM035817.1, from coordinate 52,761,759 downwards.
AATGGTTTAATAAAATGTCTGTAATAGCCTTTGCCTGATGTAGATCTAACTTAATATTGTGGTTGCCCTTGACTAGTAGAATATCCACTATTTCAGTATCTTTACAGATATTGTAAATCTAAAATTTATCCCGTTTCATATCGCCCATGGGTTTAAATTTAACTCAGAAACCTTTCTCGCTTTAGATTAGATGGCGATAAAGAGGACTCGAACTCTACAATGGAAGACGTTCCGTCCGAGCATCCAGAAATTAGTAAGAAAAAAACTAGGGTTCGCTGCTTGTTTTCTGCATGCTTCGAGATGAATAAAGTATCGTTTATGCGAAGACAACTCAAATTTTATGCATCGCATAATTAAAATTACTGAAGATTTCAATGTTTTTTTCCCCAATGCATTTTGAAATAGCGGTATTGTTTTGGATTTTCCCCAATATCTAAAACCTTTTTCTGAAAAAGGGAGGGGGGAGGTCAATTTTTAATCCTGTGTTCTCATTTAAGAATAAAATTTAGCTGTTAAAATGCGTACTAAACACTAGAATTGTTGTTATAGGAAATAAATTTCGAGGTAAGATGTATTTTGTGGGGGTTTTGTGTGTGCGGGTTTTTTTTTTTTTTTTAACCTTTTTAGGATCTTCAGGGTAAGTCTAAGAATACCCCCAATCTTTGACTTTGAGGACGATGCGATGCTTCGTGCTTGTAGGGTCATTTATAGTCCTATCAATAATCTTTTCATTATCGGTGTATTATTTTTTTCATATCAGTATGTTATCTATCAGTTTTATATCTATAAGAAATTTGTGTGCACTATATTTGTAGATTCACTGGTCAATCAAACGACTGTTATAGATAATGAATTTCGAGGTAAGATGTATTTTGTGAGGTTTATGTGTGTTTGGTTGTTTGTTTGTTTGTGTTTTTACCTTCTTATGATCTTCAGGGTAAGTCTAAGAATACCCCCAGCCCCATCTTTGACTTTGAGGACGATGCGATGCTTCGTGCTTGTAGGGTCATTTTAGGATCAAAACATTTATAGTCCTATCAACGATCTTTTCGGTATTGGTGTATTAATTATTTTTCTTTTTAAATATCAGTATGTTATATATCAGTTTTATATTTATACATGTAGGTTGTGTACACTATATTTGTAGATTCACTGGTCACACTATATATTTGTAGATTCACCGTGTACAAAATATTTTTAGATTCACTGGTCACATTATATTTGTAGATTCACTGGTCACACTATATTTGTAGATTCACTGGTCACACTATATTTGTAGATTCAGTGGTCACACTATATTTGTAGATTCAGTGGTCACATTATATTTGTAGATTCAGTGGTCACATTATATTTGTGGATTCACTATGTACACTATATTTGTAGATTCACTATGTACACTATATTTGTAGATTCACTATGTACACTATATTTGTAGATTCACTATGTACACTATATTTGTAGATTCAGTGGTCACACTATATTTGTAGATTCAGTGGTCACATTATATTTGTAGATTCAGTGGTCACATTATATTTGTGGATTCACTATGTACACTATATTTGTAGATTCAGTGGTCACACTATTATTGGTCAATCAAACGTCTAACTTTGGACTTTGGCAGGTCTGCTTCAGCCTTACGCTTTTTAATCCTTCCACAGGTAAGATGACTAAAATAAAAAATATAAACATTATTCTTACACCTAACAGTAATCTAACATAAATCAATATTCCAGAAGTTGTCAAAACAAACATCACCTCAAATAACCAAATCAATAAAAAAAAAAGGGAATCCGGAATCCGGATTGTTCCAAAATTTACAATATTCTATCACTGTTGCTTTTTAGACTACGTAATGAAAGGCAAAGATTGGTGTGTGAGTCTACTGAAGTACAAGACCTCCCCGGCTGAGGATACCTCCCACCAGGAGATCAGCTTCAAAATAGCAGGTATGGTAGACAGCAGACTAATTAGCTGGTATGGTAGACAACAGACAACATAGCAGGTATTGTAGAAAGCAGACAAATTAACAGGAATTATAGACAACTGATAAATAGCAGGTATGGTAGAGAGCAGAACAATAGCAGGTATGTTTGACAACAGACATAATATTGTAGCTGGTATAGTAGACAACAGACATACTGTAGCTATTATGGTTGACAACAGACATGATACTGTAGCTGGTAAGGTAGACAGCAGACAGAATAACAAGTATGGCATGTAGATAGCAGACACAATAGCTGGTATTGTTGACAATTATACTGTTGTTGTTCAGGGAGACACAAACACAGTGTAGGTGGTAAGGTACACAACAATCATACTGTAGCTGGTATGGTAGACACAAACATGCTGTAGCTGTATGGTAGACATCAGATGAACTACATACTGTATCTAATATGGTAGACAACAGACATACAATAGTTGGTATGGTAGACAACAGACATACAATAGTTGGTATGATAGACAACAGACATACAATAGTTGGTATGGCAGACAACAGACATACAATAGTTGGTATGATAGACAACAGACATACAATAGTTGGTATGGTAGACAACAGACATACAATAGTTGGTATGATAGACAACAGACATACTACATACTGTATCTGGTATGGCAGACAACAGACATACTATAGTTGGTATGGTAGACAACAGACATACTATAGTTGGTATGGTAGACAACAGACCTACGGTAGTTGGTATGGTAGACAAAATACATACTATAGTTGGTATGGTAGACAACAGACATACTATAGTTGGTATGATAGACAACAGACATACTACATACTGTATCTGGTATGGCAGACAACAGACATACTATAGTTGGTATGGTAGACAACAGACATACTATAGTTGGTATGGTAGACAACAGACATACAATAGTTGGTATGGTAGACAACAGACATACAATAGTTGGTATGATAGACAACAGACATACTACATACTGTATCTGGTATGGCAGACAACAGACATACTATAGTTGGTATGGTAGACAACAGACATACTATAGTTGGTATGGTAAACAACATACATACTAAAGTTGGTATGGTAGACAACAGACATACTATAGTTGGTATGATAGACAACAGACATACTACATACTGTATCTGGTATGGCAGACAACAGACATACTATAGTTGGTATGGTAGACAACAGTCATACTATAGTTGGTATGGTAGACAACAGACATACTATAGTTGGTATGGTAGACAACAGACATACTATAGTTGGTATGGTAGACAACAGACATACTATAGTTGGTATGGTAGACAACAGACCTACTGTATCTGGTTTGGTAGACAACAGACATACAATAGTTAATATGGCAGACAACAGACATACAATAGTTGGTATGGTAGACAAATACATACTACATACTGTATCTGGTTTGGTAGACAACAGACATGCAATAGTTGGTATGGCAGACAACAGACATATTATAGTTGGTATGGCAGACAACAGACATACTATAGTTGGTAGGGTAGACAACAGACATACAATAGTTGGTATGATAGACAACAGACATTCAATAGTTGGTATGATAGACAACAGACATACTACATACTGTATCTGGTATGGCAGACAACAGACATACTATAGTTGGTATGGTAGACAACAGACATACAATAGTTGGTATGGTAGACAACAGACATACAATAGTTGGTATGGTAGACAACAGACATACAATAGTTGGTATGATATACAACAGACATACAATAGTTGGTATGATAGACAACATACATACTACATACTGTATCTGGTATGGCAGACAACAGACATACAATAGTTGGTATGGTAGACAACAGACATACAATAGTTGGTATGATAGACAACAGACCTACTGTTGTTGGTATGGTAGACAACAGACATACAATAGTTGGTATGATAGACAACAGACATACTACATACTGTATCTGGTATGGCAGACAACAGACATACTATAGTTTGTATGGTAGACAACAGACATACAATAGTTGGTATGATAGACAACAGACCTACTGTAGTTGGTATGGTAGACAACAGACATACAATAGTTGGTATGGTAGACAACAGACATATAATAGTTGGTATGGTAGACAATAGACATACAGTAGTTGGTATGGTAGACAACAGACATACTATAGTTGGTATGGTAGACAACAGACATCCTATAGTTGATATGGTAGACAACAGACATATTTTAGTTGGTTTGGTAGACAATTATACTGTCGCTGTTCAGGGAGATAACTGACATACTGTAGTTGTAAGGTAGACAATAGACATACTGTAGTTGTAAGGTAGACAATAGACATACTGTAGTTGTAAGGTAGACAATAGACATACTGTAGTTGAACATACTGTAGCTAGTATGTTTGACAACGCACATATACTGAAGCTGATATGATAGACTAATAGAATAAATCATTATTACGAGTTTGGGATAGTGAAATTCCACCGAGGGAACCAGATTCACGGTCTAGGACAAGGCTCTGCCGAGTCATAGACCGTGAATCTTGGCCCCGAAGTGGAATTTCACTATCCCACACGAGTATGTAATGAATGATTCTATTAGTCTTCCAATATACTGTACCGATCAGACCCAACCTAACACCAGAGTAAACCCCAAGTAAACCCCGGGTTTACTATTGGTGTTTACTAGGGGTTTACTCTGGGTTTGCTGTAATTCCAGCTCCTTGTATATTCCGTATACACTGTTAGCGTCTGCTTTTAGGGGTATACTTCTGACCGGGTTTACTCTCTGTGTCTGTGTATATATATATATATATATATGGCCGGGCCTAACTGCAAATAATCATCATGAATTTAGATTTTTTGCACCTATAGAGGAAATTTATAATTATTTGTAGTGTTCACAATATGATTTACTTGGATGGTATTAATGACTTGGAATGAAGTTGACTTTACACCCTTTACAGATAGTCAAAACAATATGGCGCCGCATTTTGTAGTCAATCTATTACTTATGTTGTTGGCCGCCATTTTCCACGTGGTTGGCGCGGTGAAAGCAAGCTCTCAGACTCTTATCGGTGGAATCATCTACATCATTGCAGGTATGCCGTCTGAAGACATTTAGATGATGATACGGTCCCTTACATTACATAACAAATGTCGATATGATCACATATTTTAGGCATATGTTCTGGAATTGCTTTTACTATTTGACAAGTGTTTTTACCATTCTACATCATCTAATATTACATTATTTACCCCTAAGATTGTTCAGTCATAATATTTGTAACACACAGAACCTTGCGTTTGTGATGATAATGCTGGATTTTTTTTTATAAAATTGCGGGAATATTTTTTAATTTCTTTTGCATTACAATTATTTTATTTTTGTGTCATATCGGTATTTTAAAATAAAAGAAAAAAAATTGATAAGGTTATTTTTACATCGAATTTTTAAAATTAATGCATTTTATTTTAGCACATCAATCTACTTATGGCAACTAAAAGTAAAACCCTGAGTAAACGTCATCCTTAATTATTCATTATGAATATCAGTTTTATAAGGTCTGCCAGAAAGTGAACGTCTTCATCATTAAACTTGGCTCTACTTCTTATGTGTTGAATGTGATCACACCTTAGGTTACTTTTTTGTTATTTGTTGGTACAGTCTTGTTGCAGTCACTTTTCCTAACGTTGTCCCAGTGGAGTAAATCTTCACCTTTCTTAAAAGCTTTCGATTATTTATCACAGTTGAATATTGTATGCATCTAATATAGTAATGCAGCATCAATACAATATACTAATAAACGTTCCGACCAGTTCTATTTTAAACAATTTAAGTCCCTGGATATTGCGCAGTTTTGTTTTAATTTAAACCTGATGGAGTTAAATATGGTGGCATATCTCTGCCCCTTGTGAGCAAGTTATTTTTCTATTAACTATGTCGACATGCAAGATAAATATGTTGACATGCAAGATAGTTATGTCAACATGCAACATATATATGTTGACATGCAAGAAAACTGCAATTAAATAAGAATTATAACAAATCTTAAAAGAATCTCAAATATCGCCAACATGTGACATCCAAGATGCTAGATGCTACCTATTTATGTCGACATGCAACTTATTTATGTTAACATGCAAAATAAATATGTTGACATGCAACATATTATGTCGACATGCAACTTATTTATGTTAACATGCAACTTCCTTATGTCGACATGCAACTTATTTATGTCGACATGCAACTTAGTTATGTTAACATGCAAGATAAATATGTTGACATGCAACATATTTAAGTCGACATGCAACTTAGTTATGTTGACATACAACTTATAAGTTGCATGTCAACATATTTATCTCGCATGTAAACATAACTAAGTTGCATATCAACATATTTATCTCGCATGTCAACATAAGTAAGTTGCATGTTGACATAAATATGTTGCATGTCGACATAGAGAAGTTGCATGTTGACATAAATAAGTTGCATGTCGGCATAGAGAATTTGCATGTTGACATAAATAAGTTGCATGTCAGCACATTTATCTTGCATGTTAACATAAATAAGTTGCATGTCGACATAAATAGGTAGCATCTAGCATCTTGGATGTCACATGTAGGCGATATTTGAGATTTTTTGAGATTTTTAAAATTCTAATTTCATTTCAATTTTCTTGCATGTCAACATAGTTATGTTGCATGTTGACATAATTATCTTGCATGTCAACATATTTATCTTGCATGTTGACATATTTGATAGAAAAATAACTTGCACACAAGGGGCAGAGATATGCCACCATAGTTAAATAATTTCCTTTGGATTTTGAAAATGGAATATTTTTTAATGGATCATTTTACCTTTATTTGATTAATCCTTCATTACTTTGTGCACCATTTACTTGCGTTAACAATGATATGTGTTTCTCGCGCTGCACAACTGTCCGTCTTGAGTCGTCATTTATTACACATATCAATGACGTCATATATTCCCATAGCGGTGGTTTGTGTTATTATGCAATGTTGTGTCCTTATTAAAAATTTGTATATTATAGACGTCATTTCTCTCGCTGTAGGTCTGTGTACTGCTGTCAGCATCGTGCTATATATTACCTTTATCAATGATGGCGTCCACTATGCGGGCCCGGAGAAGGAGAACAGCTACTTCGAATACCGCTATGGTTGGTCCGCTTATGTCCTTACCATCTCCTACCTGTCTTCCCAAGTGGCCGCTGTTCTCTGTGTGACGCTCTTCCTACAGAGATACCCTAATGTCAACGATTTGGTCAGACTTATACCTGGCCTGGACAAGAAAGTGCCAAAACCTGAAGATGTTGACCAAGGAACCCTCATCTAGGGATTTCGCCCTGGTAATAATAAGCTTGCTGAAGGAATATGACTCCAATTTTTTTTTAACTATGAGAGTTTAATGTTTTGTACAGCTTGTTCTTATGAAGGGTATAACAATACCTGATTGACTTTTATATGCACTGTGCTCAATATTATGTACAGTGTACATGTCTATACATGTTTTTTTTTAAATTTTGCATATTGAACCTTTTGCATTGTAATTCATTTAGTTGTTATCAATTATACATATTTGTTAAACATGTATTTATTGCATGTTTTAAATACTGTCAACCTCATATATAGACGTCCCTCGTGGTATTGTCTTTTTCTCTCTTTACTTTTGGTTTGGCTAACCTGCCTTTATAGATTACCTTCAACATTAGCAAAAGTATTTCCTTTTGTCGGCGAAACAACCATTTTTCTCTCATCCTCAAAAACTAACTTGTAAATGTTCTTGTAAACACTAAGTATTCGTTTTCCAAATATTGTAGAAGAAAGTTGGTTATGTAATAGATGGTAAAACAATAAAATACTTATTGATCTCAATTTGGCCCTCAAGGGAATCTAACATTTGTTAACGTGAAAATCGTCTACAGAAAAGTGATGGATTTATGAAATTTTAGGGTTTTTTCCTAAAAATGTACGTCCAGCATATATACCGGGTAACTATATTGATGTAGACAAACCTATGGAAAGAGTCAAACTGAATCATTTGCGTTCAACACGCCGTCGTGCTAACGCAACTTTGCAAAACGCGCCGTTGCGCTAACTCACAACGCACCGTCGCGCTAACGTATCTTTGCACAACACGCCCTCACGCTAACGCAACATTGCACAACACGCCGTCGCGCTAACGCAACTTTGCACAACAAGCTGTCGCGCTAACACACACCGCGCCTTTGCGTTAACGTAACTTTGTATAACGCGCCGTCGCGCTTACATACAACACGTCGTCGCGCTAACGCGTTTACCAAAACAGGCCGTTGCGCTAATACACAACACGCCGTCGCGCTAACACACCTTTGAACAACACGCTGTCGCTCTAACGCAACTTTTCAAGTTTCACAGTCTAGTAGGAAATAGTGTCCGGAAATATCAGATTGTGCATGTTGATAATAATTCATGTGTTTTAAAAGTTACAAATTCATATAAGGTGCTGTGTATATTACCAAAACAAAGAAATTTTAAAATGTACAATAACAGGTACATAAATTATGTCATTAATAGATAATTGTTGAATTTATGAATTATATCAAATATTTTTAATTGATTTGATCTAGTAGGCCCTAAATGAAAGGTGCCTACAGGTTTATGAAATTTAAGATATAAAACTTTCTTTCAGTGATGCTTCATAATAATAACTTTGTTAGATAAGGTGTACCGGGGCTTAAATGTTTGTTAAACACAATGAAAAATGATATTTTGAACTCTCATTTTGTACGAAATATGAAGTATAAAAGTAACAAATCTCAGAGTTTTGTCCATTTTTTACTAATGGAATATATCTAGAATGCCTACAGTCTCTCAAAAACAGCATCAAACAAGCTCTTAACCTCCTCTATAAAATGATAGCATATAGGTATCGAGATTACTTTTTTCATGATTTGATTTAGAATGTACATAATTCCTTTAAAGCCGAAAAATACGGGAAAATTTTTCATCAAATCAATTATGACGTCATAATGGTTCTAGCATCAAAAAGACACTCTGGAATCATTTACTAGATCTTGACCTTAGGCTATATAGGAATTATGTAGAAAAAAAAGTTTCTTCACATTCTTTATCAAATCATGGGAAAAGTAATCCCGATCCCTATAATCAATTTGACATCATTTTAAAGAGGGGGCCCAAAGCTTGTTTAATGACGTTTTTGGAGAGACTGTAGACATTCTAGATATATTTCATTAGTCAAAAATGGACAAAGCTCCGAGAGTCGGTACTTATATCCTTCATATTTCATAGAAAAATGAGAGTTTAAAACATGATTATTCTTTGTGCTTACCAAAAAAATAAGCCCCGGTACACCCATTGTCAAACAAAGCATCATTAAAAGAATTTATATCTTGAATTTCATAAACCTTTAGGCACCTTTTATTTACTATATCTTGAGGTAAAGTAATCAATTGGCAAATTTACTAATGTTTTACATGCTAGCATATCCTTATACAGTGACATAACTATATTTTTATTCATATGTATTGATAATAAATAAAAAATATATATTTAGATTTCAAAGAAAATTTATTTTTATTTTTCATCCATGCTTGCATGCAGGCCTAAATATTTTAGCATGCGCAGTCTGCTATTTCCGGTGTTGTATAGGAGCTTTTCCCCAGAGTAGCTTTCCCTCCTTGAAAACCTGCTATAAAGTAGCCTTTCCCCCCGGGGGAACAGCTACTATATAGTAGTTTCCCCCATAGTAGGGTTTTCCCTCACGTTTTTGATTCAAAATTTATAAAAAATATTTATGGAAACACAGTAAGGATTTAAAATCAATGTTTTGACGCTCAGTTTGCATATACCTGCATTCATCTGTACCGGTTAAGTTTTGTTTTGCCGATTTATTATTTTTTATAGACAATGCTTAAAATTGAAAATATGTATCATGGTGTACATAGAACTTTTTTAAGGTAATTATCTAATAAATTACATGATTTGACAAGATAAACACTCATGCTACCCAGCGATGGCCCCGATGACTTGATTAATTGTTTCTCATTAGGTGATCCAGGTTCAATCCTAGAAATAACTAAAGTATCTTTCTCTTTGAATTTATCTTAAAATTGACAAATTGCAATTTTTTTACGTTTTAATTTTGTAAAAAGAAATAAGTAAACAAATATAATGCGTACATTCAAATGTTTCTCGGAGATGGTTCAATAGAATTTAAAGAAACTTTATACTCTATTTAAAACAGTATTTAAACTTTATCTCTAAAGGAAAGATTTGATTTAAACCACTGTTTGACATTTTTTCTACGAAGCTTAAAACTTGAAATTCAACGTATAAAGGACCTTTTTGTAGTGGATGTTTCTTGGGGAATGTTCATGTATGTATTCTTGTCTTCATATACCTTGTAATACGTGTACATATAGTTTCAAGTGATGGTATATATCTGAAAATTTTATTTGTTGAAAAAAATAAAAACAAAATACCTTTCTAAGTATATGAAATGTAATGAGCCATGCGCGGATCTAGAGGGGGGGTCGGGGGGGTCCCAACTCCCCCTGGAAAATAAAAATTTATTAAATTTACATAGTAAAATTATCGCAAATATGCCTCGGACCTCCCCCCCCCTGGCAAACACAATTACCCTTCGGACCCCCCCCTGGAAAAATTTTCTGGATCCGCGCATGATGAGCTGTCTAGTTTGAAATACATTTCACAATCTGAAATTTCATTTGATTTAGAACCCCATCAAGCGAAGTAAAAAAAAAAAATTCAGTTTCTCATCAAATCATTGCACCCGGTCTCCCGTTAGATAATTATTTAGAAGTAAAGATATAGTTTATATTTAAGATCGTCGATTCTAAAGGTATTAACATAAAATCAATAGTCTTTGGGGACAAAGGGGGTAATTTTCCACTCCTTAATCCTTCTGCAAAGTTTAGTCTAGATATATCAGTTATTTTCTTTGAAAGGCGCTTATTACATAGAAAATAATACATGGCAAAATCTGTACCACATCCCATATTAATCTGAGACTCCAATATCAGCCGAAGGAACAAAGGCCATGGGGCTGATACTGGTTGAGAGTTTATTCAAGTGTAATACGTATTTTGCCAAGTATTAATATTGTTGATTTCATCATGTTTTCATATGAAAAACTTTACCCAGCTTTATCTTAGTTCTCCCATCTCAAAACCGGCGCATTTTTGACGCTTAATAAACGTATTGTGACGTCTTCTAGAAGAATATGTCCGTATTATAACAGTATTATAACATCATAGTCCACACCGTAAATATGCATCGATTAAAACAAAAATATCCCCAGTATTTCGAAATCGGAATAAAAGGAGCAAAGGTGTTCCAAAAAATCGTAACAAAGGGTGATATAAAGTGTGATGATACAGGAATGTGATAAAAACGTGCCTTCGTTCATATCAGGTTGAAAAAAAAACCCTGTATTTTAAAGTATGTATTAAAAAATGCATTATTTATCCTTTATTATGGGTAATAAAATGAATATCTTCTCAGATATTGCAAACTATTGCCACGAATGGTCCGCAATAAAAATGACCGGAATGAAAAACGGGGAAAATCTACTATATAGTAGGTTTTCCGTGGCGGTAATCTGGCTATAAAAAGGGGGAAAACCACTATATAGCCGGCTTTCCGTGTGGGAAGATCTACTATATAGTCATTTTTCCAGGGGGGGGGGTGGCTGCTATATAGCCATCTTTCCGGGAGGGGAAAGGCACTATTTAACACCGGAAACGACTTCCTACTAGACTGTGAAACTTGCAAAATTGCGTTAGCGCAACGGCGTGTTGTGCAAAGTTGTTAGCGCTACGGTTCGTTGTGTGTTAGCGCGACAGCGTGTTGTGTGTAAGCGCGACGGCGCGATGTGTGTAAGCGCGACGGCGCGTTGTGCGTCAGTACGAGATATCGTGCTCACGCAAATGGCCTTATCCGGACACCATAGATTCCAGATCAATGTCGTAACTATAGCTTCCACGAACCAGCGCAAACAATGTAAATTTCATGCTTTTTTAAACGAAAACCTTGACAAATGCCTGATTTTGCGGCTGCTTTTCTGCAAAATTGCGATGCAGGAAGAAATTGTTTTATGAAATGTCGATGTTTGATGCAAATCGTTCAGACTGGGGTCTGTTTTTTAAAACACAGAAAAAAATATCATCCAAGATGATAAATAAAGAATAATATCGAATATCAAATCCAGAAATTTGTTCCATCAAATTCCAGGATTAACTAGAAATGAAAAATTGTATTTCCAACAAAAAAAGTTGCATGTCAATTCCACCGAGAGAATAGTTTGCCTGAGAAATCTCACTATATGCTAGTAATTCTGTTTTTACATGAACTCTCCGATTTTTCACGTTCGTTAGCCAGCAATATTGATGTGAAAATCACGGGAAATATCAGCAGTCTGCTGCTCTCGTCTTATATTCCGGTCTCCGACTTCTTCACATTATGGATAGGTTTCACGGAGACCAGTGAGCTGTAGACACGACGATACTTGTCGCCTGTGGAACTTGTGTGTGATTTATACATGAACCGCTATTTTTGATTGCGTCAGATTAGATTTGGTCCACGGGCAATTTATACTTTTATATAAATACATCCCTTTAGTATAAATAATTTAATAAATAAACGGCGGTAAAAAGTGTCCATGTTTTTCTGGAAAATTTCCTCTGAGAGCACCATTGCCACGATGCTTTGTTTCACTTTACATGTAGTAGGGTACAGTGTAACCTCGACCAAAGGTTTCTTTTTACTCTTAGAAATCTGAAATCTGAAGATTTGACATGAAGGCTGTCGACCATTGAGCGAATTCTCAAAGAGTACCATGGATTGCCAACCAAACTGGAAATTATATGATATACCTTACTATTTTTAAGCGAAGCTATATGCGTATACTGTTATTTTACCTTTTTTTCATCATCAAAACTCTAGCTACTGCTAATATAGAGAGTTAATCGCTAATTTTACATGTAACGAAAGGCTCGAAAAAAAATCTGTTAATTATTCTTCCATTTATAAAAGTTTTTTTCTATGACATGTATATATAAATTTCGTAATATGCAATTTAAAACAGTATTTACATACAAAGAAGTATATTTATACTTTGGAATATTGGAATCCGTGGGCACTCAAATTTCTTGGGTAGCTCTCGCCCAAACCTTTATACATCATCGGCCAAATATAAACACCATCTTCCATTTATATTTATACAACCGAATCCACAGAACTTTGTCTCTTGAACCATCGATAAACCCTGTCAAATTGTGAATTTGCCTTTTTAATCAGACATTATATCTCATTTATTTTTGGTAAGTGAAAAGTGTCGATCTGGCTCTGTGACTATAAGTGCTATGTAAACGAGTCTTTTGGTATATCTTATTCCCCGGTCCTCGGCGATTCCATATGTAAGAGCGGGAGTGGCTCTTCTATGGGCATCGAACCTAATGTTTTATATGTCATTTCAGTTCATATCATTAGGGGCGTATATACTAATAATGTATGTAATAATAATAATAATAATAATAATAATGTATCACAAAATTGAATATTTCAGTCTTGTACGAAATACTGGTAAATGCACATGGCTATATACATGGAGGTCGCTATACATGCAAGTTTTAGCTGACTCTAAGGAGATTTTTTTCTACACATAATATCTGAAAACTTGCATCTCTACATCAAATGTATACATATACATTTACATAAATATTTTTTTTAATTTTTTTTTTATTTAACATGTACATATACAGTTGAACTATGTGTTATTTTGACAGTTCGGACATTTTTTAATAAGTAATAAAAAATACCTTAATTTAAAAAAAAATCTTTATCTATCTTTGAAATAAAATATTCATGCGTGTGTCGAGGAACCTTGAATCCAAATAGTAAGAGGGCTCGATGGTCGTGGCTATTTTTAGACTATGTTTAAATCTCTTCAGAAAAATAGTTCTGTATAAAGATTTAGGAAACTGATAAATTTTAAAGCTAACGTTTAAGTTTAAATCAAGTTTGATGGATAACATGTTGACCACCTAGCCTCTTTAAAAACTCTGTGTAAGGTAACACATTATACTTCAGTCCGTTCCTACACAGTGATCACAGATGCACTGTATTTACTTTTACATAAAATTGCTATTAAAACTTTCTTTACCTAAAGAATAATATAATGAGAACTACATGTAAATGCAATTTTTAAACTTTTTCATAAATTCGATCAGTGTTTATTATCTATAAAAGATATAATATATAATCAGGTACTCTTTTCTTCACACAATTGCTCTGAAAAAATTTATTTCTACCCATGATCAGCAAATGCAACATTTTAACTATGTAGGGAAAAAGATGCAAGCATAGGGATTCAAATGGTGATCAAAATGTTGTAACATGGTTTTGTCAACAGTCAAATTTTTTGAAAGACTCTTGTGAAAGCGTTCAGATTTAATTTAATGAAAACTGCTGGGAGGAGATTAAATAATCATTTTAAACAAACTCTCATTCCTTTGTTTAAGAAATGCGAAATTTCGCAATGTAAATTGTAAAACACATTTTTTTCACCTTTTCTTTGCGTAAAATGCTTATTAAAGATCTATTATGTGATTTCTCCTTAGAGCTTTTGTGTCAGACTGTTAATTGGATAAAACACCTTGGCATTGGTAAGAAATCTGATAAGATCTTAATCTACTTAACACCCTTAATTGTTTAATTGTTAACCCATTCAGATGCCAGCTTCTGGCGGTGAGGCATTTGATAATCCGATCTACGCGTTGAAGTCATACCCTGTCAATTTAATGAAATGTATTTAGTAAAAAATATAAATTCATAGAAAAATAATTCAAGTTCAAAATAATTTGGTGAGGAAATTTTACGAAATTGTTGGTAGAAATGATATTTTAAACTAAATCATAGACTTCATTTATATTGACAGCAACATATCTTTTGTACACCTAAATGGATGCATGGATAATTCAAAATAATTTCTTTCTTTTTCACGGGAGCTAAACTTTTTTCTCATTAATATATATGTTTGACTCTCAAATTTTCATTTACATGTATTTAACAATGTGATCCTTCACTTGAGTTCTTTAGACTTTTTGAAATCATAAGTCAGTTGGAGTTTTATGATATTTATTAAGCACACATTATCGTATAGTGGTCTAAATTCAATCTGATGTTTCTTATTCAAATCATAAGTACAAAATCAGCATATAGAATAAGCAATTATTAATACATCCTTTCGGGTCACAGTTCATAAGTGACTTATAAACGAAGTACATTGTTAAATTTTAATTACAATTAAGAGTCTTGCATCCGTTGATCGTTTCCCAAAGTCCAATCACCATCGAGAGTTTTATCTTTCCTGTTCATTCCGCTGACACTCCGCTGACACCAAGAATTCAAACTATGTCAGTTGTCCTTTTCAGTCAATGACCTGATGAACTTTAACATTGTTCACTATTATCTTTCAATGTACACTTATCTCGCATCGAGTGCACAGCAAGCTAATGACTAATTAACATAAAGCAGAATACAATCATAAAAATTATATTTCATATATAGGACTATCACTATCTGGTTACAACAAACACAGCAAAGTAGTTGGATGAGTATTCATTTAAACAATAAAATGCTTTCTTTGGTGATTCATTCGGGGTATGAAGGTAGCGACATTGCAGAAAAAATACATAACCCGCGTTAGCGGGTTATGTAAATTTTTTCTGCAATGATCGCTACCTTCATAACCCGAATGAATCACCAAAGAAAGCATTTTATTGTTTATATTAATATCTTTCTTTTAACAAATTAATAAATTGAGCGTAAAAAGTAAGTAAAATTCACTAAATTACTGTTAACGTACATAAGTACGTTAGCTAAAAGAAACAGCCAAATCGTCTCCTGTGAGACTTTGAGTCTGTCATCATCATGGTTATTTCGTGCAGTCCGTGATTTTTCTTAGGTAGTTGTAGGTCTCGACCAATCGATAAACTGGGCGTGTCAATTTCAGTCCTGTCACTTTCTTGTCAGTTTCAGCCGCTGTAGATTTCGACCAATCGATAAACGGGGCGTGTAGATTTCAGTCTGGCTGTTTCTATAGAGCTATGAATTAACTATATGTCTCCGTAAGAAATAGAGGGAATAATACTTGGTAGATGTAAATATAACACGGTTAAATTTGGAAGGTCACGTTTATACAGCAACATGTAAATAAAAGGAATATATACACAGTATAGTTCTCATATGCATTTCAAGGTTTGGATTCCATTAAATTGTTGCTGGGCCAGAAATCAACTATTTCATTTCAGCTGTTGCTGGGCCAGAATTAAACTATGTCATTTCAGCGAAAATTTACAACAGAACCAAAAATCATTCATAGTACTGATCGATGCTGAACTGCGTATTTGGGGAAACCACGCACAGTCAGATATATAATTTGAGAGGATAACTAATTCAGTTAGTTGCAAGAACTTGCATCTAATCTATTTGTAATGTACACTATTGAAAAAAAATATTTTAATACTGTAAGTTCGGCTTCTATTTTATATCTTAACCTAAGTACGTCGAATAAGAATATTGTTTCAGAGGAGCATATAATCTATCGTATTTGCCTAAGAGTAATTATAAAATATGTGCTAAACTGTACACATATATCATTCACATGGAAAAATTGTACCCTTAGGAGATTTGTTTACACGAAGAAACCCAGCAGGGGTAGTATAACCCTGTGAAACACAGACCCCACGCGGCAGTTCCTGGTGTGAGGTCACAGGGTCAGGGAATAAGTGTCAGCTTCAACATCTTCTAACCAGGTTAATGTTGAGCCAAGAGGATCAACTCAGCGGGATCCAGCAGTTTTAAAGTATCACCACCACCACCACCACAAACAAATTATCCGAGCCTGCAAGATGAGTTTGGGGAGAGAAATGACAAAGGAAGAAATAATTGATGTTTTGGTAGGTTACGACACCTAAGATCAATATTTTTCAGATCCTGTAGCTTTTGTACGGGAGGGCTTTCATTATCCCGGAATAGTGCATTCCATTCGAACGCTTTGGAGTTTACGTATCGAAACCGCATTTTCCCGCATTTTTCGATCTTCTGCTTGTGGACTGTGGTGTCGAGCGTGCGAGAAAACCTGAGAGTCGACGAGTTGGTGGAATTAACGGCAATACTTATGGTTAATACAGAAAGGAAAAATAACGGAAGTATGTAAATTATTTTATCTGTTCATTGGCGTGAAGCGTAACAGTGCACGAAGTGTACGTGATTGAGTGCAGTGCTTTGCGAAACGTAAACAAACCAGCTATGAATGAGTTGTGATGTGATGGCACAGTTGCATAAATCTAGGTCTACAAGTTTGATTTTTTGTTGATTAGTCATTACATTCTAGAAAAAAAGTAGCGGATGTCCATGTTTACATTTTAGTTAGGGCATATATTTTTTTTTTTAACAAATGTGATCATCTCGCACTTCGTGACTCGCAGTTATAGCCCCTGTAACAGTATTACTTGAAGTTGACCAAAGGCATTTGAAAAATTAGCTACTATATTTGTTTCTCGGTGAAATAGTTATTTGAATTAACCTGGGGACTCTTCATGACCTCAAGGTTAGGGGTTCTGACTGCAGGCTGAACTAGGCTTAGGGCAGATTGTATCCTGGCGTTACCGGTTTTCGATAGTGCAAAACTTTTCACGTATTAAAAATTGTTCCGAGTTGTCCTGAATTATAATTTATTGTTATATTAACAATCAGCAATCTCTTATGTATTTGTGAAGTTTTGTGTTCAAATCAACAACAATTCTAAAAGCGATTTGACAATTTATGGATCCGCCATAATCAGAGTTGTTTTGACTGACGTCACCTATTTTCGATAGGAAGTATGGTGCGCTGTTATTGGTAAAAATACAAAAAGTAAAACCAATTTGTAGAGTTCTTATTTTTTATTTATAATTCACAAATAAATCATGCTTCATTACATACTAATGAATAAATAAAAAAGTTTATTTTAGCTGTTTATTACGTTTGATTTGTTGAGCATTCAGTTGACTGACCTGAAATTGAATTGGAAATGTCACATTATGAGACCATGTGATTTGTGTGTCATATATTACACTCATTCTTTTTTAGCTCACCTGAGCTGAAAGCTCAAGTGAGCTTTTCTGATCACATTTTGTCTGTCGTCCGTCTGTCTGTCTGTCTGTCCGTTCTCACGAAATAATGGTTAAGTGACAGTTTTTGTGCCCATTTAAAATTTATGTGACTCTTTTGTTTTATGTGACTGTCACATACAAATTTGATTTTTTTTAGCAGAAATGAGTGTTATGTGACTTAAAAAATCATTCTAAAGGAGTGTCACATAAAAAAATACGGACGATATTATCCGTTATATGGACGTCCGTCAAAGGGTTTTGAGAGTTACCTCCCGTACCCCATGCATCATGTTTCGCGCCATTTTACCCGATCATTTCCGGAAACAACCGAACCTGATTGCCGAAATCTGTCTGCGCAGGCGCTGTGGTGCATATCCGGAAATTTGCGCGGCATGAGAAAGAAAATGGCAGAGTTTCAGTTGGGGTAAGTAATGTGACATTTTTGCGATTTCTTAATTCGTATGACACAGCTGAACATTATTTATGATATTTTTAGTAAAACTTTGAACATCATTAGAATCGAGGGCCTCAATGGGTTCGTAGTACATTTTTAACAATCCATCAAATGTGCAGGGCTCGTTATCTGAGTCATTTTTTGTGGTCATTCGTGCATTAACAACCAGCAAATTCTGGTGATATGAAGTGAATACATGAAATGTTAGTGTTGCACTTTCCAAAATTTATTTTCAATAAACGTTATGAAAGCACAAGTTATTAGAGACCTATAGCCAGTGCCACATATATATGGACATGAATTTAAAATTTAAGACGCATTAAAAAAAGTCACTTAATATATGTGACAAGAGTCACATACACATGTCAGGATGAGACATGTGACAGGAAGCAAAGTTGTAGTTTTTTTTCAAAATGGAGGAATGGTTCCAAATTCTGATATCTATTGTACTTTTATCTATTTTTGTGGAACTTGCAACAGGAATTGCATTGCTTTTTGTGATGTTCAGGCGTTGGTCATTGCTTTTTAATTTGTGGAATAGAGATCTCCAGTAAATGACATGCAGTTGTATGAGGTATACATTGACGGTAATGAATACTTTTGTCAGTTAAGATTTATTATGGCAATTATACTGGAATTGAATCTACACTGCCAACTGCTAACAAAAATAAAAAATGCCTCTACAAGATTTGGTTTTGGAACATTTTCACTAGAAGAGGCAGAAATGATAACATGTTTACTTATTAGACTGAAAGTTCCGTTTGAATGTGAATAGGTAAGTATAATCGATTGCAATGCCTACATTATGAATATGATACACTGAAAATCTCATTTTATTAATCACTTGATCTAAACATTATTTTGAACTTACAAGTGTAGTTAAAAAATGAAGGGTTAAGTAGTAGATAGAAAGCATTGACAGGAACAAGTCACATAGTTAGACATAAAAAAAAATTACGTTTGTTTCCTGTAACCCGACCGACCCATTCAAATTTGCCCCGGGTGGATTTTTTTTTCCTGCCAAATCTGTGTTTGCTCTTTGGTTTGATCAATCAGCTGATTCCAAAAAATATTAATTGTAGCTTTATTTGAGATATAAAATATGTCAACCTAGTCAATATTTACCTTAAATATAAAGAGTAATCATTATTGTAACAACAATTTCCACCCACAACTTTTTGAAGATCATTTTCTGTCGCTAGGCAGCCATGTTGGGTGTCTACTGTAAATATAACACCTGGTTAAGTCCGGGGATGTTTGACCCAATATCCATAAGCAAAAAAAAAATTCCCGACCAATCGGCCCTTGATTTTTATGCCCCTGGATCGAAAGATCCCTGGGGTATATTGTTTTTGTCCTGTCCGTCTGTCTCTCTCTTATCAACTATAACCTAGCCCATAACTATTGCGCTGTCAAGGGTAAGGCTTTAATATTTGACATGAATGTTCATTATGACAAGACCTTTCCATTGGTACAGAAATTTTTTATCATGTGACCTCAACTGTGACCTTTGACCTACATTTGAAAAACTTTAACATTGGCCATAACTATTGCAATGTAGTCTACGTCCCACTCCAGAATTGTGTTACCATTGGGGGATAGTGTTTCACAAACACATCTTGTTTGGGAATGTTACAGGAAACAAACATAATTTTTTTTATTTTAGGCCTTAGACATTGTATATTTATGTAGGTTAAGTACTAGATAGAAAGCATTGACAGGATTAAATCACATAGTTATATGGACAGATGTCACATAAATATCCTTAGACTTGTATATTTATGTAGAGTTAAGTAGTAGATAGAAAACATTGACAAGATTAAGTCACATAGTTATATGGACAGATGTCACATAAAATATCCTTAGACATTGTATATTTATGTAGGGTTAAGTAGTAGATAGAAAACATTGACAAGATTAAGTCACATAGTTATATGGACAGATGTCACATAAAATATCCTTATAGACATTGTATATTTATGTAGGGTTACAGTGATTTTTCTACACCCAATTAGGTCCGAACATCAGCCCTTTCCCCTCTCAAAAATTACCAATTTTTTCCCAATTTCTGTTGCTTTTTTTCCCAACACAAAACCTGTTGTTATTTTTGTTATATTGAATTTTTTACGTACGACTTATCTAAAATGGAACACTATTGTTCTCAGTCACTAAGACTCTTAAAATAACAGTAAGAAACAACAGAGTACTCTTAAGTGTTTATAAGACCTAGAAAAACACATGGGTCTCCTCCTTGTCAAACTTGTGTGTAAATACATCGTTAGAAAGTGTAAGATGCATGTTAATTACCAGCAAAACATAGCTTTATTTGCAAATCCAAGTACTAATAGTTCTACAAAAAGCATCCCTGATTCCACGAAAATCAAACTGTTTCTACACTCGGCAGATGCAACTAGTATTGCAGAGAAAAATTGCAGCATTATGTTTAGCTAATGTAATTAGAAAGTTTAAATAATTACTTAAATGAAAAATAAATGATTTGTAATAAATCATGTTAGATTATTCTATCTTAAACCATGGCTATTACAAGAAGGATTTTCTCTTAGGCCATCCTTAAAAAATTGTTTGTTTGGAATTGCCGCCTGAAGGGTTTCATACACAGGAGGGAGGGAGGAAAATTATTTTTTTTTTAAATTGAAGATAAATTTTTGATAAAAATCTCGGTAAACAATAAATACATTTTCTGACTTTTAAAATAAGTATCTACCATCAACAAAAAAACTACCGGTAATTGTACATTGATCAGACACAATATTTCTGTGTTTTGTATGGTGAATGTGATACATGAAATGGGCAAAAAAATTGATTAAATAAAAAAAAATCTTCCTACTTTTGGTCAATAAAATTTTTTCAGGAGGGGCATTTCAATGAGGCGGGAGGCAATTTCAAACAAACTATAATTTTATTTTGGCCTTATGTCTACCATAATGTCAGAGCAAAAAGGGAAATACAGGTATACTGATATGATCATATAGGTTGGTCACAATAACAACTTTCAAAGATTTTAAAAAAGGTTAAAAATATAGAACTGTGTTTAATTGATTATTTTGTAGCAAATGAATTGATGAATGATGTTAAATTTACTTACATAGTTTATTTTACCTGCCAATTAAGGTTACATGACAATTTAAAATTTTTTTCCCAATTTAATACAAATGTCGACGATTTTTCCCAATTGTAAAGGCCCAGGCCCCTTTTAAAAAATGTAGAAAAATCACTGGGTTAAGTAGTAGATAGAAAACATTGACAAGATTAAGTCACATAGTTATATGGACAGATGTCACATAAAATATCCTTATAGACATTGTATATTTATGTAGAGTTAAGTAGTAGATAGAAAACATTGACAGGATTAAGTCACATAGTTATATGGACAGATGTCACATAAAATATCCATAGACATTGTATATTTATGTAGGTTAAGTACTAGATAGAAAGCATTGACAAGATTAAGTCACATAGTTATATGGACAGATGTCACATAAATATCCATAGACATTGTATATTTATGTAGAGTTAAGTAGTAGATAGAAAGCATTGACAGGATTGAATCATATAGTTATATGGACAGATGTCACATAAAATATCCTCAGACTTGTATATTTATGTAGGTTAAGTACTAGATAGAAAGCATTGACAAGATTAAGTCACATAGTTATATGGACAGATGTCACATAAAATATCCTTAGACTTGTATATTTATGTAGAGTTAAGTAGTAGATAGAAAGCATTGACAAGATTAAGTCACATAGTTATATGGACAGATGTCACATAAAATATCCTTAGATATTGTATATTTATGTAGGGTTAAGTAGTAGATAGAAAACATTGACGAGATTAAGTCACATAGTTATATGGACAGATGTCACATAAAATATCCTTATAGACATTGTATATTTATGTAGAGTTAAGTAGTAGATAGAAAACATTGACAGGATTAAGTCACATAGTTATATGGACAGATGTCACATAAAATATCCATAGACATTGTATATTTATGTAGGTTAAGTACTAGATAGAAAGCATTGACAAGATTAAGTCACATAGTTATATGGACAGATGTCACATAAATATCCATAGACATTGTATATTTATGTAGAGTTAAGTAGTAGATAGAAAGCATTGACAGGATTGAATCATATAGTTATATGGACAGATGTCACATAAAATATCCTCAGACTTGTATATTTATGTAGGTTTAAGTACTAGATAGAAAGCATTGACAAGATTAAGTCACATAGTTATATGGACAGATGTCACATAAAATATCCTTAGACTTGTATATTTATGTAGAGTTAAGTAGTAGATAGAAAGCATTGACAAGATTAAGACACATAGTTATATGGACAGATGTCACATAAAATATCCTTAGATATTGTATAATTATGTAGGGTTAAGTAGTAGATAGAAAACATTGACGAGATTAAGTCACATAGTTATATACAGAGATTAAGTCACATAGTTATATGGACAGATGTCACATAAAATATCCTTAGATATTGTATATTTATGTAGAGTTAAGTAGTAGATAGAAAACATTTACAAGATTAAGTCACATAGTTATATGGACAGATGTCACATAAAATATCCTTAGATATTGTATATTTATGTAGAGTTAAGTAGTAGATAGAAAACATTGACGAGATTAAGTCACATAGTTATATGGACAGATGTCACATAAAATATCCTTATACTTGTATATTTATGTAGGTTAAGTAGTAGATAGAAAGCATTGACAAGATTAAGTCACATAGTTATATGGACAAATGTCACATAAAATATCCTTAGACATTGTATATGTAGGGTTAAGTTATAGTCACATAACACCTTGACAGAAATCACATAATATCCCCTTAACCACGTGACAGGAAGGTCTTGGGCAGCCATGTTGACCAGAGTCAGCTGAAGTGAAAACATGGATGACGAACTTCCCATTGGATTTTTAGCATTTGATTCAGATTTTGAATTTTCACAAGCTTGTTCTTTCTCCTCAGATTTTTCCCTTGATGTTCTAGAGCTTTTTATTAATGGAAAAAATTTTCTGTGCTTTTTCTCTGCAGCTGAATTCACTGCATGTACATTTTTTTGTCATCTATTGGGATTTCACTTTTCAAAATATGTACTTGAATAAATTTTAATGCCATTATTCCACATCCATTCAATGAGGACACATTGGTGAAATACAAAAAGGTAGGGCCATGGCCACATTATTTTACGTCATCACTCTCACACAAAACCCATTGTGATGTCACAAGGGGGGGATATCAAGACAATATTCAATGAGGAATATCCATGGGATATAGGGGTAAACATGGGATAAAGAGATCTATGAATTGCTCCTGTGCAGCATGGACAAGAATCCCTAAGATATTAGGGGTGAAACGATACGCCTCCTTCAAGATACGATACGAATCAGAAAATTTTTCTCAAAAATATACAAGCTTCTTGAGAATTAATTGTATTTAAACTGTCAAAATCTTCAAAACTGTTTAATCTCTCGTTAATCGTAAAATTCATGTTTTCGATTTTAGGTATGAAGAAGTGCCACTGACTTACTAGAACGACTTAGGTCATACAACTGCATGTGTTAATTATAATTATACAGTACCGTCAACGCGGATCCCGTATTTTCCGCGCACCCCCGCTGTCCAAATTGCAACGCGGTTTAAAACAGGTGTCTCAGGTAAAACCGCGTACCCCCGCGGTAGAGTTGTCCAGCATATCAACACTGCCGCGGTCTTGACAATAAATTACAGGTGAACAAAAGTATCGAACTGGAACGCGAGTTATCTCCCTCGACTAAAAAATAATTGACAGCTACACTACACTACATGTATATATCATTTTATTTAATGGAACTATCTAGAATAACATACGATATATATTTTTAAAATGTTAAATTAATAGAGTGTGTTTAAAATCATTCATTAATGCTTCTTCATTTAAATACTTGACGATGTATTTTTACAATCCATTGAAATTGACATAGCCTATTCAAAAATTGATAAGTATGCTTAGCAGTCGGATTATTATTTCTTTTTTTTTATTGAGTCTTATTAAATTGTGAAGAAGTATTGAAACTTTTCTATTTAATCTACGTAAACTGCATACCGGGTAAATTGAATTGATGAAATGCTTTTGCCGATCTATGTATGTCCGTGCGATCGAGTTTCAACAAACTTTCAACCAGTTTGCAATCGTATTATAGAAAACAATAAGTACACATTTACATGTATTGATTATATTTGTATTTTGTGTGTATTTACATTTACATGTACCTTGACAGTCATTAAAACGTTGAAGAGGTGGAGGGGGCGGTTACGGAAAACGGTACTCGCAGCTGATACTACATTTACATTTGTGTTGTAGCTTCATATTGAACACACATAAAATTATATCAATATAATTTAGTATTTTAGGGGTTGGGTAAAATTTTCATATCATGCCGTTGACCGTAGGTAAACGTTCTCCGTGTAGCATGTGCTTGTCACGGACTAGGTTAATTGTCATGAGCATATATAGACTGTGCCGTAAAACGAGCTACAAACTGATATGGATCAAAAACATTTTTGTAGTCAGAAATGTTTAAAATCATTAATCAAAATTTAATATTTCATAGTTCTTACCCTCTCCTTCATGTAGATTATATTATAAAAATGATTAAATATTTTTGAAATAATAGCTATATCCACAGTTACATGAAAATTATTACGGGTGCAGATGATTCTTTAATAAAAATTTCTCTAAAATAATTGATAAGAAGTTTTGAAAACGTGCATTAAAAATACGTAATCATTTTATGTGAAATGAAAACAATACATCAGACATGGCCAGTATAGAATGACTCTCAGTGTTAGGTGGCCGTCTTATTGTCTAATAGCGTACAGGTAAAAATCTCCGATCACCTTGTTCAACGGTAGGTCACACCGCCGCGGTTTAAACATGGCTGCAACGAGGACCGCGATGGTGTAACGCGGAAAGGATTAAATAACCGCGGGGGGAGC
Organism: Magallana ariakensis; assembly: GCA_020458035.1. Classification (NCBI taxonomy): domain Eukaryota; kingdom Metazoa; phylum Mollusca; class Bivalvia; order Ostreida; family Ostreidae; genus Magallana; species Magallana ariakensis. The sequence continues at coordinate 52,736,132 of CM035817.1, read as the reverse complement.
GCGGTTAAATACGGGATCCGCGTTGACGGTACTGTAAATGTGTTTTTACAGAATGAAGAGAGTTCAGTTTTGCTGGGCCAGGCTACCAGGTTTACCAAAAACAATGATGTGGCCAGTGCGCCGGGAACCTGGTAGCACCATGGACTCTGAAATACAAGTATATTGTAAAGCAGATGATGCTATGTAAGTACTACCATACATGTTCATAACCATATAAGTAAAAATTATATATTCCGATGCTGATCTACACATACTCATTTTTTTCTTACTACATTTTTATATATATATCTAGATTTACAGTAAAAACATCCGACACAGATGAATTGCTCACAGAGCATTGGGCAGATATAGGACTAAGTAATATTTTGTATCATTTTGCATGGGTTAAAGATTTTTTAGTTATTTTTTTTGTTGTTGGCTCAAAAGGCTTAATTGAGCTTTTCTGATTGATGTTTGTCTGTCTGTCATCTGTCAGCTTTTTTTTTCCCCTTCAATTTTTCATTTATCCCGGTACATTTTTTCCAGAATCACTGAGTTAATTTCAAGCAAGATTGGCACAAAGCATTTTTACTAGGAGGTATTCTAATAAATGGTTCTCTTCTTTTTTGGTGTTGGGTAGATAATTGAAAAATTGGATTGCAAATCTATGCCAAGCTTGCTTTTTTTCCCTTCCAATTATTTCCATCATATGATATAGTATTTTATTCGTTATTCTATAACCAATTTTGAATTTGCCAATAATGAAATTGATGAATCTCAGCTTGAGTACTTTTGTGTTGGGTCATTGAAAAATCTTTCTCTGTAGGACTATTGTGGCAGAAATAATCACACCATTATGGAAGCCTCATGATACACTGTAGGCTCTTATTTATTCTAACTATGGCATTGATGCCAAAGGGTAGTAGAATTCTACAATTTTTACAAGGAAATTTATTTTCAAAAATCTTTTAAGAGTTTTTGATCCAAAAATTTTGAAACTAATATGTAAGCATCATCATGTGGTGTAAATTCAACTTGCCGGTAGTTCAAATTTTGATTCCCCAAAATATTACTTGTACTATTATTAGCAAAAAGAATCGGTTAAAATCTTGAGAAGTAAACACCTAGAAGTGGTGAAATTATTATGTAAAGTATCCTCAGTAGTATCCCATTCAAAAGAAATTTTTAGGTCACCTGAGTCACTCAGGTAACCTTTTTCTATCTGTTTTGTCCGTTGTCGTCCATCGGTTGTCGGATGTAAACTTTTTAAAATATATTTTTCAGCTTTTTCTCATAAACTGTTTTACCACTTTCAACCAATTTTGGTATAGAGCATATATGGGCAAAGGGGAACACAAATTTTGAATTTCATGGTCCTTGCCCTAGGGCATTAGGGTGGGGCCAAACTATCAAACTACAATTTTCTTCAATTTTTTTTTTTTACTCCAGGACATCAAAGAGTCAAATATTTACATGATTATAACAAGCAGTGTCGAGTCTTTTATCAAAATTGTGAAATTTCTGGCCCCACGGTCCGGGGTTCTGGAGTTATTGCTCTATTGATCATGTAGTAAAAATGTATAATTTTTTCGAAAATCTTCTCTTACCCTTTATATTTAGCAGAAAAAAGTAAGTGCATGATTATGAGCAATGAACCTTGCTAATGAGTAAGGGGTGCCTTTTCAAACATTGTGAAAATCATGGCCTATTGATCAGGGGTCTGGTGTTATGGTGGGCTCTATTGATTATGTAGTGAAAATGCATTATTTCTTTGAAAAATTTAGGTCTCTGCTCCTGGGTATTAAGCATCAGGGATAGACATTAACTTTCAGATTCACTTGCCCTTCGGCACTTTGACTTGTCCGAATGCAAAACTTGGTTGCCCAAAATTAGGATGGAAATTATTAATTACTGCAAACATTATGAAAAGAAAAAATGTGACGAAATACACTACTGTCAATTTGGCAAGTTGAGCTACCGGGTACCTGAAAAAAATTTGATCCTGCATTTGTACATAAATGTATACAGCTGTACTTGTAAAATTAACCTGTTAACACACACTGCCATGCAGCAATAATCCTCCGTTTCCTTTAAAAAAAATCATATTTTTGAAAATTATTTGCGTTAGGATCATTTTGTGATTCGTGATTATTAGCGATAACTGTGAAGCAACGCTTAAGGCCAAAGTTATTTTATCTTTAGGTTTACGGATTTTTTCAACCAAAATGTCCGTTGGGTGGCGAAAAAATAAAAATAAAAATAATTTAAAACTTCTTTCAAACGGAACATCGCTGATTAAAAAAAAACCCCAAAAACACCACAACCCTCTTTTGAATTAGTAAAAATTAGAAAACATTTCCTGAAATTTGAAAAATTATTTGTAGTAAAATGAGAATCAAATTAAAGGAACTACAAATGATTTTACTGAAGGTTTACTACAGATCTTATTTGAAATCTTTAAAAAAAATCTCTTTTAAAAAATTAAAGATGTTGATCAGAGAATATTGGGAACATGATATATATTTTTTTTTACAAAAAAAAAAATAAATAAATAAAAAAAAAAATAAAAACAAATAATTTACTTTGATTTAGATTCATAATCTTGTAAACTGTATTATATTAATTATGAAGACGAAGTCACAGATTATCTTTAAATCTTTAAGTGAAACCCTACACTGTTGCCTATTTCCTTTTATTAGCATGACCTTTTAGCATACCAATGGCGGTCGAAGTAAAATGTCAACAAGGCATGTATCTGGGACCTATAACCATGAAAACGATCTATTTATCTGGTTATATTGATTTTTACATTGTTTCATACACTTATCAAAAAATTTAGCATGTGTCTGGGTTTGGGAAATAAAATTCAAGTTAAAAAAAAACGTACATAGTCTTTGTGTGCAATTTCTACAATTTTTGTTCAGTTTCAACATATTAATTCCTTACTTTTGAATTGGAAGAAAAATATTACCAATGGAAAAAAATAGTGAAGTTTTGTCATTGAAACAGCTGATATTTGGTGGTTATTTTTATTTCCATAAAAATCATACAAGATTACGTTTTTAACAGGATCACTCTTTGGGGAAAAGAAATATTGCATCTCCCATAGTTTGTTCTTCTATCATTCTCCTTGAAAAGTTTCTGGACAACGCGTTATCTCCAAGACATTTTAACTGCACTTCATAAAATATAGACATGCTTGCCGCCATGTTTCTAGTCACTGAAACGTTTGAAAGAATGAGACGTTTTATGACATGTTTGGGACTCGGACGCATTATAAATATTAAAACCCTGATGATCAGGCATGAATTTTCCGGAAATTATCGAAAGTGGTGATAAAATCCATTATTTTTATTTTCTAGACCTTGAAAAAATCGGGTCGGCGGATCCGTAAACCGAAAGATAAAAAAACTGTGGCCTAAGGAAGATAGTTGCTTCGAAACATACATCTTACCTTGATCAGGATACAACGTGTTACACTGTACTTATATTCTGTGCGTGAATAATCTAATTTCCCAATAAGAAGTTAACAAAATTTTGTTAGACGTAGAGCATATTTCCTATGAAGGAACGGTATAATCCAGAAACGCTTCCAAGGAATTTCGAATGCAAAACATTGTCAGTTCAGGTGCATGGCGGAAATCAAGTGTTCAATTTATTGTTTTATTTATAAATTAATGTAAACTAAATAAATATGTACATTTGTATGAGAAAAGTTCACTTGCCCAATCGGACAAGTATGTCGACAATTTCACTTGCCCGAACTGAGAATTCACTTGTCCCGGGCAATCGGACGACCGTTAATGTCCATCCCTGAGAATGCATAATCTTCATGGTTATGATGAGCATGAATGCCTCTTAAAAAATCTGTTAAATTCATGTCCCCTGGATCAGAAGTTTTGGTGTTAGTGAGGGGCTCTATTAATTGTATACTTAAAAAATGCATTATTTTCTTGAAAATCTCCTGTGCTCAGGGTTTTATTATACTCAGGTGATCGTTAGGCCCTTCAGCTCTAGTAAAGGATGATTCTCAAGAGTAACAAGGCCACAAAGATAGATTAGTATGTATGCATCCTCATATCCTTAATTAACTGATCCTTTCTGGTTCAGGGTCCTGTACCCTTTTGATTGGTAATTTTACATTAAAAAAGATGGTAAAATGGGAAAGTGTTGATGATTTGTATTTATACTATACTGAAAAATAAAGACAGATGATAGATTATCCTCTATTCACATCTTTATGCACTATTATAATCTGAAGATTCAGATTCTGATAGAAAGCACTAAAAAAATTATACTGCTTGTCATTTGGGAATGCAAGGAATATTAAGCGCTGACTGATACAGATTCAAATCTTGATCTCGAAGGTGTGGATGGGGTAGGAAAGGGAAACATTTTGGCCAGTAGGCCTTTTGTTTGATTTTCAGTTTGATTTTGAAGTTCAGTTTGCAAACCTGTTTACTAGCAAATTTTTTCCGTATTATGCACAAGTTTTTGATTGAAAGTACTTTTTATAGATTTTGTTTGATAAGGCTACATAAATCTGAATTTCTGGTTCTCAGGCCAATTTTCTTCAAAATAAAAGAGGGAGGTATTTTTTTCATACCCGAATTTTCTATAAAATAATGATAACAATTCTTTGCTCATAAATATACTCTCTTTAAGTCTATTAAACTAAATATACCTAACATATAACCAATTATAATTGATGAGTTAAAGAATTGGCTTCATAGTGATTTTTCTTTGGGTAGATTTAAATTGAATGTAATTACAAAATTTAAATTCATATTGATAATTATTGATTTTAAAAAAAAAAAAAAAGAAGAAGAAAAAAAAGGGTAGAAGTATAAGTAGTTAATCATAAGCGTATCAACCCCCCCCCCCTTCCTCCCTTCATTTGTAAAACTTCTCCCTAATTTGCTTTGAGATAGAAATGAAGGCTTCATAAATTTTAGGCTTAGTGAACCTTGACTATATAAGACCTAGATTTATTTCTTTTTCATTACGTTCAGTAGATATTAAATCTCCAACCCCTACCTCATTACCATAAAAAAAAATTTGCAAAACCCAAACACACACGAACACACATTTTTTTTTTTTTTTTTTTTTTGCCTTGTACTGTAACATGAGTGAGATCCTAGTTTAGCCAAAAAAAAAACTCCCTACCTACTTACCCTTTATTTTTGGGAATTTTACAGGAAAGAAACTTTTTTTTTTGGCCTTTTCACCAATTGATACTTGAAATTTCAGTTTTGCAAGCAGAGATTTTTTTTTCAGCTCAGCTGAGCTAAAGGCTCAAGGAATTTATTTTTTTTTCTGATCAAAATTTGTCCATTGTCTGTCATTGGCCTAGTTAACTTTTTACAATCTCATCCAGGGGTTTTCCTGGGTTGTTTTTGGGTCCGGTTACCGGAATTTTTTCAATCAAGGTTGTAGAAAAGAATTTCAAGAAAAAATCCAATCCTTTCTTGTCCTCGTCCAGCACAAAAGATGGGCCAACTTCCTCCGTAAATTCAGTCACGTTTGGTTTGTGCAACTGTCTTGACCAGGTCGCGTCGTCTATTTCCTCCTCTGACTCTTCTTCCGAAGATGAATCCTCAAAATCAGATAGAGAAATATCACTACCGATACTTCTTCTCTCTACTGCTTCAATATCTGCTTCTATAAATCCCTCAAATTCATCAGAATCGCTGTCCGATAGAAATATGTCGAGTATGTTTTCTGCCATTTTGAACTGCTTCAAAACTATAAACAACGCGCTGGGAATCTCCTTTCTATATATTGATAACACTGCCTAATATGGAAACATTACGTATCAATTTACAGATTAGCCTTTCCTTAAACTGATTTTCATTGGTTCTGTGATGGGGTCCTCCCTCAAACTAACCAATCAGACTTACCGTAACATATGTAAAAATGCGGATATTTCAGTCAGTACGAATGCGCAGGTATTTGTTTACAGCGGTTATATCCGCCAATGCGGATTAGCGTGTAGTAAAATCTGACGGGTTTATCCGTCACTGCAAACATAAGCAAGATAAAATAAGCTGATATATCCGTCAGTGGTAGGTAATAAGTTAAACTTTTTCTTTATATCAGTCATGAATGGAATAAAACTAAATAATATTTTTGCTGGAATTTTTCCTTATCCAATTAAAAAATATTATGTCCACTTAAACTTTTTTTTTTACATCAGTCATGAAATTATAGGAATAAAACTAAACAATTTTTTTCTGCAATTTTTTATTTTATCCAATAATTTTTTTTACTGTCTTTATATCTGTCTAAGTTGTTCACTCTGTTGTAACACAGACATTTTTTACCCCTTTCATTTTTATTTATTGTCAATGCGGAAAAAAATAAGGAAATATGTCCTTTTTAAAATTTTCCTATTTTGAACAGATTTCGCGTCAATTTTCCCAATTCTTCGGACTCTGGACCCAGTTTAAAAATGGTAGGAAAACCCCTGTCATTTCCTTCTCCAGAACCACTGGGCTATTTTCAACCAAACTCAATATAGAGTATCCTTAGCTCAAGGGGATTCAAGTTTGTTCAAATGAAGGGCCACACCCTCTTCCAAGGGGAGATAATCAAGAAAAGCAAAATTGGGTGGGGTCACTGACACAGTGTTGATTCAAGTTCAATCTTGACCCCCAGGGGTAACGTGGGGCTACTTTAAGTGATCAGAGTTTTGTTTGGATATGAACAGGAAATATCTGTTTGAGAACAGCAAAGCCGTGAGCAGTCATATTTATATGGAAGAATCCTGAGGTAGTGTAGATTCAAGTTCAATTCATGACCCCATGGGGTGGGGTCATGATGGGCAATCATAAATATACACAAAAAGACAAGAAAAATCTTTCTCAAAACCATGTTAATTCATATTTACTTAGATTCATCCTTAGGAAGTGTTAGTGGTGTTCCAATCATCGATTATAATCGAAAATCAGTCGATTGCTGACGTAATCCAAGCAATCGATTGCATTTTTAAAATTCTGATTAATCGGTTTATTATTTATTTTACAAGCATAATAGTTTTTAACTCTTATTTTCCAACCACAGCTATTGCTTTTGACTTATTTGTGTAAGTTAAAGGTGCAGATAAATAAACTCTTGTATTTCTACCCGTATAACAAAGCATGTGTCTGGGCTTGGGCGTACTTTTGGTTCTATAAAATGAACAAAGGACCAGTTGAATCACCACAGAAAGTCATCATTTACCCATTCTTATGATTTATTTGTTAAAATTGATGTACTTTTTACATGTCCGATTATAATCGATAATTAGTCAGTTAGAGTAACCCAATCATCGATTATGAAATTCTTACCGATTCCCATCACTAGGAAGTGTATATTCAAGTTTGTTCAAATCATGCCCCTTGGAAAGGATGGGTCACAATGGGAATAAAAGTTTTACTTGGGAATACATAAAATTTCTTTAAAAATTCTCTTTTCAAGAACAGGAAAGCCATGATTAGGCATTTATATGGAAGCATCCTCATGTAGTGTAGGGTAAAATGGGGCTTCAGTGGGTTGTCTATGTTTTACTTTGAAATATATAGGAAAAAGACTTTGCTCATGAAAAACAAAAACGGCCATTAGGCCATAATAAAAAAATGCCTAGATTCTCATCCGATTTTACTGAAAAATCAATGCGGGCAGATTTTATTTTATATTTTTTTAATTCTTCCATTGTGCAGCTTTTTTGTTGACCTGATCAGTTGGTGCAGATTTATCTATAATGCCCAAATAAAAGTCACAGTAGAGGTCCATTTAAATATGTATATCTCTTACTACACATCATCACCAATCTTTCACAACCAATGATCCTTGTTTAATACATATTACAGAAATTACCATCTTGTCAGCTGTCAAAATCATGCTGACATTCACAAGATTGAAAAAAAAAGTTGAATGGTACTTGAATAATGATACTTATCAGAATCAAGACAAAGAAAAACTGAAATTAAAAAATCGAGCGGGTGTAAAAAATGGGGGCGGACGGGGATGAGAATCTAGAATTTTTTTTATTTTGGCCTTAGTTACTAAGTTGAGTGTTGTGGCCCATGGGCCTTTCTTTCTTTCTTTCTTTTTTTTAGATGGAATTGTGCCAACTCTGTAATGGTTACCACTATATGGCCTTGCTAATTATTTTTTGAAAGGGCAATGTAGTTTTAAATACAGGCATATCTTTCTTCAGGATTCAAGTTACTGTCATGTCATGTTTACTTTAAAAAAGACACATATGGCCGTCTTTAAAAAATTGTTTGGTTGCCCTCTCCCGACCAACTGGCTAAAAATGGCCCGACTCAAAATTTTTTTTAGCATTCTAGGGAATGATTTTTTTTTTTCTTTTATTCCTCTTATCCCGTCAACAAACGTTGAAATTTTCTGGAAAAAAGATTTTCCCACCTACCTACCGACCCATTAATTTTACTCTGAGTCGGGAGAGGGCAAGCAAATATTATTTTAAAGATGGCCTAATGTAGATAGGTTATCAGCTGTCAACATGAGTTGAATAAAAATTGACGTTAAAAATTTGTTCTTTGTAGAATACTTGGCTAAGAAGAAAAAGAAAGCCTTGCTTGCTTGTTTTAAAGAGGATTTACATTGGGCTAAAGGTAATAAATGTGTGTGTTGGTGTATGTATATTTTTATGGCTTTGAGTTCTGGAGCTCGAATATCATATAGCAGGCGTCCAATCAAAGTCACTACCAGAATTTATATGACCGAATGTGTCAGTTGATGCATCCGTAAAAGAAAATAGCAATACTGTAACATCAATTTCTTTGAAAATCTTCACAATGAATAATAGCTTGAAAATAAAATTGCAACAATTATATCTACAGTTAATTCTGTCAAAGAACAAAGATACTTTGTGTTTATTTTCACATAAGAAAAAGGTGAGAGTTGTTGCAGATGAATTTCTATGGAAAGGGTGCGTCGAATGACATGAATAACATTTCGGAAGAATAACCATGTAACACAAACAACCCAATAGGCAGTAAAATAATCATAATTTTACATAAAAATTAGCTGCAATAATGTTGCTTTTTTTTTTTTTTTTTTTTTTTTTTGGGAGAGGGCTATAACTCCTTAGGATCTCCGTGATTGTGCAAGTGCAGCAGAGATTCACTCCAACACGGATTTCGGCTTAAATTACCAGTAAATGGCTATTTAATTAACATTTCTTACCTGAACTCCAAAATGTAGTTATGCAAAACATAAATCAATCCAAACATACACAGAACAATCCATATATCGGTTATTTTTCCAGTATGTCAACATCACAAATTAAATTTATCCGCCATGTTTACTGACCTTGATCGATTTTATTTTGGGACAGCCAATGAGACTAGGGAGTGGATCTCTGTAGGAATTACCTTATTTTAGGCATAAATATCGCTGTTTACAAAAAAAATGTCACATGGAATAGTTTTTTTTATCAATACTTAGTGATGCCATAGAGCACAATCATTTAGTAACCCCGAAAATCTACTTTACAAAGTAATTTATAATTTTCAAGCGTAAGTCTCAGTGCATCACACGAGAACTGTCATGGCTTCTGATGAGAGCAACTGGTAAACAAGCAGATTTATTTTATCTGGTTTTCGCATTTAACGGGCTATTTTGTTGACAGTGAATAAAAATTTTGCCTTTTTAGAAGTAAGTTGAATGTAAAAACAATTTATTTTGCCTGCGGTCGCCTGATTTAAAAATATATTTGCACCATTACAGAGATGCTGTGGAATTGTAGCCCTCTCCAAAAAATATCAGATAAAAAAAAATCATAGAGGGCTACATTATTGCAGCTACATAAAAATGAATACTGGAAGACATGTTTGTCACACTTTTGCAAATAGTCTATGTATAATAACTATTACTCCTTTCCAGAATGCCAGAGAGAGCTGGATGAGGGGCTTGAGACATGCCATGAAAACATATGTGCACAGTCTGATGAAGATAAAGATGAAACAGTCTTTGATGATCAACATGGGGCACAGCCTGATAAAGAAAACAATAATCTACTTGTTGACCTTCAAAGAACTCAGTCTGGTGACATTCTTGCACTGCCTGACAAAGAAAGCATTGAGACTCAAGTTGATGGGATGCATCAGACTCATTCTGAAGACATGATATACTCACAGCACATCAAAGAAAGGATTGAGACTCAAGTAACTGGCCTGCATGGGACTCATTCTGAAGACATGATAAACTCTCAGCCAAACAAAGAAAGCATTGAGACTCAGGTTGAGGGCCAGCAGGGGACTCATTCTGAAGACATGATATACTCACAGCACATCAAAGAAAGCATTGAGACTCAAGTAACTGGCCTGCATGGGACTCATTCTGAAGACATGATAAACTCTCAGCCAAACAAAGAAAGGATTGAGACTCAGGTTGATGGCCAGCAGGGGACTCATTCTGAATATATTATATTCTCGCAGCCCGACAAAGAAAGGATTGAGACTCAAGTTGATGGCCAGCAGAGGACTCATTCTGAAGACATGATAAACTCTCAGCCAAACAAAGAAAGGATTGAGACTCAGGTTGATGGCCAGCAGGGGACTCATTCTGAATATATTATATTCTCGCAGCCCGACAAAGAAAGCATTGAGACTCAAGTTGATGGCCAGCAGTGGACTCGTTCTGAAGACATGATAAACTCTACGCCTAACAAAGAAAGCATTGAAACTCAAGTTGATGGCCAGCAGAGGACTCATTCTGAAGACATGATAAACTCTCAGCCAAACAAAGAAAGGATTGAGACTCAGGTTGATGGCCAGCAGAGGACTCATTCTGAATATATTATATTCTCGCAGCCCGACAAAGAAAGCATTGAGACTCAAGTTGATGGCCAGCAGTGGACTCGTTCTGAAGACATGATAAACTCTATGCCTAACAAAGAAAGCATTGAAACTCAAGTTGATGGCCAGCAGAGGACTCATTCTGAAGACATGATAAACTCTCAGCCAAACAAAGAAAGGATTGAGACTCAGGTTGATGGGATGCATCGGACTCATTCTGAATGTATTATATTCTCGCAGCCCAACAAAGAAAGGATTGAGACTCAAGTTGATGGCCAGCAGTGGACTCATTCTGAAGACATGATAAACTCTCAGCCAATCAAAGAAAGCATTGAGACTCAAGTTGAGGGCCAGCAGGGGACTCATTCTGAAGACATGATATACTCACAGCACATCAAAGAAAGCATTGAGACTCAAGTAACTGGCCTGCATGGGACTCATTCTGAAGACATGATAAACTCTCAGCCCCACATCGAAAGGATTGAAACTCGAGTTGATGGACTGAATAGGACTCATTCTGATGACATGATATACTTGCAGCACAACAAAGAAAGGATTGAGACTCGAGTTGATGGCCTGCATGGGACTCATTCTGAAGACATGATATACTTGCAGCACAACAAAGAAAGCATTGGGACTCGAGTTGATGGCCTGCATGGGACTCATTCTGAAGACATGATAAACTCTCAGCCAAACAAAGAAAGGATTAAGACTCGAATTAATGGCCAGCATGGGACTCATTCTGAAGATATGATATACTCTCAGCCCGACAAAGAAAGTATTGAGACTCAAGTTGATGGCCTGCATGGAACTTGTTCTGAAGACATGATAAACTCTCAGCCAAACAAAGAAAGCATTGAGACTCGAGTTGATGGACTGCATGGGACTCATTCTGAAGATATGATATTCTCGCAACCCAACAAAGAAAGCATTGAGACTCAAGTTGATGGTCAGCAGCTGACTCGGTCTGAAGACATGATTTACTCGCATCACAACAAAGAAAGCATCAAGACTCAAGTTGGTGGATTGAATGGGACTCATTCTGAAGACATGATATACTTTCAGCACAACCAAGAAAACACTGAGGCTCTACTACATGATTTTCATGGGACTCGGCTTTATGACGTGATTTACTCGCAGCTTGATAAAGGTTGCACTGAGGCGCAACTTGATAGTTTTCTTAGGACTCAGCTTGACCGGATTTACTCGCAGATAGACAAAGAATGCATTGAGACTCAAGTTAATGGCCTGTGTGAGACTCATTCTGAAGACATGATATACTTACAGCACAACAAAGAAAGCATTCAGACTCAAGTTGATGGCCAGCATGCGACTGATTCTGAAGATATGATAAACTCTCAGCCAAACCAAGAAAGCATGGAGACTCAAGTTGATGGCCTTCGTGAGACTCATTCTGAAGACATGATATACTCGCAGCACAACAAAGAAAGCATTGATACTCAAGTAAATGGCCTGCATGGGACTCATTCTGAAGACATGATAAACTCTATGCCTAACAAAGAAAGCATTGAAACTCAAGTTGATGGCCAGCAGAGGACTCATTCTGAAGACATGATAAACTCTACGCGTAACAAAGAAAGCATTGAGACTCAAGTTAATGGCCAGCAGTGGACTCATTCTGAAGACATGATAAACTCTCAGCCAAACAAAGAAAGGATTAAGACTCAAATTGATGGCCAGCAGGGGACTCATTCCGAAGACATGATAAACTCTCCGCAAAACAAAGAAAGCATTGTGACTCGAGTTGATGGACTGCATGGGACTCCATCTGAAGACATGATAAACTCTCAGCCCTACATCGAAAGGATTGAGACTCGAGTTGATGGACTGAATGCGACTCCATCTGAAGACATGATATACTTGCAGCACAACAAAGAAAGCATTGGGACTCCATTTGATGGCCTGCATCGGACTCATTCTGAAGACATGATGTACTTGCAGCCCGACAAAGAAAGAATTGATACTCGAGTTGATTGCCTGCATGAGACTCATTCTGAAAACATGATTTACTCACAACCTGTCAGTGATTCTGAGGACATAGATCAATATGAAAAAGAAAATGTGAGGAAAAGGAAAAGCCTCCTTGGAAAAAGAAGTAAATTTCAGTCAGAGTTGGTTGCTGAAAACAGTGAGAAGCAAGAGTATGATACAAACATGGAAAATCACTCTTCTACAGAATCGCTTAAGAGAAAAAAGTACCCCAGTGGAAAGAAGCCTCTTGAAGATCAGACTCAAAAATTGAAGTCAAAGCTCAATAAAAAGATTGACACAATACAGCAAGAAGACTTTAATAAATCAGATAGATATGTATTGGAATGTGAAAAAATTGACAAGGATGGTGAATCTGGCGAAGAAATAGATGATTCCGAGTTTCTCCAAAGAGATCAGAATATAAAAGGAATTTACATTAAAAAATACAGATTAAAAAAAAAAAGGGAGTTTAGAGGACAGAGTAAAGATACCAGAATATACGATAATACACATGCATGCTTTTTTTGTGGGAAAGTTGTACTCCACATTAAGGAGCACTTGAAAACCCATAAAAATGCTGAAGAGGTGAAGGAGATAATGGCTATGGATCATCCCGATTTTACCTCACTAAGAAAAAGGGGAGACGACAAGCATAACCGTCAGGTTTTAGAAAAGGGTGAAGGGGAAATCATTTTGGCGAGAAGACCAACAACAGAATTTGACATAACTAATTTCGGTCCTTGTCCAGACTGCAGAGAATGGGTTCTTTTAAAAAGTATTAAATATCACTTTAGAGAATGCACAAAGAAACTTGAAATGACTAGAAGGAAAAAAAAAGATCTTGTGTTGCAGTCCCAGATATTGGCAGGGCATATAAAAGGAAGACAGTCACCACAGATGATGAAAGAGGTCTTTCCAATTATGTCGTCAGATAATGTGACGACAATTGCCCAGAATGATAGATTGATACTGGCTCTTGGAGAAAGCTGGATTAAAAGAAACATTGGAAATGTTGAGAAAAGGAAGTATTATGCAAGTTCTAGAATGCGTTTGTGTGCAAGATTTTTAATCCAACTACAACAACTACAATCCATTCAGAAATCAGGCTCTTGTGTTGATTCCTCCACATATGATGTTGATGAGATTGATACAGAGATGAATGTGGACAAAGATTCCAAGCAGGATAGTCTTTGGGATTTTCTAAGGCCACAGAACTTCGATAATTTGGTGCTTGCGGCTCTGAAATGTTCATTCCCAAATGCTGATGATGATGATGATCTACTTTCCCCAAGCAATGCCATCAAGTTGAAATATGATTTATATCGACTCGTAAACAGCAAATGGGCTCTTATTGTGAAAACCAGCGGCAGTGAAAATTCTAAAGAAGCTAAAGAATGCAAAACACTTGCAAGCCTCATGGATATTGAATGGAAGGAAAGGGTTACTACTATTGCAAGAGCAGTGCTGAGTCGCAGAAAGTTTGACGAGAAAAAAGAGCTGCCATCTCCTGAAGATATAGAAAAAATGACAATGCACCTTTCCAAAAAACTCATGGAAACATCTCTAACATCAGAAAATTTCACTCGTCTGGTAACCATTGTACAGACAAGGTTGCTCCTTTATAATAAAAGAAGAACAGGGGAACTTGAAGCCATCAAGTAAGTTAGCAATTTTTTTTTAATATTTTGACTAATTTATGAAGAGATAAAACCTGCTTACGCAGAGGGTTAATTAAAGAGAATCCCATTGCAATACTGGAAATTCATCGTAAATTTAAAACATAAAATAAGTTTTATTAAGTTTAAATTTAAAATATAAATATCGTTGCATCTTGTGTTACAATTTGTTGGAAGTCATTTGTCATCAATCGGTACCATCATTTTTTCTGATGATGCTTGTGTTGCATAGGTATTCTGTTTTGTTTTTTTTAAACTTGCACTCCTAATTTTGCCAACAAAAGCTCTGGGAATTCAAATACGACTATTGATTAAATTGACAACAGTATTTATTAGTAAACAGGGCATTCAACTTCCTTAATGATTTGTTTAGCACAAAATGTCACAATTTTTTTTTTTCATGTAGAATTAAAAGGAATTTAAAGTTGTTGTTTCTAATCAGTTCTGATAAATTGTAGAGTGCAGAGCTATGCTTCAAGAAGCTGTGGGCTTGATGAACTTGATGAATCACTAGCTAAGGACCTTACAGATGTTGAAAAGCATTTAATGGGAACACAGGATCTGATGAGAGTGAGAGGGAAGGTATTCACTCAAAGAAACATGATTTTTCTTTGCCAAAGAAACATGCATAATATATTTGAAAGGAAATTTTATAATTACAAGATTACTTTGAAATACTTAAATTGGCAGTTTTTTCTACTTCACCAACTAAATGAAATTGATTTTGAATGCCATTTTTAGCTCACCTGAGCCGAAGGCTCAAGTGAACTTTTCTGATCGAAATTTGTCCGTTGTCTGTCCTCGTAGTTGTAGTAGTCGTCGTTGGTGTCGTAAACTTTTCACATTTTCATCTTCTTCTCAAGAACCGCTGGGCCAATTTCAACCAAACTTGCTACAAAGTATCCTTGGGTAAAGGGGATTCAAGTTTGTTCAAATGAAGGGTCACGCCCTTTCCCAAGGGGAGATAATTATGAATTAGAGAAAAATTAATTGCATTTTTGAAAAATCTTCTTCTCAAGAACCACTGGGCCAGGAAAGATGAAACTCATGTGGAATCATCCTCAGGCAGTGTAGATTCAAGTTTGTTCAAATCATGACCCCAGGGGGTAGGGTTGGGCTTAAATGGCCGATCAAAGTTTTACATAGGAATATATAGGAAAACTCTTTAAAAATCTTCTCAAGAACCACTGGGCCAGGAAAGATGAAACTCAAGTGGAATCATCCTCAGGCAGTGTAGATTCAAGTTTGTTCAAATTATGACCCCCGGGTGTAGGGTGGGGCCAAAATGGCCGATCAAAGTTTTACATAGGTATATATAGGAAAAATCTTCTTCTCAAGAACCATTGAGACAGGAAAGATGAAACTCAAGTGGAATCAGCCCCAGGTAGTGTAGATTCAAGTTTATTCAAATTATGACCCCCGGGGGTAGAGCGGGGCCAAATGGCCAATTAAAATTTTTACATAGGCATATATATGGAAACCTTTTAAAATCTTCTTTTCAAGTACTTCAAAGCCATGCTTAGTGATGTTTATAGGGAATCATCCTCAGGTAGTGTAGATTCTAGTTTGTTCAAAGTAGTTTCAAATTATGACCCCCTGGGGGGTTAAAATTCAAGCCTCTCTCTCCCCCCAGTAAACTTCAGTGCTCCAAGTTGCGACAAAAATGGTCGCATTTGCGACCAAAATGTTGATTTTGCGACTAGAAATGAAAACACACTCGCATTTTCGCGACTGAGAAAATTTGGGCTGAAATTGTTAAATTTTTAGGATCGGGATCGAGATTTCATTTGTAAAAATTCTCTATCAAGAAAATGTTTGAAGACATATACTTAAATACACTTTACAAAGCGTTGCATGGACTTAGATCACGTAATGTTATGACATGGCATGCTGTACAAAGTTTGATAGAACCTGAACCAGAGACGTGGACAAATAATGTTCCTGATGAATGGCATCCAAACTTTGTACACTTTTTAAGATCCGACCTTGTTTTTGAAGCATTTGATCAATTGTTTGCATATCAGTTATCGCACAATGAATCATGATTGTATTATCATGCTAATAAAGAGTGTTTTGGCGGCATTTATAATGACTGTGTAATGGGTTAGGTACGTAGTAGTAAGTAAACATGACAAACAGCAGGCAAAGTCCTGTCTCAACAGCTGTCAAGCTTGTATTTTCATTTGATAAAATTTTATTTCTGTAATCAGATTACTTGTGTTTTTCTGTACAACCATAAGGGTACATGTATTCAATGAAAATATTTCATTCAACCTAGCAAATTTTTATAGTCACAGTAATAAGTAATCTATGATATGATAAAGACATAATACATATCCTTATTTAAATTATCAAGTTTTATTCGCAAAATGTATTTTTTTTATGGCGAGTGAAATATTTGATTATGGTGACCAGAAATTCTGAAATGGCGACCAAAAAAATTTTTAGGTCGCCATTTTGCGACCTGAGAGCAAGTGTGACTTGGATCAGTTCTGATCTGATATGCGCTTCTGATATGTGCTTTTCCTAGCCAATTGCTCAGGTGAGCGATGTGGCACCTGGGCCTCTTGTTGTATGTAGTTATGCTTAGAAATATTATAACATGTAGAAGTAACACAAAAGTGCTGTCACAATAAGGGTAAAAATATAACAATATAGGTCAGCAAAAAATTTAAATCCTGTATATATTTTTTATATATATTTATATATATATATATATATATATATATATATATATATATATATATATATATATATATTATTTTTTTTTAATAGATGTAAATATGACTTTTTTCAGTTCGTGAATGTTACTAAAAGCTTGTGTATTTGTTTAAAGCTAAGTGGTTTTTCTTTTCATCAGAGAGGCAGACCTGTACCAGTGTTAATTCCTCCAGATTGTAGAAAAGCACTGGCTTTCCTAGCCAACACGGCACAGAGAAAAAAAGCAAAAATAGCTGAGGGAAACCTGTACTTGTTCCCCAATTCTGGTAGGTATTGACAATTTTATTTTTACAAATCTGACTTGCAATTCAATGAATGCATAAAAAAGGAGACAAAAACAACCCCCCAAAAAAGCAAATATAATCTCTGCACTACTGAGTTTGATTAGGAAAATTAAAAAGCTTAGGCATATATGTGGTGATCTATGCTATTTATGGAAGAAATCAAAATAAATAGAAATTAATGAAAGTCTTGTTAAAAAGAATCATTTATTGTCCATTTATTTGAGAGACGGCTGAATAATTTGTAGTATTGTAATTTGTTTTTCAATACCACAATAAAAAGCAATGTTTTTGGGGCTGCAATACCTAGCACTATTCAAGGATAGTATTTTGAATACAATTTTAATGCCCCCTTCTAAGAAGGGAGGGCATATTGCTTTGCTGCTGTTAGTCAGTCGGTCAGTCCACCAACAGTTTCCGTTTATTTTTTCGCAGAGGTTGTACATACTGAAATGAAATTTGGTATACAGATTTATCATAAGAATATCTTGGTCAAGTTTTGTTTTAGGTACAACCGAGCAATTTTGACAGAGTTATGCCCCCTGAAGTTAAAACAATTCCAATTATTTGCAGTTTCAGTTCATTTTCTATGCAGAAATGACATGAAATTTGATATACAGATTTATTTTGACAGAGTTATGCCCCTTGGACTTAGAAAAATTCCAATTGTATTTTTTTTTTGGGGGGGTGATGGGGGGGGGGGGGGGGGCTAAGTGTTTCACAAACATCTTTGGTTAAGAATTACTTCAAAAATCCACTTTTTAAGTTACATGTAGGTAAACATCAGAACATGGTAAAATTATGCATTTGGTCAAGATTCATAATGCACAAGGTTTGTAGAGGTGAGCTAAATTGTTCGTAACGATATAGTGTATCATTTATTACATACATCTTTTTCAGTGAATGGCTATGTTAGGGCATATGACTCTCTGAAAACAATGTGCAATGAAGTATGCTTGTTGGCTCCTCATAGAATAACTTCAGTCTCAATGCGAAAGTATATGGCCACTCTCACACAGGTATTTTATTGTTACTTTTTATTGAAGTGTACATGTGAATCTGTAAATGACTTCTTTGCTCTGTTATGTGGCATTTAACATTAATTTATGCATTAATTGCCAGGAGACACTTGTGAACTTTAATTGCACAAGTATGATTTACAGATGCTGAACCTAGACAAATTCCAAATGGACTGGGTCTGTAATCATCTAGGTCACACCAAGAGTGTACACAAAGAGCATTACAGACAAATGAGTGGTTTAGTGGAAAGAACCCAAATAAGCAAACTGCTGCTTATTCAGGACATGAACTTGACCTCAAAGTTTAGAGGGAAGAAGCTAGAGGACATGGATATTAAAGGTACCAGCATTAAAATTCTGATAGACAGTATGCAATTCAATGTTACTGACAATAATATTGTACATTTTTATTGTTTGTTCACCTATTTTATTAGGTCACCTGAGCTTTTACCTGAGCCAAAGGCTTAAATGAGTTTTTCTGATCGAAGGGTATCCATCTGTTAAGTGTTGTGTAAATTTTTCACATTTTTTAGCTCACCTCAACAAAGTTGAGATGAGCTTAAGCTATAGCCCCTGCATTGGCGTCGGTATCGGCGGTAGCGTTGACGTCCTGGTAAAAGTTGTAGGAGCAAGTCCATTCTCAAGAAACTATAAGCCGTACCTGGACCAAACTTGCATGGATGATGCATCTAGGGATGGACACTACCAGACTTGCTTTAGATGCTGGATGTGACCTACATTTTCCAGATGAGTGACCAGGTTAAAGTTTTTTGAGCAGTTCCATTCTGAAGTAACTATTAGCTGATTTAGCTCTACTTTGACCAAACTTGAATGGATGATGCATCTATGGATGGACACTTCCAGTCTTGCTTCAGATGTTGGAACTGAGTGACATTTACTTGATTAGTGAGCAAGTTAAAGTTGTTGAAGCAGTTCCATTTCCAATCAAATATAAGCCCTACTTAAACCAAACTTGCATGGATATTGATCTTTGGATGCATACTATTTAGAAAAGAATATGATGTGAGATTTACCTTACTTAGGCCAAAAAAAATAATAGTCTTGTTTCCTGCTACCAGCCAGAAAAAAAATAGGGTAGGTAGGTAGGAAAATTATTTTATTTTTTTAATTTAATTTTATTTTTTTCCAACGTTATTTTTTTGGATATGAACTACTACAAAACCAAATTGAACATGTCATAGCTTAGATAGCTAAGGTCAATATCATCTTTCAAAATGAAATTCCATGTCTTTGGATGCACAACTCAAGTGGAATTTTATGAAAGTCCATATTTTAAACATATACTTCATGAAATACAACTTGAGAATATATAACTTTTTTCACTTTTGAAACATGAAATTCCTAAAATTTTGAATTTTTTCACCAAAAGCTAAAAAAAACTTTAGGGTCGGGTGCAAAAAAATAGGGTAGGTCGGGTAGCAGGAAACAAGACTATTTTTTTTTTTGGCCTTATAGACAACCTTTGTCAAGGTGATCTTTGATTACCTATGTTTTAACTTCTTAAAAGATTTAAATATTGAGAATAACTGAAAATTTATGCATATTTAAATAATTATCTCGAGGGAACACCAAGGTCATGATTAGTCATACTCACATGGAAGTATCCTAGCTTGAAGATTCAAGTTTATTCAAATTGTGACCCCCTGGTTAGGGCAAAATCACATTAAGTGAACAAATTTATTGTACGAATATTAGGGAAATTATTAATTTTTAGGTCACCTGAGTCACTCAGGTGATCTATTGCCATCTGTTTTTGTCTGTCACTGTCCTCATCCATCGTGCGTTAACATTTGAACATTTTCAACTTCTTCTGTGAAACCAATTTCAACCAATTTTTGGCATATAACATCTTAGGGTGAAAGGGAACAAAAATTGTCAATTTCATCTGGATCCATTACAGTGTGGTATTATATTCAGGTGGCCAAATGTTCTTTAGGCCTTAAAATGAATAACTTGGTTCTCGGGCCTGCCCGCATCTCATTTAACAATGAGCATTAACCATTTTTATCCACAAAAGAATAAAAAAGTTTTCTCTCGTGGGCTCCTATGGTGCAAAAAAAGAGAAAAATCCGGAATCCCTGACGGCATTTTAGATACTCCATCAGTAAAACGTTTGACAAACATCAAGATGATCCAGACTAATGGCCTAGTTTAAACTCGCAAATATGGCCATCAAGTTAACAGGTTAAGACATCAACATTAAGTTTGGTCATGATGGCATTGATGTCAGTGCAAATTCGTTAGGGAATGACTGTAATACTTCCAGGGCACATAGTGTAGGTTTCTGAAGGTTGTTAGAACTCGATAATGCTATCAATGACGGCTCCCTCAACCTCAGAAGTTTTCAGAAAAGCTTCGGCAAGATTTGCCAATTTCATTTAGTGTGGGTAAAGCAAAGACTGATAAATTTGACAATGTATAAAAAAAATCATAAGCACTATTTACAGTGCTGAAACACTCTTAGATTAGTTTTGATAAGTAAGCAATTGACCAGATGCATCACTAAAAGTGTCAGGTTCTGTAAGTTAAATGCATGTCTGGCAGATAAAATGCCGTCGTTTCATTACACAAATCATAGGAATGTAGAAAATTAAAGAGAAAGAAGCAGGAAATAAATGCTCTTGATTTCTACACTATGTTGAAACACTTTTGATTAAAAGTTGCTAAGCTTTGAAATAAAAAAAAAATCACAAATCTCGCATCTGTTTTTTATGAGGTAAAAAAAAAGCCTCCCTCCCTCATTTATTTTGGAGAAAACTGGCCTGAGAACCAATTTATTCATTTTTAGGTCACCTGAGTAAACTCAGGTGACCTATTGCTATCCGTTTTCATCTGTCATTCGTCGTACGTCATTCGTAAACTTTTGAACATTTTCAGCTTCTTCTCTGCAACCACTGAACCAATTTCAACCAAATTTGGCACAAAGCATCTATGGGTGAAGGGGAACAAAAATTTTGAATTTTATGATCCCTGGGGCCTGGGGGTGGGGCCAAAACCACTAAAATTAATGCAGTCTTTAAAAATCTTCTTCTTTACTCCTGGACATCAAGAAGTCAAACTGTTTGCATGATTGTAATCAGCATTGAGTCCTCTACCAAAATTGTGAAATTCATGGCCCTGGGGTCAGGGGTTCTAGTGCTAGGGCAGGGCTAAATAAATATATAGTGAAAATGTATTATTTCTTTGAAAATCTTCTTCTCTGCTCCTGGGTATTAAATAAACTAAGTAGATAGTTATGATGAGCAAGAGTGCCTCTACCAAAATTGTGAATTTTATGACCCCAGGATCAGGGGTTCTGGTGTTAGGGCGGGGCTCTATTGATTATATACAGTGAAAATACATGATTTCTTTGAAAATCTTCTTCTCTGCCCCTGGGTATTAAATAAACTATTTAAGTGCATAGTTATGATGAGCAAGAGTGCCTCTATCAAAATTGTGAATTTTATGGCCCCAGGGTCAAGGGTTCTGGTGTTGGGGGGGTCTATAGATTATATAGTAAAAATACATGAATTCTTTGAAAATCTTCTTCTCTACTCCTAGATATTAAATAAACTAACTAAGTGCATAGTTATGATGAGCATGAGTGCCTCTACTAAAATTGTGAATTTTATGGTCCCAGGGTCAAGGGTTCTGGTGGGGGGGGGGGGGGCTCTATAGATTATATTGTAAAAATACATGAATTCTTTGAAAATCTTCTTCTTTGCTCCTAGGTATTAAATAAACTAACTAAGTGCATAGTTATGATGAGCAAGAGTGCTTTTACCAAAATTGTGAATTTTATGGTCCCAGGGTCAAGGGTTCTGGTGTTAGGGCGGGGCTCTATTGATTATATAGTGCAAATACATTAAATCTTTGAAAATTTTCTTCTCTGTCTCTGGGTATGAAGCAGATGAACTACCTATATAGTTATGATGAGCAAGGGCCCTAATCTTGCAGAATTGTGAATTTCAAGGCCCCAGGGGTGGGGGTTGGGCTCTACTTATATACTGAAAATGAATTAATTGTTTGAAATCTGCTCCTTTGTATTTATAAAACATTTATTTTTTGATAGGCAATTTTAAGGGTGCCTTTTTAAAATTTGTGCAATGTGTGGACCTAGGGTCAGGGGTTTATTTAGCAGTGTTAGGGGCACTACTGATTATTGCTGAATATTACTGATTAGTTGGAATGCATTTTTGTTCCCCTACCTTGCATATGGGTATTCAGTACCCCTGCGAGGTGATCATGAATAATTCATGAATTTCCTTGAATTTTTCATGAATTTTATTTATGAAATGTTCATGAAACATTCATGAAGATCCTATGAACTTATTATTGGACATTTTCAAATCAATAAACCAAGCTAAGCAATTGCTAAGTGTATTGTTATGATGATCAATGGTGCCTCTTTCAAAATTGTGAATGCCATATAGCATCTGGCTTAAAACATGAATCAAATTCAATAACTGGAAAGTTGTTGCAGAATGCTCAGGTGACCTATAAGGCCCGTGGGCCTCTTGTTTAGGACTTGTATATATGTGGTAATTCTGTCCAAGCTATGTAAAGAAGACATATCATTATTGCAGACATTGTCTTCCAAGATGATGCAGATGATGAGGAAGAAGCAGGCTTTCAAGAAAATCTGTAAGACTTAAAGCTCATTTAAAATGGTTGCTTGTATATATAAAGTTAAACTCTGGCATTTTGAACACTGGTATGTTGAGTATCACAGATATGCTGAAGTAAATTGATTGATTGATTGATTGATTGTATATCGTTTAACGTCCCTTTTGAGAATTTTTCACTCATATGGAGAGGTCACCGTATGCCGGTGAAGGGCTTCAAATTTAGACCTATACTCGGCACTCAGGGCCATTGAGCAGTGAGGGTTCTTTATTGTGCCAGCGCCTACCGTGACACGGGACCTATGTTTTTAAGGTCATATCCGAAAGACCCGTGACTTTCACCTCTGATGCCGAGCGCTTGGCGAAGGAACAGTCACTACCTATTTTTACGTCTTAGGTTTGACGCGGCGCCGGGAACGAGAATTGAACCCGGGCCTCCCGATCACGAAGCGAACGCTCTACCACTAGGCTACCGTGAATGGTGAAGTAAATTGATGATTATTTCTTATGCATGAATTTCATCTTCCATTTATTGAACCCTGAGATATCTCTCAGTTCTTTGGCCCTCCCCCAAGTTCAAGATGTCAAAAGTTGAATGATTTCAAATTCTTAATGCAAGGACCAACGTAGGGGGTGACTGAGGCGAATTGGTCGCTTTTGAGCTCCAAAATTTGCCGTTAATTATCACGAAAGAGAAGTTTAAGTTGCCTTAAATTTTCAACCCCTTTATTGGAAATCATAAAAAAAATTATTACGAAAATGTGGTTATATCGTCACTATTTTATAAATCTCGATTTATTACTGCTGAAATAAGTGAAACAGCAGGGCACTTGCACCTGTTTCACTGCTAATTGACCACTGCATTGAATACTCTGTCAGAACCCCTCTAGAATTTACACTTCTTTGTATGAAAAAGTCCATTGTTACAAGTCATGCACAAGACGCAAAACAGCCGGGCAGCTATCGATGTCATGCCAAAGATGTTGATGATTTTAGATCATTTTATTGTCAAATGATTAATTCATGCTGTGAATACAGACATATTTTTACCGTTAAATTGTAGTTATTAACTGTCTAAGAGATTACACATGATGATAAACATGTCATTCAATCAGCATGCAGTAGTGCATCAAGACTATAATTTTTTTTTTTTTTTTAAAGAAGTTAATATTGAAAACGAACTTTGAAGAGAAAATAATATAAAATAAGATAAGAAAAGTGTGTGAATCATTAACCTTTAACAGTTAAATGTGCATACTATGCAAAAATTAAAAATACTTTGATTAACCTTTTAAGAAACTTAAAAATTGTCATTGTATTGTATTTTTTTCTGAACAGAATCACCTTTTCGTGTGTCATCAATACTTCCAGTCGCTACCGGAAGTGAATTTAAAAAGTTGAATTTTTCAACTTTTTTGTTTTTCAATATTTTTCTTTGATATTTGTAGGGTTTATAGAGACTCTTTTCAAAGTGCTAAATATATGATTTGTTTTCAAATTGATAAATCGGAAACTCTAGTTCTTCTTATTTTTTCCCAGAATTTTGTTTACGCGATTTCTCAGTAACTATTCAGTGGTTTTCAATGAAATTTTCAGGAATAATGCGCATCTATGAGAACTTGATACATCTGGGAGGAAATGTGAAAATGCCCTTCCGGTGCCAAGTTATGGACAATTTCCTGATTTTAAAATGATTTTTTGTCAGCGAACGATCTAAAGAACGGCTAATAATATGAACTGGAAACTTGTTGGAGATGATAGTACATGACTTATAGGTGAACAGAACCACCCCTTTGTGTGCGTCTAATTCCGCTAGTCGCTACCGGAAGTGAATTTAAAAAGTCAAATTTTTAAACTTTTTTGTTTTTGAGTATTTTTTGATAATATTAGGATGGTTATTCGGACGGAAGACCTCTAGTTGCTCGCAACGAGTTTCTAGTTAATTATCATTCTCAAGGACAGCAAAGCCATGAATAGTCATATTAATATAGAAGAAGCATAGAAGCATCCTCAAATAGTGTAAGGTCAAGATTTTGTTTAAATCAGGACCCTAGGTGGTAGGATGTGGCAACAATATGGGGTCAGAGTTTAGTATACTGTGGTATATTACAAAATGTACTGTAGATTCAAGGTTGTTCAAATCATTGATCCAAAGCTAAGATTGGGACTACAATGGTGGATCAAAGTTTCACATGGGAATATATAGGGAATATCTTTTAAAAATCTTCTTCTCAAGAACAGGAAAGGTCTGATTAGTCTCATTTTCTAAATTTTATAGTTATTCATCAGTTACAGCCATTAACTGTAGGCAATCATAATTCAGCATATGTTCATTTCCTTGCATTCACTATTTATAATACAATGTACCATATTACTTACCTACATTGGTTTATGGACTTTTTGATTTGAACAGGGCTCTTCCAAGTGATACAGTGGATGCCACTGAAAACTGCTATTTAGAGGAGGCAGGATTGGAAGAAGAAGAGGAGGAGGAAGAGGAGGAGGACGAAGTTCAGACCAGGAAAAAAGTGAAGAAAACAACGCGGCAACGGTGGACTGATGATGAAGTAAAAGAAATCAAAGAGTATTTCAAAGATTTCCTGAAATCGGGTACCACCCCCAGATCAACGTTCATAGATCGAATGAAGCAGAAAAGCAAGGTCAACAAGGGGGTGATACACTTAAGAGAGAATCATTTAATTATAAAGAAAATTTCAAATATGAATCATTCCAAAAAATAAGTTAATATCTTTGGCCCTTCCCCCCACCCCCATCCCCCTTACCCCTTTTCAGCTTTTGGTCTCTAGTTCAAGGATGGATTTAGCTAAGAATCCAAGTTTATTGCTACAAGTTCATTTATTTAGAAAAGGGGGAAAAAACCCTTAAATGTGTACTTATGCATTTGTATTTGGGGAATGTTTTCCTTGACACATGTATACATTATGTACAGTATTTGACTTTTTTTAATATTGCTGTTTCACAGAGTGAATGTATCTTGTGAAATATGTATGAAAACAAAAAACATATAAGGGAAATTAAGGTAAAGACACATAATGTATGGACACTTTGCTATAGCCTATAGGCAGTGCCACATGATGTGATTGAAAATCTAGAGACATTGCTGTATTATAGTTTGGTAAAAAAAAAACTTGTATATGTATGGACACAAGTCACTTGCACGTTTCAGGATGTACTTGACAAGAATTTTTTTCCCCCCAAAACTAAAATCAAATGGAGGAATAGTTTTTAATTCTGATATCTATTATGTTTGTGGGACTTGCATAAAAGTACCATTGCTTTTTATGATGTTTAGGCATTAGTCAGTGCCTTTTAGGTCACCTAAGTCACCCAGGTGACCTATTGCTATCTGTTTCTGTCCCTTGTTTGTGGGTTACAAACTAAACATTTTCATCTTCAACAAAACTGCTGAACCACTTTTTGGGGGAGCAAATATTGTTAATTTCCTGGTTGTCCTATTACATGCAGAGAAGTAAATAAATGACTTTTGAAGTAGTTTTAGATTACCAGAAAAAACTTCAAACAATCATTGATTGCCCATTTTCTTTTGTTTGTGAGTAACATACCTTCCCTTATCAATTTAGTTCGCTATATTATATAATTATAGAATGCTTTTCTGTGGATCTTTACAGAGTTGTATCATACTCAGGTGACTATTAAGGAATTTGGGCCTATTGTTTTTAACTTTTTTTTGTTCATTTGTGGAATAACTGTAAGGTATACATTTATGGTAATGAATGCTTGATGCAAAGATTTCTTATTAATGATTTATATGTACATTGCAAACTGTTAACAAAGATCTGCAAGATTTGGTATTGGAATATTTGCGCTAGAAGAGAATTTATAACAAATGTACTTGTTAAACTGAAAGTTCGAATATGAAAATTGGATTCCAGTGTCAGTATTTTGTTTTTATATGTATCGGACAACTTGTTGAATGTGTTAAGCAAATGTAAAGAACATCTGCTATCTATGAAGAAAGTCTTCCTTTTTTTTTTCCTCTTACACTTGTGACCAACTTGTCAATGAATCAAATGTTATTGAAACTGATTTTTAAAGGAAATTGGTTATTTAAAAGCTTCAATCTCAACAGAGATTTGATTAAATGCAACAAATATATCACCACCTCTTAGTGATGGGCAATCAGAATTTTTTTTAGGAATAATTTTTTTTTAACTAATACTTTGATTTATCGATTATCAAAATTATAATGGGGGGGGGAGGCATTTTGTTTGGATAATTGATTAAATAAATTAATTGCTGCATCAATACCATCTCTTTATACAGTTAACATTTTCCAAGATTGATTTTGGCATCATTCCTAGGATAGCATAAAGTTTGGTATGTACTGTACACATTCTCTTGTACATGTCATGGAATTGCATGCATGTAAGACAAAAAGCAGCAAACACATTTTTTGATGATGCATATTTTTTAAAAAAGAATTAGTAAGAAATGTAAAAATTTTGAGGTCTGCAAAATTAAAGAATTAACAGTGTAAGATACTTATATATATTGTGCAGTTATCTTTATCTGGTTGTCTAATAGTGCTCTTTGATTATAGCTTCCATGTTACACTGCATTACTGTGGACAGAAAAAGCAATAAGGGTGGCAGTATGATGAGTTGGCACTATATATGTACATGAATTTTGTGTATAATAAACACATACCAGGTTTATCAATAGATTTTTGTTCCACATTTTGTTAAAATATTTTTTTTTAACACCTGGAATTATGAATTTTGTGTATAATAAACACATACCAGGTTTATCAATAGATTTTTGTTCCACATTTTGTTAAAATATTTTTTTTTAATACCTGGAATTGTACAGATGATGTACAGTGTACATGTACATTCCTTTAGAATGTGAGGTCATCTTGGACTAATGGAGGAGTTTTGGTTGTTATTTTTTTTTTATTTTATGTTGGTTTTTTTTTTACAATACAAAGTATTAAAAAGTTTTTATTGTGGTTATTTTTTGAGGTTTATATGGAGATTCCTGAAAATTTAAGAAAAAACTACTCATAATGGTAGGGACTAAAAAGTTGTGTGAAAACTGAAGACATATCCGACTAGAAGCTGTGTTTCTGCACTTGTAAGCTACAAGAATTTCTGATTAAGGCTTGAGGACTCTTATTCAGCAAACCATTTTAATGGACATTAATATTTATGAATTTGTGCTTCCTAGAGTTGTTCAGATGTCAATTTCATACCTTCCAAAGCCATGATTGCCCATATATTCGGCAATAACTTATAATTAGTTCATCATATACATACACAACAATTTTGGCAAATGTAGATAATGGACGCGACTGGGCATGTTTATAGGTTTCAACCATTTTTGGCCTATAGCATCTATGGCTGAAGGGGAACAAAAAAATGAATTTCATGGTCCCCCCAACCCCCGGGTCCTGAGGGGTGGGGCGAAAACCACTAAAATTAATGCAATCTTTAAAAATCTTTCATCCTGGATATCAAGCAGTCAAACTGTTGCATGATTGTATTGAGCATTGAGCCCTTTACCAAAATTATGAAATTCATGGCCGTTCTGGTGCTAGGGCAGGGCTCTGTTGAATATATAGTGAAAATGCATTATTTCTTTAAAAATTTCCTCCTCTTCTCCTGGGTATTAAACAAACTAAATGCATAGTTATGATGAGGAAGGATACCTCTTCCAAAATTTTGAATTTCATGGCCCCTGGGTCATGCCTAGGGTTCATATCTTAGGTACCATGTGAAAGTTCAACCAGACGCTCGGCTGTCTCCGTAAACTCTGACTCCGCCGCTAAATTTGGAAAGACGACAAATACAAAGCTGTAAAGCTTGCATGCAATACAGATCATTTCAGTTTTCAATGAAAATATAGAAAGTCAACGCTTTTTAGCCGGGCTTATTGCTCAAAGAGCAATTGCCGGCTTATGTGATCCTGTTCAAAGCAGGATGTTGACCCCATAGTCGCCATTTTAAAGTTACGTGCAAAAATATAGTTCTTACTCTCAACCGCTTTTGAGATAATACAAACGCTAAATAAAGCAACAAAAATAAAACGAAGTTTTATCTATATAAAATAAACATTAGTAGTAATGACTTTGAAAACTTCATAAGTCGAAGAACATAGCTCATTAGCGTAAGGGTTTTTGATAATCAGTGTTACCGTAGTTCTCTACACAAACGAGGTAAAGCAGGAGAGGGAACCAGACTGCCCTGTTTGTTTACATTCAGCTGCGGTACCAGATTAAAGCTGAACACTTCTAATAAATAGGCACTGTCAGACGGGTATATAAACCGTTCGCTTTCGTTACACCCGATTGCACACTTGAAACTGGGGCATGGACACAGATTTGAAGTTAATATTATGACTTATTTGTTGCTATAGGATTTCACACGGAAATATAATAAAAAAAAAATATTTTATCTGGAAATTATTGAAATTACGAATTTCGGGACGAATTTCTAACTGAAATCAGTAAATACGTGTATTCCCTAAGCAGAATAGAAATATCATGTATTTCATAAAATTCAGGGAATACTACATGAAATTCCCAAGTACACATATTTACTGTAACATATATATATATAGAGAGAGAGAGAGAGAGAGAGAGAGAGGATATTCAATGTTTTGTAGATGAGTATGTAATTTATTTCACGAGTGGGGCAGGATTTTTTGATATTTTCACTCTTGCTTCGCACTCGTGAAAATATAAAAAAAAAAATTCCTGTCTCACGAGTGAAATAAATTCCATATTCATCTTTAAATCATTGAATTTTCTGTTTATTACATTTTCTTAGATTTTCCCTTTGCCTCTGTCTTTTCGTAACACAGTGTCATAGGCTGCGACGTCATAGTTGAGCGGTTGAGACGTCATTCCTAAGTGATTGCGAGATTCTGCTTAAGTTTTGTCAACAAAATGTATATGTTACACACAATCATAGATGTTCTATTTATCTCATACGATTTTCGTGTTTGACCAAACTTTGAGATATCCCCGGTGAAACTATGAATGATTTTCTATCCAAAATGACGTATAAACTTATTGATGACGTCGCACTGTTTGTCCAGAATCAATAAAACAGTGCAATTGAGGGTACTTAAAGTAAAAATTAAGATCATTGCATTTTAACAAAATTATTATGAAAATGAAGCTTGATATCTGTACTTTAAAGTTTCGAAATTCATCTTAAGTTAATTAGATGGATTTTTTTTTCTTTGAATGCTTAAAGTATGACAACTTTTTATCATTTTTTTCGCTAATGTAACACGTGTTACCTTGCCATAATAGTCATATTTTATAATCGAAATTACATTATTCATGAATGCCCTCTAATTTGGAAATGACTTGATGATAGTTCCTGACAAAATAAATCGGGCCATTCTAGAATTTATTTTAGATATTTTTTAATCATAATGCAAAGTAAGTAATATATTTGCTGCTAAAAATTGTTCAACAAAAAAGCACTATAACACATGTAACATTACCGGTATATTGTAAATAACTAAATTAAAAGGTGAATTTTGCATAATTAGTACCTACAGAGACCCAATAAGAATCCTGTGATTTTTCTGACGTCTGGTGGCTTTTGTATGAAGCTTGCAAATTGTATTGTATGTTACAACAATATTATTTTAAATGAAAACACAAACATATTTAACAGCTTTATTTACTTCTATTACTTCTATGGAACTTGGCAACATCATTTGGACGCTTTTATTGATTTTGGACCTGTTGATGTTGACATGCCGAAAGAAAGTAGATCATGTAAAAAATATAAAATCTTTGATATGTGCGTCTTTTAAAACATATGTGGCAATCTGTTGGGGATTTATTACAAACGAACTATTGACTGAAAGTTGTAAGGACCGAAGGATCATATGAATTCCAACTTTACTCTGAAGTTATTGTTTCTACGACGATGTGCTCAGCCAGTCAGGGTGCTAGGCTACTTGTAGATCCATGGTAGGTTATAATGTATTCAGTATAATGTAAGAAAGCATTGTTGAAAGTGGCTATAAGACTTCTCTGCATGGACAAACAACTGTCAAAGGTTTCTCATGAAAACGATTTAAGGGGGGGGGTGTAACATCCGTCCTCGCAGGTAGGCTAGCCAGTACAGATACATTGATCAAATTTGACAATTCACTAACGTATATGAGTTTTTTTATTGCTTTTAACGAAATTTTAGTTCATAATCATTCAACTTTTAAGGCAAGAATTTTCACAAATCGAATTTTCGATAAATGTAAATCTTGAAGCGAGGGATTGTGTCAAAACCGGAAGTGCTATTGATAAAGCACCTAGCCCTGGATAAAGCATAGGCTTATCTCATGGGTAGTATCATCCACACATATGCGATAAATATATATATCTAGCTCCTTGAAAATCAAATGGTCATCTTTCTTGTAAGAACTTGATTTCCTGCCAAAGTAACTTATATTACATTACTTTATTTCCTAACATCTACGCAAGGCATTTCAAATGAATTAAATATGTCAATTAACGACTCCCTCGTCGTCGCAAACCATAGCCAAAATGTACAAAACAACCCTCTCCCATTCTTGTAGGAGAGGGCTTTAGGTGAACTCCGGACCGTGGCTTGAGACGTTACGATTCACTTTGCTCAAAAGGTTCCACACCTCGATATCTCCGATGTAATTGTGAAAAATCATAATACATATATAGAAGTACATAGTTCTTGTCCGCCATTAATCTGCCTTGTTATTTTAGTTGTAAGATCGCACATTTAGTTGTTGCCGATTGCCGAAACATTTGATATACGTGTGTACTCATGAAATCATACTTTGATGCTTTCTGTTGGAAAATAAACACATATGTAATGAAAATTTTTAATACGTTCTAGAGTCAGAATTACTACTTAGATGTACTTTGTAAGTTACATGTTTGAATATTTAGATGTTTATTAATGTAATTGGGAGTAACATGTATACGTCTGATTTGGTGTATTCCATGTTATATTTTATAAGAACAAGACAATAAAAGATCAACCTAAAAAAAGTTTGAACAAATATAATCATAACAATCATATAATTTAAAAAAATACAAGTAGGTTCAGGGGAAGGGGTGGGGGTGAGGGTAATATGTAAAGTCTTAAGTTTAAAAAATATCTATACAAGGTGCACGAACAGAAAGTATAACCTTTTTCAACTGTAAAGGAAAATTTTATGTTTTTGAAGATTTTCACTGGTAGATCCCGATAAATTATAATTAGTTATTAAGTGTCACTGTGTTTCAATTACACTCGTATTGCGTGCAATTATTTTTTTTTCCTTTTTAAAGTGGCCTGTAGAATTTTTTTTGGGGGGGGGGGGAGGGGGGGTATGTTATGTAATGGTTACCTAAGTTTTATTATATACCACTAGGCTTATGTGACATAGCATTAAATAGTGAAATTAAGTTACATGACATATATTTATGTGACAGTAAACTAATTTTCAAGACATTTATGTGACATTTACCCCTAAGCTTATTTGACATAATAAAATACAATGTCAAATACCCTTATGGACAATAGTCACATAAGCATTAATTCGACTGAATATGCAGTTTATGATGTCACATTTTTTTTTTTAAAAAAGTCACATAAATTGTCAGTACAGTGACCTGCATTTTGTGGATAAGTTATGCAACAGTTACCCAAATTTCAGAATATTTATGTGGCATTTACCCCTTAGCTTAAGTGAGGTAACAATAAAAAGTTAAATTAAGTTTTGTTACATATAAGTGACAGTTAACTGTTTAAGACATTTATGTGACACTTACCCATAAGGTTACGGTATGTGACATTACATAATCAATACAATGTCACACACTTATGGACAAATGTCACATTACCATTGATTCGTTAGAACAGTTTATGAAGTCACATATATTTTTTTTAAAAAGTCACATAAATTGTCAGTCACATGACCTGCATTTCGTGGGTCCGTCCGTCTGTCTGTCCGTAAACTTTTCACATTTTCAACACCTTCTGCAGAACCACTGGGCCGATTTCAACCAAACTTGGCACAAAGCACCCTTAGGCAAAGGGGATTCAAAGTTGTGAAAATTAAGGACCACACTCTTTTTAAAGGGGAGATAATTGGCAATTATTGGAAAATTTTGAGAAATTTTCAAAAATCTTCTTCTCAAGAACCATTTGGCCAGGAAAGCTGAAACTTATGTGGAAGCATCCTCAGCTAGTGTAGATTCAAAGTTGTGAAAATCATGACCCCCGGGGGTGGGGTTGGGCCACAATGGGGGGTTGAATTTTTACATAGGAATATATAGAGTAAATCTTTAAAAATCTTCTTCTCAGAAACTAATCAGCCAGGAAAGCTGAAACTAATGTGGAAGCATCCTCAGCTAGTGTCGATTCAAAATTGTGAAAATCATGATCCCCGGGGGTAGGGTGGTGCCACAATGGGGGGTCAAATTTTTACATAAGAATATATAGAGTAAATCTTTAAAAATCTTCTTCTCAGAAACTAATCAGCCAGGAAAGCTGAAACTTATGTGGAAGCATTCTCAGCTAGTGTAGAATCAAAGTTGTGAAAATCATGACCCCCGGGGGTGGGGTTGGGCCACAATGGGGGGTTGAATTTTTACATAGGAATATATAGAGTAAATCTTTAAAAATCTTCTTCTCAGAAACTAATCAGCCAGGAAAGCTGAAACTTATGTGGAAGCATCCTCAGCTAGTGTCGATTCAAAATTGTGAAAATCATGATCCCCGGGGGTAGGGTGGTGCCACAATGGGGGGTCAAATTTTTACATAAGAATATATAGAGTAAATCTTTAAAAATCTTCTTCTCAGAAACTAATCAGCCAGGAAAGCTGAAACTTATATGGAAGCATCCTCAGCTAGTGTAGAATCAAAGTTGTGAAAATCATGACCCCCGGGGGTGGGATGGGGCCACAATGGGGGTTGAATTTTTACATAGGAATATATAGAGTAAATCTTTAAAAATCTTCTTCTCAGAAACTAATCAGCCAGGAAAGCTGAAACTTATGTGGAAGCATCCTCAGCTAGTGAAGAATCAAAGTTGTGAAAATCATGACCCCAAGGAGTAGGGTGGTGCCACAATGAGGGCTCAAATTTTTACATAGGAATATATAGAGTAAATCTTTAAAAATCTTCTTCTCAGAAACTAATTAGCCAGGAAAGCTGAAACTTTTGTGGAAGCATCCTCAGCTAGTGTAGAATCAAAGTTGTGAAAATCATGACCCCCGGGGGTTGGATGGGGCCACAATGGGGGTTGTATTTTTAATAGGAATATATAGAGTAAATCTTTTAAAATCTTCTCAGAAACTAAACAGCCAGGAAAGCTGAAACTTATGTGGAAGCACCCTCAGCTAGTGTAGAATCAAAGTTTGTTCAAATCATGACCCCTGGGAGTAGGGTGGTGCCACAATGGGGGGGGGGTCAAATTTTTACATAGGAATATATAGAGTAAATCTTAAGAAATCTTCTTCTCAGAAACTAATCAGCCAGGAAAGCTGAAACTTATGTGGAAGCATCCTCAGCTAGTGTAGATTCAAAGTTTTGAAAAGCATGACCCCCGGGTGTAGGGTGGTGCCACAATGGGGGGGGGGGGGTCAAATTTTTTCATAGGAATTTATAGAGTAAATCTTTAAAAATCTTCCTTTCAGAAACTAATCAGCCAGGAAAGCTGAAACTTATGTGGAAGCACCCTCAGCTAGTGTAGAATCAAGATGTGAAAATCATGACCCCAGGGGGTAGGGTGGGGTCACAATGGGGATCGAATTTTTACATAGGAATATATAGAGTAAATCTTTAAAATCTTTAAAACTAAGTAGCTAGGAAAGGTGAAACTTATGTGGAAGTATCCTCAGGTAAGGACTAGGTACATTTAAGTTTGTTCAAATCATGATCCCCGGGGGTAGGATGGGGTCACAACGGGGAGGGGGGAGGGAGACAAATTTTTGACATAGGAATATATGGAGAAAAATCTTCTACAAAACCATTTGTCTAGAAAATTTGTAACTTTAGTAAAAGCAACCTTGGGTAGTGTAGATTCAAATTCGTTAAAATAAAAATCTTGAGGAGTAGGGTGGGGCCACATTCAGGATCCAATTTTTCAAAGGAAAACATTTTTAATTCACAAAAACTGAAATGTTATAATATATATGGTTTTACTTATATGCAAACATTTTGCCAATTTGTGATTCTTAAAAATTGTTAAGACTTTTGCCCCTGGACGATTCTTGGGCCTCACAAGGGGTTCAGAGTTTGATGTAGGTTTATATCCCATGTATAAACAATTGTCTAGGATCTTGTTGAGAACTGCGATGCTCAACATGTGATATGAATATAAAATCATCCTGTCAAAAAAGGGACTTGATTATAAACATAAGAATATCTACATGTATTACTACATTGTCCAGATATTTTGTATTATGTCGATCTCCATTAAGCTGATTTTATCATGCCTATTGTTGCTCAGGTGAGCGATGTGGCCCATGGGCCTCTTGTTTGATGTTTAAAATGATTATCCATAGCATGTAGACAAAATTTCACGTGAAATCTTATCAGAATGAAAATTATTTGCTATGAAATAAACAATTTATATACAGAAAATCATTTTAAAGCAAAGAATATATGCCGAAATTCCCAATAAAATGATTGTAATGTGCTTCCATACAATTCATTTTTAACCGAAAGTCAACTCAAAACGAGGTTAGTCTATATTTAGACAACAATCTTGAACTTTTTTACAGACGAGAGTAATAGATGATCAATAGCTGTTTTGGGGCATAAAAGTTGGCATTTTTCAGTTGGATATTTTTGCTTTAGAAAAAATGGTGTTATTTGAAACGGATTTCCAGAAAAGCCTTCCTACCTCTACTGAAGAAAAATTCTTGATTTGTTTAGCTAAAAAATACGCATAAACCCACCAACTAATTATTGAAAATTCTTCCTTGAAAAATGACAACTCCATTATCGAATTTTCTCTTTGAAAAGCAGGCTATCGAAAATAGGATACTATCGAAAATAGGTAACGGCACAATATCTATCGACGACTGGAATGTGGGATGTATACTACAGTGTAATACGAGGCACATATGGCAATGGATTAAAGAGACGCAGTTATGGAACATGTGCATGCAACAATTAAATCAAGCAAACAAAACTTTTTTGACTAATGTGCAGATTACGAACAAGCATCATCAACATTGTTTTTAATGCATCCCAAAATTCCTTTGTATTGATGACGTAACATTCATCAAAAGGGTGATGGATCGTTTAAAAGTTGAAAAGCCATAGTTCTTTCATACCTTATTTGTTTCTTCTCTTTTTGTAAAGATAAACAATGCTAAAGAATACAGCATTGCAGTGAAAGCTTATTGCTGTTATTTCCTATGCTACTCTTATCATGAGGTGGATCAAGTCTGATTTGCTGGGCTAAACTTTAGGGCCATAAAAAAGGTGGTTATACATCAGCGGATCTATAGGTAGAGGGAGGGGAGGGGGGGTGGGGTTCGGACCCTCCCCCCTCTGGAAATTGAAAGTTTCTGAAAATCACAGTAAAATATTTCTGACAATAGACCTCGGATCCCTACTGGAAAACAAAGTTAAACCTCGTCTCGGACAACCCTCCCCCCACCGAAAATTTTTTCTGGATTTGAGCATGATGGTAGTGGGTCAGTCAGTTTATTCTAAGACAGCTCATACCCAGAAGGCCAAGGTTTGCACTTTCCTCTAGGAAGGATACAACACTACTCAAAAAGTGAGTAGTTTTATTTTTGTTTGAGTTGTCTTGGTCTGATACTGCAAAATCGCTTTTTTATCTGAAGGATGAAATTAAATAATGGATAGGATGTATTGATGTATGTGTACATTGTATACGATGTATATGTATGCAAGTCTTCCATACTTGTTCTCAGTGGGCATGATGACAGAACTTGTAATTTATTTTCATATTTTCACTTTTCCATCACTTTTATCTATGTGACTACTATGAAGGCAATGGCAGGTGACGAGGTTTTAGCTAGAACATGAGTGTTCAATGCATTGGTTATGGCAGATTAAGTTTCGTAAAAAAGGTGGTGACTCTTCCTTGTGTATATAAACATAAGAATAAAGTGGTTCTTTAGCAATACACAACTAGTGTTGTAAAATCGGAACAATTTTACTATCGATAATCAAATTGAATCGGCAGCTCACAATCGATTATGTAAACTTTCAAATTCCAACAAAGATGTTTTTAGCTCACCGAGACGAAGTCGGGGGGAGCTTATGCTATACCCTCGGCGTCGGCGTCGGCGTCGGCGTCCGGACCTGGTTAAAGTTTTTGTTGCAGGTCCTGTATCTAACTTATTACTTGTCCTATCTTCACCAAACTTGCATGAATGATGCATCTGGACCTACTTATGGACTTGAGAGACTTGGATGCTGAATCTGGGCCATGAATTTCAGATGCTGAAGGAGGTTAAGGTTTTTGGAGCAGGTTAAAGTTTTTGTTGCAGGTGCCCTTTGATAGCCATTTCTAAGTTACTACTGGTCCTAACTTCACCAAACTTGCATAGATGGTGTGTCTTATGATACTGATGCTGAGGCTTGAATGCTGAATCTGAGCCATAGGTTTTGGATGCTGGATGAGGTTAAGGTTTTTAGAGCTGGTTAAAGTTTTTGGAGCAGGTGCCCTCTGATGATTATATCTTAGTTACTACTGGTCATAACTTCACCAAACTTGCATGGATGATGTGCCTTATGATACTGTTGCATCTGACAGGCTTAAATGCTGAATCTGAGTCATAGGTTTCGGATGCTGGATGAAGTTAAGGTTTTTCAAGCAGGTTAAAGTTTTTGTTGCAGGTGCTGTTTGATAGGCATTTCTAAGTTACTACTGGTCCCAACTTCACCAATCTTGCATAGATGGTGAGTCTTATGATACTGATGCACCTGACAGGCTTAAATGCAGAATCTGAGCCATAGGTTTCGGATGCTGGATGAGGTTAAGGTTTTAAGAGCTGGTTAAAGTTTTTGGAGCAGGTGCCCTCTAATGATCATATCTTAGTTATTACTGGTCCTTACATCACCAAACTTCCATGGATGGTGCGTCTTATGATACTGATGCATCTGACAGGCTTGAATGCTGAATCTGAGCCAAAGGTTTCGGATGCTGGATGAGGTTTAGTTTTTTGGAACAGGTTACATGTTTTATAGATAATAGCTTGCATAATTGATTTAACTATAATATAAATGAATTGCAGAGGTAGCTTCAGATGCAGAGCCTGATCTCCATTATCAGGGATGCCAAAAATTCTCCTACCTCACTCAAACCTGCTTGATTGATGTGTTTGTTGTTAAATGATATAACATGATTCCTATGATATAGTATTCTATGATATGATACACTTTTGTTTTATATGATACAATGTAATATCATACATTATATTGTAAAAAGTTATATGATACGATATGATATTTTATCAATTTTTTGTACATAATTATATGATATTGTATTATGATATTGTTATGTATAGTATTGTATATTATTATACAATATTGTAGAATATGATATTGTATAATATATTATTTTATCGAATGATATTGTTTCATATTATATTGAAATATATAATATTGTATCATATGATACGATATTTTATATTATAATTTAATTTATATCGTATCATATGATACAATATGATATAATATGATATTGGTTTATATTATATATTGTTATATAATACATGAAATTGTATTATATGATATTATAAGATATTATACAATATTATATTGTATAATATGATATTGTATCATATGATATGATATTGCATAATATTGTATTATATAATATATTACTATATCAGATGATATTGTATCATATGATATGATAAAATGTTTTATAAAATTATATTGTATCATATGATACAATATTGTGTATCAAATATGATATAATATCATATTATACTATATTATACAATATAATATCATATGTTACAATATTGTGATGTATTATGTGATATGATATAGTATCAAATAATGCTATATTGTATTTATATTAGGTATTATGATATTGTATTGTGTGATTAAATACAATAATGTATAACATGATACAATGTCATATTACATGTTACAATATCATATTGCATCAATATAGTATTATATTGTATTAAATGATATATATTGTAAGTATCATTGGATGCAATATCATATTTTATATTATTGTATTGATAAACATTGTATCTTATAATATTGTTTGAAATGAAGATATGATTATCATACAATTTTTTTTTACATATGATATATGATATTGTGTCAAAACAGTATCCATGAATATCCAAGATCATTAACTATGATTTTCATATAATATGATAAAGGTGGTTTTATAAAGGTGATGCCTCATAAAGTTGATGCCTCGTCTCGGTGAGCTTTGTAATCTGTGATTACCTATGTTTTCATCCTGTCAATGAGTGAGAGATACCAGCATTAAAGAAAATATCTTTTTGTATTCATAATGCATATATCAGTAGTTTTTTAATTGAACTTATTTTCAAATGAATTAAATATTATACTTAGGGACCAACCTAGGGCAAAATTTTAATTTAAATTGGATTAGAAGCAAGTCAATAAAAATAAAACAACTTCTAAAATTTGTAAAATCTTATCCAATTTGTTAAATTTAATTGATCTGATACATTTATACATTTTATACTTTAAATGTTTTGTTTGTGAGTTAAATGACAAGTAAAATCAGTCCAAGTACTTTTGTGTATTTTGGAGGCATTAGTGCAACCCTTTGACCCAATTACAACCGTTATGTAGCGGATCTGTTTAATTTTGAAGACAACTGTAAACAAACGGTTTTATGATTATTTTAGCAATAATTTGGCAGTATTATTAACTAATTACAAGTTTCAAATTATAATATCAGCATGAAAAGTAATAAACGTTTTTATAACACATGAAGATAAGACAGTAGCAAGTTACTAATCACAACAGGGGTTAACTGAACTTGAGAAACGTCTTATGAATTTGATAATTATCATTTTATTGCCATTGGGTTTAATTAACACGATCGTAAACTCGAATAAAGGGCGACTTCAACTTCTCTTGCAGAGGAAATTCCGGCAAAGTTACCGATCACAAACTGGTCACCCCCTAGGCTGGTCACTGTAAAGGCTAATAATACTTTATAGTCTTATAGTCGTTTTATTGATATTGCTACGCAGTAAAAAGTCATCAGTGACGTGACTGAATTTTAGCGACTATCGATGATAAAAACTTACTATCGATTGTCGGCGACCTGCTGCCTTCAGCGACGATTTTTCGATAGTCGGCGACTATCGTAACAACACTATACACAACCCTAGTTGCTGTAGACATAGTGCAGAGCAAATGTCAAAAAAAGCTGTTTGAATTCTTATTTGTTATTTAGAAATATTTGTAACGTGTAGGATGAGCAGTTTGCATATTGCTGAGGTGAGCAGTGTGGACAGTGGGCATTGTTTTCTGTGAATTAGAATCAATGTCAACCAAACAGTTTGCATCAGGATTTTATATTTGTACTCCTTTTGTATAAACTGTTGTTGAACCATTTTTATCTTAGGCCAAAATAAATTTATAGTGTGTTTCCTATTCCAGCTTGAAAAAAAATAGGGTAGGTAGGTAGGAAAAACATTTTATTTTATTTTAACATTTTAGGCCACAATTAAAAATATTTCAGTTTGTCCAAACCCGACCCATGATGACTGGGTGTGGGTAGGTAGGTAGGCAAATTCTTTTTTTTTTTTTTTTCAGAATTTGCATGAAGATATTGAAACACTGAGTATATCTTTTTCACCATCATACCTTTGTAGAGACAATCAAAAGCCATGAATTTAATACCTGTATATACATGTATTAGTCTATTGTACTGAATTAAATCATTCAACAATAAACTGAACTTTATTTATACATTTACCACGACTTTGTTCGTTTTCCGCATGCCGATCTCATCAGGATCGGCAACCTCGTCAAACACATCATTCCATGTCTTTTTACTGTTGAACCGATAAAGCCTATTCGACACAATGGGCTTTATTTTTTTGTTTACTTTAAGAATAACAGACGATGACAGCGTTAAAAATCTGGCTGCCATCTTCACATCGACACATGTTTACTTCTTTACTTTCGTTAAATTAGTAGATAAAAACCGAGAACATCGAATATCGATTTACTGCGTCTCCTACACGCTTTCTTTTAATCTCAAACACTGTCACTTTCAAGCGCAAAGATGACAACATATAAATGACGGAGCGGACACGAAAAATATCCGGAAAAAAAAAATTCTTCCAAAAAACGGCAAAAAAAGAATTTGAGTCGGCGCCTTTTTTACGGGTCGGTCGCGTTTGGGCAAACATACAATCTTTTTATTTTGGCCTTATTTTTTCTTCACTTCAACGACAATTAACATGTTGGAAAAGATGAGTTTATTTTTTTCTGCCAAAAGGGCGGCTCACAACTGGCAACTTTCCCAGAGTATAGCAGTCATTGTATAGAGGAAGAACAGTTTTATATTGTTTTTTATGGCGTCGAGCAAAGCTCGAAAGCCATCTAGGGATCGTACGGCCGGAAGTTGCCAATTCTAAGGAGCCAAACAACTCAAATGAGTGCAAAGTTTTCTTATGTGTTCGAAGAAAAAAAGATGACATACTTCCATTTTGAGCAGAACTGTACGTCAACAAAACAAGTTGGCAGATACAAAAATTGTTGAGGTCTTTGATAATGTTAATATTTTATTGTAAACAATATGTCTGTGTTTCGGCGGATGAATACACTTTTACCGAAGAACATGCGATAGTTAGGCCTACATACTCAATTTGTTTTTGAAACATACCTGCCTGCAAAACAGATTATTTTGTTTCCAAATCGAATGTTAACAATGCACAGATGTTGATCTTTTAGAAACAAAACTTCCTACAACGGTGATATATCTACACCAAAAGTAATTCTAAACCCTCTACTTTCACTTCGTAAACAACAGGAATGGGTGCTTTCTTATTTCTACCCCTGTTCTTTTCGGCCCGCGTCATTTGGACCCATGTGAATTTTAAATCAAATTGATAATAAGAAACAGAGTGTTTATCAGCAGTATACAATATAAAGAATTAAATACAATCATACTTTTGATATACAAATATATTCTATTTGAATAGAGAAAAAATATCTGAAAAAATTTTAACTTCTAAGATATTTTTAACTAGCATTCAAATTTGTTTAAGAATTAGGTGAGTCAAATTGTAATGAATTGTAATTTAATGAAATATGTGATAAAAAACATAATTTTTATTTATTTGAAAGTAGTCAACTAATGTATTTGTCTTTATATTTGTTTTAAATAGTAAGTATAATTGATACCAATTTTCTAAATGAAGGGTCAATAACAAAATTAGAATGATATCTGAAAAAAAAAATCATACTTCATTTTGAGTTTTCCGTATTAAGTTGACTGCATAAAATCCATATAAAATATCTGTTTTATTAAAATTGACCATCCGACTCAATTTTTATAAACATTAATCTCCAGCAAAACAATAAGAAAAGTTGATCTCAACTACAATCATATAAGATCATACTTTGTTTAAAGGATTTTTTTTAATCTATAGTACCTAAATGTATGTGTGATCAATGAAGGAGAACCATAAACAACACAAATAAAAAAAAATATTTGCATTTTTGTTAGGTGAGGGGTTTATTTTGAATTTAAAAATAATATTCAGGTTTTTACTCTTCAAATTAATGTCAACTCGACGCCATTGTGGCCCTTCAGGCCTTTGATTATTATCTTGTGATATTTCGCCTCCCTCTGCTCCACAATGGCAACAGGTGTCTTTTCTACCAATGTCTCCACTGTAGTATGTTACTTCAACAGTGGATGCACATGACATTTGAGATCTCGTCATCACAACTCCATGCAATAAATGGTGTGGTGGCGTGATGGGGGCACCACAAGTATAATCAAATTCGCTGAGTATGATTACTAGAGAAACCTTTTGTCTTTCGGTTAACACATGCTTGGAGTATAATACTCTTGGTTTTCTGCACTCTACACAAAGAATTGTTGTTCTTGCATGCAGAGCCGTAGTAAGGCGGAAGTCTGCAAACTTTGGCTCTTCCATGACTTGAAGCTCTGGTTTGAATAAATTACTGGGTTCATCTACATCTAATACCTCCTGATTTGAGTCTTCTTTTTCATCATCTCTCTCCGGTGCCTCCATGACGGTCTCTTGGTCCATCTCATGAATCTTTTTTGCTTTCTTCACTTTCACTTCTTTTAATGAAGGTCTTCCTTCCTGTGTATCCTGAAACTTAACACTTTGATATGGCAAAAAATGATCACTATCATTCTCATTTATCACTGGATCTGGAAGCCATATCAGGTGTTCCTGTG
Organism: Magallana ariakensis; assembly: GCA_020458035.1. Classification (NCBI taxonomy): domain Eukaryota; kingdom Metazoa; phylum Mollusca; class Bivalvia; order Ostreida; family Ostreidae; genus Magallana; species Magallana ariakensis. The sequence continues at coordinate 52,692,619 of CM035817.1, read as the reverse complement.
ACAATGTAGCAGGTAAACAGCATCCTGCATCTTCACACTTTCTTATTTGAAAGGTATAATGTCTTTGGCGACAGTGTCTCTCTATCCACTGTGTGTAGGACTGTACTTTTTTGGTATGCACCTTCTGTAATTTTTGCTAATTCAGTTCAGGGAAGTGTTCTTTAAGATGACGTTGCAGGATATCAATATCGTCATCAGAAACAGGATCTATAGCCTGCATTGCTTTATCTTTCAACTTCAGACGCAAAAACTGATTCCTTATTGTTGACTGAACAGGTTCTATACTTTCTCTCCACTTCTCTCTGATTTCTGGATTCTTCTCGGCAAGAGCTCGTATATTTGCCATACTCCCACATTTTTTTAGCTTCTTCTCTGTTTCTTCATCACCTTTTCCTCGCTCTAAAGCACAATTTTGTAATGCAATGTTCAAAACTGACATAATTCTCTCTGCTGGGTTTATCCAACTATGTCCAGAAGCACAGCGAGCCAGTATCATCATATCTAGATCAAGTTCGTAAAAGAAGCAAATTGATGCACATACTACCGACTCAAGTGTGTTCCTTTGGTCCGTTCCTCCATCTGTAAATTTCATCAGAATTTTGGCATCTTTCTGCGGACTGTTCAGAAACACCTTAATTAGTGCAGCTGCATGCCGAAAAGGATTGGACATTTCAAAAACAGAATCATTGACAATGTTGGTCACTGTACCACGAACAAATGGCTGATTAACAGCATTTGGAACATCACACTGCAGAATTACAGATGGTGTTAAGGAGGACTTATGCATATCATGGTCTTTGGCTGCCAGTGTTGTACTCACTGGTGCAAGTGTTTTCTTTCCTCTTACTCCTGTTGAAATTGGTGCATCAGGCTCACCAACAGGGATTTTTGCTTTATCATCACAGAAAAATACTGCTACAATCTCCCTCTCCTCAACAGCTCTTTCTTTGAAGTATTTGAACTGTGTACAACAGTAATGTTCATCTGGGTGAGTAGCTCTCAGTTGCCGTCTCTGGATTTTATACTGCACTTGAATTCTGGATGTAAAGTTCAAGGCTTTGTGAGTGTATGGATTCCTTGGGGCAAACTGCAATCTTACAAGGCTCTTGGAAGGGATAGGTGTACTAGCTGGACATTTTTCTTTCGTTTTTTCCACAAGTTCTCCAAGTGACAACCATTCAGATAAATGTGCAATATTATGCCTTCTCTCGCCAGCTGCAGTTATTTCTTCCACAACAGAACACAAATGCTCAAAAAATCGTCCAGTTGGTCTACCAGTGTTGAGATGTCTCAAATCAGACAACAGACCTTTCTCCCCTAGAAATATAAGACGAAGTCTTTCGATTGTGGAGGGATGAGAAGCTGTACTTGCATCTAGAGTAAGCTCCTTGTAGATTAAATCAGCCACAGATGGCAATACATGTGTAACGTTTTGTAGTCTCTCTCTAAATAAAGCCTTTTGAGATCGTGTATGGAATTCTTGCAAGTAAGGGCGTGCTTTCTGTAGGATCCGTGCTCCTTCAATGAGAATCTGCGGTGTGGGACGGTCTGAAGAAACCTTTACAATACAATTTATGGTAACTGAAGATCCCCCTGGACTAAATCGAATAAGATCAATAGGCATAGAAAGTTTTAACTGTTAAAAATATCGAAACTTTTCTTTTGAATTCTCAAATAGATTCTTTAAATGTTTGTCTTCATTGAAAACAACTGGAGTTAAGAGAGGTGTTTTCTGCATTTCCTGATCCAGAAGTTCATATCGCGGTTTTACATGAAAAAGGGTCATCCTCCTGTGCTCAAGTGTTGCGTGTTCATCTATTGTTCGAACTGGGTGGTCTAAACTGTGATTATGACTCACTGTTTCATTCTGCTTCTTCAAGTATTCTCTGTATGCATCCATGCACTCTGCCAATTTTCTTATTGCCTCCTCTGCCCTTTTCCATACTGGGCTACTTCCCACCACTGGTTTCAGACGAATACTGAAAATTTCAAAATTGAAACTTGTATTAACCTGTTTTAGAACACATTATTTTTGCTTCATCATACTACCCTACTGACAACATACATTACGTTTTGTTTTAATAATACAGTGTTACTTAAATCTATAATATACCATTTTAACATCAAAATATTATTTAAAAAACATTTGTTAAAACAAATAGTCTGATTGATAACTTCTGTAAAAAATAACGGCACATCTTTTAACCCCAAGGAACCCCATGGGACCCCAAGGATACCCTAATAATACAAAAGTTTAAATCATGGTCCCCAGGGGTAGGGTGGGGCCACAATGGGGGATGAATTTTTACATAGGAATATATAGAGAAAATCTTTAAAAATATTCTCGGAAAGTTTTCAGTCCAAAAAGCAGTAACTTGTGTGAAAGCACGACTTGTGCAGATTAAAGTTTGATGAAACCATGATTCCCTAGAGAAAAGTGGGGGCACAAAGAGAGGGGGGGGGGGTTTATGTAGGAATAGAGAAAAATCTTACAGGTACAACAACAAAATGGGCTTGGTATTTACCATAAAAATATGTGGATAAAAATCGGCAGATATTTTAAATTTTTTAGCAATATCTTCTGTACTTAGTTGTCAAAATATTTTGATTTTGATACTGTAATGCTAAGGCTATTGTTCCTCAGGTGAGCGATGTGGCCCCTGGGCCTCTTGTTAATGCATGTAACAAGCCATTGACTTCAATTTGTTGAAATTTGCTGGTTTTAATAAAAAAGTGTGTTGTCTAGATATTAATGCTAAGTGATATCCATTCAGATATTAATTCAAGCAACTGTGGATTAAAACTTTGAAGCAGGAGGTTTGCATGGGATTTTGAAATTGTACCATACAAATTTCACACAACACAATAGAGATCTTCAAGCACAAAAATCTGATTTATAAAACTGTCCGATAGTTTTAGCATTAAAGCCTAAATGTTAAATTGAGCTTATAGAATATGAGATAGATTGCAGTGCACACTGAAGGATGGAGATATATGTATATACTGTATACAAAGTTATTTTCATCTTTGCTTTAAATTTGTGTTCAATCCATGCACACACTTAATGGTCAAATATTTAATAGGACAAATTCTTATATTTAATTTATAAGATATAGTTTATATCCATTTATTATATAAAAAGTTGAGCATCAAAAGTTCAAAGTGTGTTCAGGTGAGCATGAAAATAACCCTATATACAGTATTGAAGACAATGAGGTATGCATATATATACACCCAAATGGTTAAATACATACCCTAAGATAATCTGTATAAAAACATTAAAATCAGCTGTAAAGCATTTCAGATACATAATACTTTTTAGGTCACCTGAGTAAACTCAGGTGACCTATTGCTATCTGTTTTCGTCCGTCGTCGTGCGTCGTGCGACGTGCGTCGTGCGTTAACAATTTACATTTTTAACTTCTTCTTAAAAACTACAAGGCCAATTGTTCCCATTTTTAGTGTGAAGCATCTCTATGGTAAGAGGAATGTAAATTGTGAAATTGGTGGCTCTACCACCTCCAGGGTGCCACAGGTGGGGCCAAATATGCAAAAAACAGCCAAATTTTCAAAAATCTTCTTCTCTACTCCCACACATGTGAGGAAAAAACTGATTGCATGGTTATGATGTCCATGAAGCCCTCTACCAAAATTGTGAAATTCATGGCCCCTGGGTCAGGGGTTCAGGCTCTAGGGTGGGGCCAATATGGTCATATAGTAAAAATGTATTAAATCTTAGAAAATCTTTTTCTCTACTCCCATAGATATTTGTTAAAAACTAAATGCATGGTTATGATGTCCATGAAGCCCTCTACAAAAATTGTGAAATTTATGGCCCCTGGTTCAGGGGTTCAGGCCCTAGGGTGTGGCCAATATGGCCATATAGTAAAAATGTATTAAATCTTAGAAAATCTTCTTCTCTACTCCCATAGATATTTGCTAAAAACTAAATGCATGGATATGATGTCCATGAAGCCCTCTATTAAAATTGTGAAATTCATGGCCCCTGGGTCAGGGGTTCAGGCTCTAGGGTGGGGCCAATATGGTCATAAAGTAAAAATGTATTAAATCTTAGAAAATCTTCTTCTCTACTCCCATAGATATTTGTTAAAAACTAAATGCATGGTTATGATGTCCATGAAGCCCTCTACCAAAATTGTGAAATTTATGGTCCCTGGGTCAGGGGTTCAGGCTCAAGGGTGGGGCCAAAATGGTCATATAGTAAAAATGTATTATATTTTAGAAAATCGTCTTCTCTACTCCCATATATATTTGTGAAAAACTAAAGGCCTGGATATGATGTACATGAAGTCTTCTACCTAAATTGTGAAATTTATGACCCCTGGGACAGGTGTTTAGGCACTAGGGTGGGGCCAATATGGCCATATAGTAAAAATGTATTAAATCTTACAAAAAAAAATCTTCTCTACTCCTGTATATATTTGTGAAAAACTAAAGGCATGGATATGATGTCCTTGTGTTAAGTGGCATCAAATAGTATGTAGGTCATGAGCCCCGGGGATGGTCCTGTCCCACCTCAAACAGGAAGTGCCAGAATATCTTGAAAACGGTTAATATCCCCACCCCTAAACCATATATATTCTTGTTCCTTGTGTTAAGGGCCATCAAATGGTATGTAGGTCATGGGCCTCAAGGGTGGTCCTGACCCCCCTCAAACAGGAAGGGCCCAAATATCTTTTGAAAACGATTAAAAACCCCACCCCTAAATAGGGCTGTCACGGGTACCCGAAATAACCGAGAACCGCGGAACAATTTGTTCGGTTCGGTTTCGGTTCGGTTTCGGTTCTGTTTTTCCGGATTTCGGTTCGGTTCCGATTTGTGTATTAGAATCCGTATTCTATGAAAAATGGCGTCGAAATTGAAAGGCTCAGTAATGTGGACTAAACATTGACATGTATACAACTGGCCATGTATACCGATGATTATTCACTCATCCTAAATAAAAGTATCACGCGATTTATCTGTGTATAAAGGAGAAATACTAGTTCAATAAACAAAGATGGCGGCTTACGATTCGGACATCGAGCATGTTGTCAATATTTGTTAATAAAAATATGTAGGTTAAGAATTTTCTGGATTTAATAATAGTGAGAGCCAGAAGTCAAATCCATGCAAAATAATGTGGGGAAATCTGCGTGGTTACAGAAAACAGAACACCGGTGTGCATTACCTGGAACTTGAAAATACAGGAACACATCATTATACTTTACTCGTTTCAAATCATAAATAATACTTTGTTAACAACTTAACATATTTGATTTATCAAATTTCCTGTAACCATTTATTAAAATAAGCATCAAGATTCAAGATATATCCTAAAACGAAAGACCTGTATTGAAAAATCGGCCACAGGTAAACTTATTTATAACTATCAAGAAATGAACTTCATAATGAACACAGAAGTTTACAATGATTATTTTCTAATAATCCTTTGTAGTACATAAGGCTTTAAAAATGTTCAGTAAGTTATCTGTGGTGAAATTATTCTATATATAAATTAATATATTTTTTATTTTAATTTAAAATCATGAAATGTAATTTGAATTTCTAATCAGGAAACTAGTTATTGTGTGGAAGATTGTTATTAAAGAGTGAAGAAATAGAAAAAATGAACTTTTGAAGTTACAAAAAATGAATTTAATTTGAAAGTTGACCCGAACCGAAAAACCCGAAACCGAACCGAAAATTTTATGACCCGACCCGACCCGAAAAATTTTGGAACCGTGACAGCCCTACCCCTAAACCATATATATTCTTGTTCCTTGTGTCAAGGGGCATTTAATGATATGTAGGTCATGGGCCCCGGGGATGGTCCTGACCCCCCTCAAACAGGAAGTGCACAAATAACTTGAAAACGGTTGAGATCCCCACCCCTAAACCATATATATTCTTGTTCCTTGTGTCAAGGGGCATCATATGGTATGTAGGTCATGGGCCCTGGGGGTGGTCCTGACCCCCCTCAAACAGGTAGTGCCCGAATATCTTGAAAACGGTTTAATAGTCCTTTTTGAAAGATTTCAGGCAGGGAGGTGGTCGTCATTACAAATTAAAAATTATATTATTAAATGCATATATGAGACTCCTTGACAAGTTTGTGTATGGGTTATGCTACTCAGGTGACCGTCAAGGCCTATTGGCCTCTTGTCTTTTAAACCATACTGTATTTTTTATGTTTTTGTGGTGTCAATGAAGCCATTTAATAAATACCTGCAAAAAGTAAGCCCCCTCTGTTTCAGCAGTAGATCTAGGGAAGTCTAGTTGCTTTCCTTTAAAGTGATCAAGGAGATCATTTAGATACTCATCTTTTCGAGTCAAACCAGTCTTCTTTCCAGAGCTGATGATTTTTGATAATATTAAAATATATATTTTGCATACAATATTAAACTTAGTTGTCAGACAAACATGCCCAAATCTAAAACTGGTATTGTATTCTTTTGATAAAGTAATGAATACATATTGAATAAATAAACAAAACAAAAAACATATTTTAAAAAGCCAAAGCAAAACAGATACACAATTATCATATACCTGGATATTTTTTTCGCCGGAAATGAACGCCCTTTTGCCATCAAAATTTGGAATGCATCAACAGCTTTCCTGGTTGCCGGTTCGGCCGCTATTAACACCCTTGTGTTTAATGCATGTTCATCTTTAGGCTCACAGACAAACTCTAAATATTTCATCTGAAATCCAACCAAATCCCCCACCGATACAGTGCCTTGGACCTCATATGGATCTGTGTCTTTCGTATGTGGGTTACTTAGCCAGCACAAAATCGAAGTTTTGCTGCCTTTAGGCCAGTCAGATGGCCCCTCATGATACATCTCAAAAACACTGAATAATGATGCATTGTTTTTTACCGTTGTCATTAAGTTTTTTCCCCCCTGGTGATGGCACATTCGAATTGTTATTGCCAACAATGTGCTTGGCAAGCATGATGCCATTTTAGACAGGAAATCGCTGTCAAATTAAATCTTTAAATTGGCTTATAGTGTGTGTTTTCTCAAACATGGAAAAGACTAAGATTAGGATTTCTAAAAGTAAAACCGGAATAGTTGATTTCCGGATTGATATATCGACGATAAAATGTTTAGGGTCGGGGCATATTTTTAGGGTCAGTCGGGGAACCGGAAACGCTATTAATTTATCTTGTATTTGGTATATACAGAGGATGGGACTTTTCCTTTACAGGTGGTTACGATATGTGTCTGAAGATAAACTGTTATATCCCCCCCCCACCCCCCGCAAACAAACTTTGTTGTTAGGGGGTGGGGGGTAAGTAAGAATCACCTTGTCTGTCTGTAATCGTGTCTTGTCCATATCTTTTTAATGGTGAGCATTAGAATCTATAACTTCACACAAAGATTGTTTATGACTTGTTTAGGATTGTTTATGTGTCATGATTTCGATCAAAGGTCATTTGGGCAAGGTTAAGGTCACTGGAAGGAAAAGTGCTTAATTTGTGTTCCATTTATACCTTTTTTATGGAAAAACATTGGAAGTTCATGCTTCACACAAAGAGCCCTTATGACCTTATCATGCTTATGTTGTGTCATGATTTGGATCTAATGTCATTTGTACATGTTCAAGGTCACCTAGAGGAAAAGTGCATGATTTTGGTCTGCTCTATACCTTTCTTATGGAGAAACAGTGGAGGTCCCTACTTCACATATAAATTGTATATGACCTGAAGGTGTGTCATGCTCTTGACCCAAGATCATTTTTGCAAGTTCAAGGTCACTGTAAAAAAAAATTGGCAATATTGCTCTCTAGGCCATACCTTGTAATAGAAAATGATTAGAAGCTTAAAGCTGACATGAATTCATAAATTTGCGTTATTTCCTTTTTATCTCCAACAATCTCTATATAAGTTTTTGATTTCTATTGTTACGCTCATTGCTACACACCCCCTATATAAGACCGAAAGCACTATGCATGCTTTATCGTAATCAGGTATATCATTCACCTGAACATGTTACATTGGGCGGACAATTTTGTAAAAAGGCGTTTTGAACACACATAATATGACAACCACTGCACTGGTAGGGAATATCCAAAGAAAGACGAAACAAAACAGACTGAAATCCAGGCACGCATATGTCAAAAATCCTCGATCATTGTAGAACGTTTTCCTGTGTCGTACTGTTATAACATTGCACATGCGCAAACCACACACAGTAGCAGATCATGCAGTGAAAGCATGGACTTTAGAAAATGGCACATTTTTGTAGAAACTGATTAAAACGATGTTTACGTTGTTTCTTTCTTGGATTAACTGTGTTGGATGTAGTGCAGCCCAGGTCTACAATAAGATGTAGACATTATGCACTCTGTACGAATGACTCCCATGTTCGATGTGCATGCCAAGTAAGGCAGCACAACATAAACATGTGCAGGATAATACACATTGGAAATTCTTTCAAAGAATACTGTGGTTTCATCAATATTCGTGGGCATCAATTTTCGTGGATTTTTTTAAAACCACAGTTTCAAGGATACGTAAATTCGTGGCCAATGACCCTATCAATACAAAATGTTAGTTGATATTGTTCTTCGATGAGCATTTAATTTCGTGGATCAACTTAACAACGAAATCCACGAAAATTGGTATTCAACGAATATTGATGAAACCACAGTATACTGTTTTTTATATTTAACTTATTGTATTTGTAGTTTTCTTTATTCTTTTTAGCTCACCTGAGCTGAAAGCTTAAGTGAGCTTTTCTGATCACCTTTTGTCCGTCGTCCGTCTGTAAACTTTTCACATTTTGAACTTCTCTAAAACCTCTTGGCCAATTTCAACCAAATTTGGCACAAAGCATCCTTATGGTATGGTGAATATATAAATTGCAGAAATGAAAGACCGATCTTTATTAAAAGCGGAGAAAACTTCAAAAATGTGGAAAAAAAGGGGGTGCATTTAAAAAAATCTTCTTTTCAAGAACCACCGAGTCAAATTCAACGTATTTTAGCATAAATAATCCTTATGGAAACGATAATATGAATTGCAAAAATTATGGGCTAATTCTGTTTCAAATTTGAGTAATACGAAAGTAACAAAGATGGAAGCCAATCAGTTTATAACTTCGAGTTCGGTATTTCACATATCGAAAACAAGGTTCATTGTTTGAAGCAGCCATGTTTGATGCATGATAAATGGGTCAATCTTACAAAGATGACTTTGCTTGTTGTGCAACAGTTTACATGCGAAGGGAATACATGAAACATGCAAAATATATTTGTGCCGATTTAGTGAAGTAAATTGAGGTTAGATATTTCAAAGCGTTGAAATTTTCACTTGTGACGGTGGTTTTATCGGTAGCTTGTTTTGATTTTCGTTTCATTTTCATTATGCTTTTCAACCTAGGGGAACTATCGACTGTATTTTGGAATTTTTATGTATCAAATCAAACATAGACTTTGGTAAATCAGACAGCTGATTGTTTACCTGCGCAAACTGAGCAAAATCTGATACACTTACAACATATTATAAAATACTATTCTATTGGTAATTCGGCATGATCTCTACGTAATGGTTGATTAATGCAACATGGTTTGTTAAGATGCCCCGAATTTTCAGTCTAAACGGATATTATTTTCGCTGCTAGAAATATGTAGGTATATATATGATGAAAAATAAATTGTTCTCTTTCTTTGTTCTAGTGCATTTTTCCTTTGTTTTAATTGTTTATAATTTTCTACTTACTAACTGTGCTTCGAGTTATAAGCAAGATACAGAGCTTTGCTCGAAATAATGTTTGTACACATAGCTGAGGTCATGCTTTAGTTTGTTTATATTTCAAATGCTGAATAGGAAATATCAAGTTTAAAAATCTTAAGTTGAATGTAATAAACTCATGTGAACAAAAACATGACTCAAACAAAGCTCTGTATCTTGTTTATAATTCTACGATTGTCATAGCAGACACTTAAATTTTGGTTGATCATTAGAAATGTCTTGCTTTAACATTAAATACTTGTACAGAGAAATTATGTTTGATGATATGTTGTAACTACTTTCTGGTGCCCCTTCTTTTACGATGAATTATATAAAATCTACACCAATTTTGATAGTTTTTCAAACACAAGTAAATAAAAACGACGTCTTTTTAACACTTTCCATAGTTCTGGCACATTATTATGTGGATAAAAGCATTTTCGTTGTTCTTTAAAAATCATTGCAGCAGAAGAGCGATATCATGCCTGTCAATACATTGATTAGAATTATTGCTCTTTACATATGTGACAACCTTTTTTTTTTAGTTTATTCATCAGTCAAGTGAGTAAGTTTATGTAACGTCATACGAATTTACGCCAGGTAAACGACAATCGTTTATAATGGAGAAGACCAATTAAATTTTTGAATGTTTTTAATTTGAGTGCATTTGGGTATATTTTTTCCTTTCACATAGGATTTTTAAAAAATAAAACACAATAATTAGTAAGTAGTTGAGGGAGAAAATGTACCTTTATGCTCTCATGTATTATTATCGCTTTATAAAGTGGTGGGGGGGAGGGCTAAAATAAAGAGAACTGGTAAGTTAACCATGAACCCCTACCAAAAATTTAGTTACAATATATATATTGCATATAATCCTATTTTCGGTAAAAATGATATTCCATAAAGGTAAATATGTCAAAGATTAAGTACATGTATATGCAAAAATGAGTGTAAAATTCTTTGTTAATCTATTGGGCCATATTGCACAATATCCTTTGAACGCCCATATAAAGCCAATGTTGCTCAGGTGAGCGATATGGGCCTCTTGTTTCTAACATATTACCGCGGTACTACAATGTGTAGTTCATTCATTCAAAAGTCTAATCAACCTTAATGCCTTGATTGGGAAGCAGCTGTCCATAACGTTCTCGATTTATAGTATGTTGAGCAGACATATGTGATAACCAATGCTGACTTTCATGTCGCATCTCATTTCCCTACAATGGGCATTATAAACCGCAACTTATGACCAAGAGAAAAATACTGGTACAATAACGGACAAAACTACTATATTACTGACATTACTTCCCTTTTTTAACCAAGATTCATTATCTTAACTTAATGGTGTGCAAGATAGGATCATGGTATGAAAACAATTTAAATATGCATACAAATTTGAAGTGTTGTCAACATACCTCTGACTTGATATAAATAATACCAGTTAAAAATGGGCTTAACAAAGTTTAAATTAATCTCCATTTCAGAAAAAAGTTTTTTGTTTTTTCTTTAATTTAATTTCTGAATAAACTAGAGGTACTTTGTGTAAAGTTGGTCAGATTTTACCCTGCTTATTTATAAGAGATGACTCCCATTAATTTCAACTCACAAAGTTGAAGGTCATGACTCAGGTGACTGATAATTTGGAAATCTCTGCTCAGTTTCCTGAAAATTTGAACCTTTAGCCTATTAGAGATCACACTTTATTGTATTAGGGTTGATCCAGATTAGTAGATAACCAGATATTTTTCATTATCATTATCACAGAGACTTTGCAGTAATAAACAAGATGCTTTTACATACCTGTTTGAAACAATAGAAAACAAACATTCTATACATGATGATACCTTCTCTTTCTTTGGTGTTTTTTTTATATATGAAAAATTGCATTCCATTTATAGCATTTTATGCATTGATGTTGATATATACTGGTTTTAATAACTGCATGTGTACAGAAGTGTTAAAACTTAATTTGATTTAATTTCAGGTAATGGCACTGCACATAAATAAGCAGATGACATCCAGTAGACGTATGGAAGGAAAAGATGAGAGAACGAAATCATCGTTTCGTGGAAATATCAGGAAGCCCAAGAAATTATTGTCGGATAGATTTGGGTCAATCTCTAATATCACTACAGAATTGGGAAATCGTGAAGGAGATCCTTGTGGGACCGGTGTCTACCCTTTAAACCAAGAACTCATGGACTTTGAGAAGGGAGTCCTGAAGAGAAAGTATGACAACTTAAAAGTGAGTGTGAATTTGGAAGGAAAAGATCACTGTTTGGTTGCACCAGGTTTTACACACAAAAAGCCACACACATCCCATTCCCCATTTTGTGATAAAAATGATCTTGGTTCAGCTTTAAACAATGAAAGATCCAAAATAGAACCCAGTCTAAATGAGTCATCAAGAAAAATTGGGGAAAAGGATAGACATTTAGCTGGGGATAATGTTCGTTTTAGTCAGGGTTCTACCAATGCAGGAAATCGTGATGAAACCATTGGAAGGAAGGGATCCTACAACAATGTTGCAAACAACTCTGTTCCATTGACTAATGCAAAGTTAGTTAACAATACATCTGAAGCTCCAAAAAGACCGTTTTTCTATGCTGAACAGAACAGTGTTCCACCAAAAAAGAGATTCAATATTGATCATGAGTTGCAACAGAATTTACATGCAGAATACAAGAGCAAAGAAGATGCAATAACAAATAAACCCAGTGGTTATCACAGTAGTTTGCAGCAAGGGGAATCCACACCTTCATCTATTGCATCAGAACATTATGGTTCTGACACTTTAATGCTCTTTGAGGGAAGAACCCTGTTGAAGGGTGGTGTGAAACCTCGCCACATTCCAAAAACTGTTGTGGAAAGAGATGATAAAGAGCTTCCAACTGATCCACGACTTCAAAGACAAGATTATTGCATGCTTAATCATATTATGGAATATAAAGTACTGTTGTGGCACAAAGATTGGCTTTTTGATTACACCAAAAAGTTGATTGAAACCAGGAAGTCAAATCAAATGAAGAGAGAACAGGAAAGATTGAATGCTTGTGCCAAGAAAGAAGCAAGCGATGAGCATTTTGAGAATGGAAAAGTTGTTGAATCAAAGGACACAACATGCATCAATAAAGAACCGCATGATACAAAAAATAGCTCCAGCTTGATTTTGGAAAGTAAAAATGTTGACACTTTGAAGTCTGTTGCGCACAATCTTGTCAAAAATGTTCGAAGCAGTAGTGTAGGAGCCATGCAGTGTTTTGAATACGAACATTCACGTAGTAAAAAGGAAGTTGTACCAAATGTCTATGATCCCCGTCTTAAGAACAGATCCCGAAAGCAAATGGAGACCAGTGAAAGTCATGGCAGAGTAAATACATTCGAATCATCAGCATTGAGAAAGAATAGTGAGAAAAAAGACTTAAAATTCCACAATTATGATGCAAAGCAAAAGTATCAGAAGAAAAAATCACCGGATGGAGTCCAATTTTCCCGTGGCAAGACTGGAGCAGTGTTAAGAGAGGACAGCAGGTGCAATTCCCCAAGTTTCAGTGCAGGTGACAAAGAATTCAAGACACTATCAACAAACTCTATGCACTCAAACTATTACAACAAAAATCTGTCTCCAATTTATCAAGATACACAGAATTATAACAGTTACCAAAGGCATTTGCCTAAAACCTGCAGAGGCAGTACTGATGTGAACCCTAAAGGAAAAGACCGAGGTCTGGAGATTTATCCCCAGTTCTGTCAGGACAATTGGTACTGAAAAATCTTTGACAAAGGAAGGTTCTTGTAGACCTTGACAATATGTTGTTTATATTTATCTTGATCAAGAAATCCATGGTTGTAACATATTTTTGAAAATTATAAAAAGATCATGTACATACAAGTTAGTGCTTTGCAAGTTATACAAAGTGAATCTTTTTTTATCCTTTTGATTATGTAAGCATTTAAATCACAAAATATATAAGTCCTATAAAGCAAGAAATACCTGTGCAAGATATTTGTAAAATGGAATGATTTCAACATATTGAAACCAGGAGGTGAATTTCAAGTTTGGGTGGGGGGGTCTATCTTGACAAACACAAATTTACCCTGTAGGCCATGGTTAAGTATTTTATTTCCCTCAATATTTGATTTATTATCTGTATTCTTGATAAACCCTTTGGTATTGTATTTTTTTTGTAATAAATCCATAATTACCATATACAACATTGATATCCCTAAACATTATGTTTTATATTATATTGGCAATGTAATAAAACATCTGACAACAATTTTTAGAATTATTATATTAACTCATTCAGTATTTCTTGACATTTGTAACAATTTATCAGTGTTTGTAGAATTACACAAGTCTTACAGACACTTGTAAACATAATTGTATTTCTTGGTAAATGATTCAATAACTAAAATCTTGAAAAAGATGTTTTAAAATTAATAGAAAACCAGAGAGACGTCTTATATCGAAGTTCATGGAAAGTTTAGATATTTAAGATTGTTAACGGTAATGTTCACTGTATTTATTTAAAATATTGGAATTCAAGAAATGTATATCTAATACATATATTTTTTTCTCTAAATGAGCATGATTTTATTTCGTTCTTATTGTATTCAACTTCATTCTTTTGAAATTCTCATTTGTGGTGACCGATATGTATAAAGGATTTTTGAGCTGTGTAGAATTTTGGTAAAATTCTGTGATAAGAATTGTTGAAGTCTGTTTTATCATTTGTGTAGATATAGTAGTAAAGATATATGTTTTCAGTATAATGCATTTTTTTAAGTCTTTAGCAGTTAATTTGATATGTTCAAATGCTATTAAAAATTGCTATGTTTTAGAAGCTAACAGGTTGCGAGAATTTTTTTCTGTAAAATGTGTTTTATTGACAACATGAATGTGCGGTTCTGTTTATGGTTATTTTATGTTTGCCTTGTGGAGCTTGAGCTTCTTCTCACAGAATCCTGTAGTGTTAGATCTTGGAATTTGTTATGTTTACAAAGTGTAATAAACCTATGGTGCTAAATTCAAAGTTCTAGGGGGTCTTTTTTATATAGAAATGTATCCATTTATTATCAGTATTATGCTTTATCCTCAGCGTCATAGTCCAGTTAAAGTTTTTGGAGTAGGTCTTGAATCGAAGTTCTTTATCAAGCTTGCATGGGTGTTGCATCTGGTCATACTTACGGACTAAACAGACTTGAATACTGGAGCCATAAATGTCACTGAAGAATGTTGAGGTTTTCAAGTAGGATCCCTTTGATGGCCAAATCTAAGTTATTACTGGTCCTATCTTCACCAAACATGCATTGATGGACATCTTATTAAAGCGAAACAACGATCGTAAATAGGCACTGCCCGCCATATTTTCCTCGCCGTGTTTCTCGGTGGCGATGAAATGATAAAATTTTACGAATAAGAGAATACTAACACCAAAAACAGGTCAATGCATTATTTACAAACAGAATATGCACATAAAATAAGAAATTATTGCCTAAAATCTAAAGACCAAGAAAGGAATACTACACGTCGGCCAGGAGTTTCGGGTGTAAAGACCTAGAAAGGAATACTACACGTCAGCCAGGAGTTTCAGGTGTGCAATCGGGTGTAACTAAATTGAAGGGTTTATATACCTGTTTGACGGTGCCTATTTACGAGCGGTGTTCAGCTTAAAACGTACACCTGAGGCGTGTTCAACAGAGCGGGTGCTCGCGAGCGCTTGCTAAAATTCCCTACACTTGCAACACAAAGAACTAGGTACAGTTTCAGTCATATTTGGCCCTGTTTTAGAGTGATTTTTAAAAATATCACAGGAAATTGAAATGTAACGTTTATTTACACAAGAATACTCATAAATTAGAAATCTATAGTTTCCTGGTAAGACTTTCAAAAGGTTAATTGTGACGTCACAATGCATTTCCCCGTAATTTTCATAAAAATGAGCAGAAGACACCAATTTCTAAATAGTTTTTTGAAGAGAAAAAAAAGTCCGCAGCTGTCGCCCACGATGAAACTCGCATAATAACTTTATCATGTGATATCATATAAAATACACTAATTTCGTTGTGGGCGATGGGTGCGGACACATTTTTCTCTTCAAATAACTCTGAGAAAATGTGCAATTTTTTATCATTTTTGACCAAATCTTAGAAATATGCCAAAGTGTTGAAGTCATAATTATTTTTTGAAACAAGATAAAAGTGTATAAATTGATATTTTACATACACACATGTTCAAGATGGCATATGTGTATTTTTATAAGATTTAAACAACTTTTGAATTTTAGGGCAAATATTGAAGGAAACTGTACCTTCTTCTTTTGGCGAGCGCTCGCTAGCTGAACACGCCTCTGACCTGACAGGTTTGAATGCTGGATCTGAGCTTAAAGCTGAACACCTCTTGTATATAGGCACCGTCACACAGGTACCTGTTATATAGTTATATAGATATCGTTACACCCGATTGCACACCTGAAACTCGTGGCCGACATGTAGTATTCCTTTCTTCATCTTTGGATTTTATGCATTTATTTCTAAAACTATGTGCAAATTCTGTTTGTAAATAATGAATTGACCAATTTATTTGATGTTAGTATTCTCATTTCTTGAAAAAAGTGCGTAAAATTTGATAATTTCATCGCGACCGAGTAACACGGCGAGGCAAGATGTACGTCCACACAGGCGAGACCTCTACAGCGAAGTACTTTGAACCGTTTAGAGGTCTGTCCCTTATATAAGGGTTGTAGGGACAGCAGTGATGAAAGAGAAATATGGCGGACAGTGCCATTTTACGAGCGGTGTTCAGCTTTAAGTTTCGGATGTTGGAGGAAGTGGTGCCTATTGAAGTTATTACTGGTCCTATCTGTATGTCGGTAATACACAGCGATCTTTACCAAACTTATTGTGCATCGTATGATGCGTTTATACCTGATTGACACGTTTGAATGCTTATTTTAAAGGGGTTCATGTGATAGAGGAGGTTTACGGTTTTTGGAGTTGGTGCCCTTTGATGACCATAACTAAGTTTTTACTGGTTTTATCTTAACCAAACTTGGATGGATGATGAATCTTGTGATACTTGTGCACTCAATAGGCTTGGATGCTAAATCTTGGCCATAAGTTTCGGATGCTGGAAGAGGTTAAGGTCTTTATTCAAATTTGCGTTGTTTAACTATGTAAATGAATCACAGAGATAGCCTCAGATACGGAGAGTGATCTTAATTATCCTGATGCTAAAGTTTTAAATTGTACAACAACTCAAATCGTGTTAGGGTCTTGGAGCTGGTTACATAATGAGGTAAATACTGGCCATACCTCATTCAGACACACAGTTAAGGTAGTATGGGACACCCGTCGATATTAATGTGCATAAATGTTCATTATAATCAAATTACTTTCACCGGTTTAGAATTTTAAAATTTTACAATATTTGACCAAAAAATGTTTGGTTTGGAAATGAAAATTAAAATGCCCCAGCGTGATTCGAACACTCGGTATAATGCTTTTCCTATATGAAATAAGTACATTTATTTGTCTTGCCGTCGGGGTGACTGATTTCCACTTAACTGTTAAGTTGTTGTTAAGAACGATGCATCATCCTTGACCTCTGGTTGCAACCCGACCCTTGACCTTTGTTAAATATCGCAATCACTTCTGGTTTGGTTGAAATTCACTAAGAACTTTTGGCTTGTTTTAAGTTGTCAATGAAAATGATGTTACATTCATTAAATACAAAAATTACACCAAAATATCGTTTTCTTTAGATTGCTTAATACTTAAGGACGGCGGACCCAATTCATTTCTACGATAGATTTTTTATTCAAATTTTTACATAATGTTAATCAGTTAATGGTGAGTGAAAATCAGTAAGAAAATTACATGATCATCGACTTCCTTATTTTACTGGGGAGTTTCAAAATTTGGGTACGAAAATCTGCAGATATAATAGAACGTAATGGGAATTTTCTGGGGTTTGGTATAAAAACTGATATGTAAAAAATTCTGAAATAGATTTTTTACTCTAATTAAATTGTAATATTAAGAAGTCAATTAGCTTACCGATAAACAGCAAAAAAATGTAGGTCATCGACCTAAATTTTTTGAGGGGTTGTATCAAAGCTCACTACATGGTTCATTTTTCTTCAGAAATATTGAAAAAAGGACATAATTAATTATTTCCTGAAGTTACATTAACTGGTATATAAATAAATATTGTAAGGTTAAGGTATAAATTCAATATCTACCAGATTATAAGACTATAAACTGCCTCTGCACATTTTATGATTTATAAACCGTAGAAATACAACGGACTTGTCGCAAACAGAGGAAATTCGGACTAATTCTTTTTTCTTAATTTTTCTTCAACTAGAAATATTTTGGTATCACAAATTATGTTTAGTAGAATGAAAATATTGTTATTTTCTCTTATTCTGATATAAGAAATTATGACAGTCATATTCATAGCATATGCGCGGAATCTGCGCAGAGGTGCGAAATCTTGAATTGGGTCCGTCGTCCTTAAGGGGGAACAGGACACGTATCACGTGACTTTTCATTGCAATATAACTCTATTATGACGTCATAATTGATTTGACTGTATGATGCTATGATGTCATTTATCCATTATGACGTCAAACATGATTTTATGGATCTTTTTCCCGTTCTTTACGGCTCTAAAGTAATCATTTTCACAACATGAGTTAGGAAAAATTTAACATTTTCAATTTTAGAAATGTAAATGTACAAAATCATTAGTAGTTAAGATAGTCATATATATATATATATATATATATATATATATATATATATATATATATATATTCTGATTATTATTTTGTTCGTGTTAATAAATAAATCTAAAGAATGTATTACTTTTTTGATGGTTCAAAACAGAAATTGTAACAAAAAGTCATAATTCCAGAATAAGGGGTAGGGGTGATTCCTATTGTAGTATATCCCTTAAATGCCAAGAAAGTGGCCATGAAAATTTTATAAGTTATAAAGCAGACGTTAAGGTTGAAATATGAAAAAAAAAATTTAAAATTCATTGAGAAGTTTTTATGCGCCATTACATTTTGTTAAAATTTAGAATAAAAAACTACAAAACTTTTAGTGCTGATTTTAGCAATATTTTGATAAAATTATTATATTGCTATGTAAAAAAGCCAATGATGTAAATAATTTTGAAATGTGTTTCCGTTCTTAAAATTAATGAATATACTTTGCAAATAAATTCCATCAAATAAAATAATTATTGCAGAAAATTGAAATTGTCAAAAAAATTCATAATGCCAGAAAAGGGGGACAATTCCTATCAAAATATCTCCCTTGCAAGGTAAGAAAGTAGTCATGAAAATGATATATGCTGTAGAGGACATCTTAATGTTAATGTGTTTAAAAAAGCAAAAAAATTCATTGACAAATAATTTTACACTGCAACGCCCTGTTCCCCCTTAAAACGATGTCGAGGACAAATTAAGGGGGAACAGGATGTTGCAGTGTAAAATTATTTGTCAAGAAATTTTTTTGCTTTTCTTAGCACGTTTAGATTTAGATGTCCACTACAACATGCATTATTTTCATGACTACTTTCTTACCTTGCAAGGGAGATAGTTTGATAGGAATTATCCCCTTTGTCTGTCATTATGAATTTTTTTTTACAATTTCAATTTTCTGCAATAATTATTTTATTTGATGGAATTTATTTGCAAATTATATTCATTAATTTTAAGAATGGAAACAAATTTCAAAATCAATTACAACATTGGCCTTTTTACATAGCAATATCATAATTTTATCAAAATATTGCTCAAATCAGCGCTTCAAATTTTGAAGTTTTTGATTCTAAATTTGAACAAAATTTGATGGCACAAAAAAAACTGTCAATGAATTTTTGAACAAAATTTCATATATCAACCTTAGCTTGTGCTTTATTACTTATAAAATTTTCATGGCCACTTTCTTGCCATTCAAGAGAGATACTACAATAGGAATCACCTATACCCCTTATTCTGGAATTATGACCTTTTGTGACAATTTCTAAAATTAAAATTTTAAATTTTCCCCATCTCATGTTGTGAAAATTACTACTTTAGAGCCGTTGAGTGCGGGAAAAAGATCTATCAAATCTTGTATGACGTCATAATGGATAAATGACATCATAGCATCATACAATCAAATCAATTATGACGTCATAATAGAGTTAGCACATCAAAGTATCATTGCAATGAAAGTCACGTGATACGTGTCCTGTCTCCCCTTAATTAAACAGCAAATTTAAAGTGAGAACAATGTGTCGTACAAACAATGCAGACAACAATATTCCAACGGCCCTGGTTACAATGTATGTTCTTTGGGCCATGTTAAGTGGTTTTCTTTTTAAACTAACACCAAGGAAAAGTTACCAGTCATAATAAGCATGCGCAGAAAAATACCAATTCAATGTTTTGACGTTTCGTCACGGTTAAATGATTTTAATGAGTGTTTTATTTTATTTGTGCCATTGATGAAAAGACATATCAGTTCCGAAATGTTGAAAATTTCACATCATTTTATCTCGTAATTTTAAAATTATTCTTTTTATCAGGATGAGCACTTAGAAGTTTTGCTGAGTGTATACATAACACTTTATTATAGAGGTAGCTTCAGATACAGAACTTGATATTGATTATCCGAATGTTGGTGCGGGTGCAAGTTTATTGAATTGTGAAAGCAGGTTTGAATTTTGGAAGAAAATACTGTCCTGGTCAATATAACTTTGGGTTTATCTAACTTTGGATTCAAATTACAAGCCTTTCTTCAAATAAAGAGCCCGATCTCCACTATGAAGGATGCTAAAATTGAGTAATATAATTTTATATAATATTGCTTCATGATTATAATACGATATACAATATCATGATACAGTATCACATCAAAAGACAAAGTAGTATTGTATCATAATACATCATATGATGCAGTGTCATACTGTATGATATGATACCATAAAATTATATCAATATTGTATCATACGATATAATATCCTGTTTTATAACATGATAGAAACAAGAGGCCGATGGGCCACATCGCTCACCTGAGCAACAATAGACATGATAAAATCAGCTTAATGGAGTCATGATACAAAATATCTGTATAATGTGGTATAATGCCTGTATAGATAAAAATCCATTTTCCCCTGGGTATTCTTATGTTTATAATCAAGTCCCTTTTCTAACAGGATGATTTTATAGTCATATCACACGTTGAGTATTGCAGTTCTCAAAAAGATCCTAAACAATTGTTTATACACGGGATATAAACCTACATCAAACTTTGAACCCATTGTGAGGCCAAAGAATCGTCCAAGGGCCAAAGTCTAAAAATTTTTAAAGAATTTTAAACAATTTCAGCAATATGTCAAAATGCTTGCATATACTTAAACCCATATATAATAACATTTCAGTTTTTATAATTAAACTAAATGTTTTCCTTTGTACCAATGGATCCCCAATGTGTCCCCACCCTACTCAAGATTTTGATTTTGAAGAATTTGAATCTACACTATCTGAATTTGCTTTCACTAAAGCTTTTCTAGGTTAATGGTTTTTTAGACGAAGATTTTAAGATTTGTTCTCTATATATTCCTATGTAAGAATCACTCCCCTTCCCTTTGTGACCCCACCCTTCCCCCAGGAGTCATGATTTCCACAACTACCTGAGGATGATACCATATAAGTTTCACCTTTCCTGGTTTCTGAGAAGAAGATTTTTAAAGATTTACTCTATATATTCCTATGTAAAAATTTAACCCCCCCCCCCCATAGTGGCTCCACCCTACGCCCGGGGGTCATGATATTCACAACTTTGAATCTGCATTACCTAAGGATACAATCCCACAAGTTTAAGCTTTCCTGGCTGATTGGTTTCTGAGAAGAAGATTTTTAAAGATTTACTCTATATATTCCTATGTAAAAATTTAACCCCCCCCCCCATAGTGGCCCCACCCTACGCCCGGGGGTCATGATATTCACAACTTTGAATCTGCAGTACCTAAGGATACAATCCCACAAGTTGTAGCTTTCCTGGCTGATTGGTTTCTGAGAAGAAGATTTTTAAAGATTAACTCTATATATTCCTCTGTAAAAATTTGACCCCCATTGTGGCCCCACCCTACCCCCGGGGCTCATGACTTTCACAACTTTGAATCTGCACTACCTAAGGATACAATCACACAAGTTGTAGCTTTCCTGGCTGATTGGTTCTTGAGAAGAAGATTTTTTTAAATTAACTCTTTATGTTCTATGTAAAAATCTGACCTCCCATTGTGGCCCCACCCTACCCTCGGGATTAATGATTTTCACAACTTTGAATCTGCACTACCAGAGAATGCTTCCACACAAATTTCAGCTTTCCTGGCTGATTGGTTTCTGAGAAGAAGATTTTTAAAGATTTCTTTAAAAATTTCAATAATTCCTAATTATCTCCCCTTGTAAAAGGACGATCGCGAGGTCCTTAATTTTCACAACTTTGAATCCCCTTAGCCTAAGGATGATCTGTGTCAAGTTTGGTTGAAATTGGACCAGTGGTTCTGGAGAAGATGTGAAAAGTTTACAGACAGACGGACCTACATCTATTACTAGTATCTTATTTAAACTTATTTTAAAAATAACAAAACAATATATCATACTGGAAATATTTTCTATAAAAAGGGAGGGCAAAATTAACACATTCAAAGTCCATTTTTGTGCAAGGAAATGAAACAAAATAATATAATATGAAAGAAATTGCATAAAATAAAAAACATATTTCAAAGTTATGTTACCTCCGGGAGCAATTTATATTTAATGTTAAGACGTTTAAAACAGAAAATATAAGATTTTCTTGTTACGCAGATTAATGGTATTACTTGTCGTTTAGTAAATGTGTTATAGTAGAGTATGTATATTATGTGAATATTCTGCCTTAATTTGTTTTATTAATACTTAATCTTTCGGATTATTGGTTTAGGCATAATTTTGCTGTCAATAAACTTGGTTTTGATTGAGGTAACTGTAAAATAAACCTAATCCTGTATAGTTTTTATTCATATGATGTTTAAAAATATGCATTCAAAATACTCGTATAAATACAGTATTAAAAATAAAATCAAAAGTATCCAGTTCCATTCACTAAAAACACTGATTTAAGGGAATAATACAGTAATGAGGATGATCCAATGATAACAGTCACAACCAGTTCATCTTTTGTCATAGCTGCTTTTATCCTTAAAAGTGCGATGATAGGAGGAAGTTTGGTGACTGGAATGTCCACCGCTTCTTGATCTGTAGCTTCCTCTAAACCCCCTTGTCTGGAAACTTCCACGAGATGAACTCAATCTTCCCCTGTAGGACGATCCCCTCGTCTTCTTCATCGTCTTTAATGATAACAATTTCCCTCTGAATGCTGTGTGAGGGGAATTGTTGTCGTGATGGTCTGGTAGAGAGAACCCAGAGTTTACCCGCTGAATGAATGGTGCTCTTGAAGGATAAGAAACACTTGTTTCACTGTCTGCTCTCTCATCATAAAAGCGCTGATCCAGGAAATCATCAGGGAAGTCCAAACGACTGGACACTTCATTTCTAGCACTTCCTGACATAGTGGAATGCCAAGGATTAGAGGTGTACAGAGATTCCACACTCCGTTCTTGCTTTAAATATGGCACGAATGGATGTACTGACTGAGCAGCAATAGACGCTGTGGTAGGCATAACTTCAGATTTTAATTCCTTGCTCATCTGATCTTTCACCAACTCAATGACCATATCTGCCATTCTGCCTTCAGCACTGTCATCTTGGTTACTGTTATCCCTGAAAACAATTTTCTTCAGTAGGCTTGTCATGGCCTTGGACAAGGTTGTATTTACAACAGCTTCGTCGTTGGTCGTTGGCTGTTTCCGCTCTGGAAATCTAGTTTCAGTCTCCATTGTAAGGTCAACATATGAACTTCTATGGTTGTCGTAAATGTTTAGATTGTCCTCGGGTCTCATTTGCATATTGCTGAACGCCATGGGATTAGACATATTTCCCCCGGTATGATCATTATATAGTTTTGTCATTTCTTCTTTGTAATTTTTTGCTTTGGTTAATAATCGTCTTGATAGGTCAATTTTCTTTCGTTCTTCGAGATATTTCAACCGTCCGGGTGAATTCTCTCTTTCAAATATTTCGTCAGCTAGAGACCTTCTAGTGGATTTGCTGTCTTTGCTAGTTTTGCTGGTCATCTTAAAATTACTCTTCGTTCCACTTTCTTGAGAACTATTTGATCTAGAACAAAACGGACTAACACTTCTAGATCTCCTCCTCTCTCTAGAGTTGTGCGATTCTGGTCTGCTCCTGAAACTTGATTTATCTAACGAGGGAGATCTTGAGAAATGTTTCTCCTGTTTGTTCCTTTTAAAATGTGGCGATTTGGATCTGGTACGACCTCGATCCCGATCAGATTTGCTTAAAGATCTAGATCGACTTCGTTTTCGTTTGACTTCTATTGGTCTTTTGCGTGGCTGAGATGCGGGTGAACGAGATCTACTTCTCGTCTTGAGTGATCTTGATCTGTTTCGTTGTACAGTAAATTTTTCGTTGCTGTCGAATTCTGGTTTTTTCGTTTTTTGTTTTACAGATGTTAAACTATGTTTTAAATCATACTTTTTCTGTTTAACTGTTTTCGAGTTTGTTGTAGATGTTGTAGATATCTTTTCGTCATGTTTTTCTTTTATGTTGGACTCAAGAAGTTTGGCAGATGACTTTGTTTTTTTGAGCTCCTTTGCTTTACCACTGTTGTTTTCCTTCTTTTCTGCATTTTCCTTGGGAACTTTCACAGATCTAGTTGGTTCACAACTAGAGTTGATATCAGACAGCTTCCCTTCTATGTTGCCTTCGTTCGTTGAATTAAGGGAAACATTTGGATTACTGCTACCAAAGTAATCCGACATGCTCATATGTACCTTTTTAGTAGGTGATGCTGCCTTCTCGCTAAATACTTCTGTTAAAACACGAGCTGTTCGTTCAAAATCATCGTTATATTCAGGTAGATACGAAGAAAATCCCATGTTCCTTGGAAGAAAATCATCCGTATTGCTCTCTTGTTCTCTATCTATTTCTTTATCAGTTTGTTTTTCTGATTGTGTCTCAGCACGAGTTTTTTCATCTGTACAATTCTCTGTCTCCCCAGGCTCCTTCTTAATTTTGACAACATCCGTGTCTACAGACGTATTATTTTGAATGGCTTTTATAGCATTATTTAGCTCGTTCAATGCTTTTTCAACATCATCTTCTGTCTGTTCGTTCTCTGGCTCTGTTTTAATGAACTCAACTGGAAGAATGTTCTTTGTCCTTTTCTCTAGCCTTTCTACATCAGACTCATCTTCAGGGGGCTCCTCTTTTATACGACGTAAAAATGGACCAAACCCAGCCATTACGGGTGTTTCTATGACACGACCCATTGCACGTAGTATTCTTGGATCTTTCACAGTCTTTTTCTCACCTGATGGGATTTTAATACCCCTTAATTCATGATAAATACTAGGCGTATCTGGCTCGTCAAGTGTAATTCTAACAAGCTGATAAGTGAGGTCATTTTCTTTGTCTTTTAATGAAGCACTCCTTTTCCGTGAAGAAGCTACCTTGTCTACATGGGACGAGCCATGATCAGGTGGCTTTCTCTCTGGAGTGACGCTGTTTGAAAATTCCCGTGACCTCTTGCTACCATGATCATCAATGGTCTGACGCTTTTGATCTAAACACATCCTTGAAAGTTGTGAGTCGTGTCTGACATTAGGTCCTGATCCTGTGTTCCTTCCATGTTCCTTTATTGATGACACACCGATATTTACATCGTTACAATGACGTTCATCTTGTGTTGGTGTGTGATTTCCTTTGCTTCTCTGATCCACAATTTTCTTACATCCTGTATCAATACTGCTAACTGAATGTTTTTTGTCGACAACACATTTTGTTGTTTGTTTTGTTACTCCATTATTTGACTTTTCATCATCAGATGAGCTATCACTTGTTTGATTTTGTTTAGAATTATCAAATAATTCAAACAAATTCTTCTCCCGGGATTTTGACGATGACGATTTCGGACTCCTGGTCCTCGATCGCTTGCGTTTTTCAGGCTCCCTGCTTTGTGACCTTGACCTTGATCGACCTCTAACACGTTTCTTTGGAGAACTCTTTGGTCTCCTTTTGGAATGGAAACCAAACATTCTCTGCCATGTTGTAGGCATTTTATTAAAAGGTCGTCTGAAAAACATATACCCCATGCCAGTCCCCCCAGACAGAGCGGAGGGTCTACGAAACTTTTCTAGTTTTCTGGTGGTCTCTTCGGGAGGTTTTTCAGATGGCGGTTCTATTGGTACGTCCGATATCAGCCTTGTTCCGGACCGCCTTCCTTCCACTACATACTTTTTGTGAGGCGCTGACCTTGGTAGATGTTTTAAGGGCTTAGTTTCGTTTTTGAGCCGCTGTATCTTCTTACTAAGTGCAAGGTCCCTCTCTCTTGTGTAATTTAACAATACTGTTCGATCTAGCCTGTTCCTTGTTCGATGCAACCGTAAAACTGCGATTGGTAATACGTGGCTTGGATAATTCATTGGTATGATTGTTTCCTCATCATATTCGTACATGTATGCCTGAAAAAGATAACAATAAAATGAGGTGAAATTTTCAATATTGTTTTATTTTACTTGTTGTAAATGTATGATTATTTACTTACAAAGTTGTATGCAATGGCATCGCTTATGTCGATACTGGTTAAATCAGGCGCATTCTCCGCTAGATGACAGTCGTAGTTTGGAGTGGGTGCTATACAACCATATTCCCCGGTAAAAAATGGCTTCACTTTTTTCACTCGGCCGAGCATACCCTGTATAAAATGCATCAAATTGAAAATATCAAGAGTTTTACCTGATTAAAAAACAAAACAAAAATAAATAAAGTGCTAAGCTGAGTTTTTACCCTTAATATGACGAGGTAATTGGCCTGCTGAAAGTTTTTGAACACCATAAATCTGGTCAAGATATCGTAATGTCTGTTCATATGAATCCCATATTGTGTATCTCCCAGCACATTGTTCTTCTTTTCCTTACAGCGTGGACCAATCTCGCAGATTCTCTGAACATTATTGAATCCCTCTGCCATGAATAGCAGGTCATCTTTGGTCTCTTCGTCAGTCCTTCCCTACAAAATATCAGCGCGATATTAACGTCTGATGACAGCATACCGAATCTTATTTTACAATTGATGTAAACTCTGTTTTTCATACCAAAGATTTCATCAACTTCCGCTTCCGTTCATATCTCTCTGTGAGCTCTTTGTTCCTGACAAGCCAAACCTGCTTGATTTCCCACAGATACTCTATATCCTCATTGGTTACACATGTCTGCTGGATGTCCCACATCAGGTTAGACACGTCCAAACTGTTCAGTTCCACCTCGTGTAGCATACCTAAAACAATTGAACCATTACGTATTAAGATTTATAAGAACTCAAATCAGTTTCAAAACATTTATAAAATTTACGCCGTCACGACACTTTGTAGCCACTTAACCTTTACTTCTTGAGAGCGTACACGGAAAACCACACTAGAAATGGTCATATCTTAGGACGTCGCTCAATTCACAGTAGATCGTTTGAGAATGATATTTTCTGCTCTTGTAGTTTCATTTTCTATAGGCATACGGCGACAAAACTTTAATTTACACACAGATATGCGATGTTGATAACGTTAATGGGGTCATCACGTACTGTGTCTGTTGCTGAATGGCGCTGAATACCATATATAACACGAATTAGTTGATTACGGGGCTCTTTCCTGTTAATGTACATACATGATTTACTTAATTCCTCCGCCATGGTTTTCCAGATACTGATAGAGTGGCGGATCCTTCTATTTACTTTGTTATAGCAACAAGTAACATGTAACAATACATATTATAGTATCAGACGACATGTCGCGGCAGTATAGACACGATCTACTTGTACATAACTTTCCAGCGCTGTCACCTACTGTGGTTGTCCCCACGCGAACTACTGATAAGATAACAGACTGGATACTTACGATTCATTATGGGGAGATAACTCGCACGTCTTCAAAAATTGTAGATTAAAAGAACGTACAATAATCCCTCCTCGAGTGTTCCACATATACGACCATTGTTAATCTGTTGACTTTAAATCCATAGATATCAACAGTGTGGATATTTATTGAAGTTTTCACCCACTTCTAACATGTGCAGCAAGCCGGAAGTTTTGAACTTTTCAATGAATTGTAATCCGGTATTATTCGTTCTGCTCCAGCTTTCCGTTCGCTGTATTTTTCCACTAAAACAACTACTAATTAGAACATTGTCATATCTCTCGAATCTGTGTCCGATGTCATGTGACCACAGTGTTTATCCCTTCAGTTCGCCTCCGATTGAACGTTTTAAACAAATAATTCCGGGTTTTTAAATTGTTCGTTGTAAGGCCTGTGGTATGCTGGTTTAGATAGACTCGTTTAAGGCGGATTGGTTTACACCAGCCAGGTACCCATAACCTTGCTGTCACGATCCGCTGACTTCTTTGTGCTACCTGCAATCGTCCTGCAATCTAACACAGTCTTGCACTGTTTTCCGAAATATGAACCAGGGTAAAATTTGGCATTCATCCACATTAGTTGTGTCTTAAAATATCCTTGTTTCCCCAAAATATAAACATATAAGGTAAAAGTTGGCAGTCATCCATAACAGTTAAAGTTTATTTTTAAAAGTCAAGTCATTTTGCTACCCCGAAATAAAAGACGAGGTGCATGTTATAATGTAGTTGTCGTTATTGACTCATAAACCCAAAAACGTTATTTGAAAAAAATATATATATATATTGTGAAAGTTAATAAATCACGAATTCTAATATAAATATACACACGTAATATAAAACGTGTGATTTACTTATAAACGCAGATTATAATTTTACATTAAACACGATATACCTTGTCTTACCTACTGAAAATATTAACTGTTCTATTCTTTATATAATTGAAGGATATAATAGTACATTGCTTATTTTGAGAGTTAAATCTATCATTCATTTTTCTGTTTGATCTACACAGAACTACAAGTTTACGTTTACTTGGATTCTTAATTCTAGAAAGGGCACCATACGCAATTTCAAATAAATCCGTCTCCCCTTTTTCATATAAAATGAATTTTGATAACAGTAATATTCCAAGAACTCGATCATCATAGGCGTCGGAACCGGGGCGGGGGGGGGGGGGGGGGGGGGGCTTAGCCACACACTTTTTTGTAACGTTAGACTAACCATACCATAAACCTTTTTTTTTTTGCTTGTCAAGATTTCTGACAAGTCTAGCCCCCTTCCCTCACTTTCAATTTGCTTAATTCCGACGTCACTGATCATATAAATTAACACTCATACAAAATGGTTTTGTCCCCCGTACTTTCGATTTAAATCCAATTTAAAATAAAACTTTATGCAATAATCAAGGATAAGCGTGATTTTACATATCTTATCAAAAGTCGGTCATAAATGAATCTCGTCCAAAAATAGTTTAACTCCCCGGTATACTTTCGTTTTTAACAGTTAACGTCAGTCGTGTGTATCTATAAGCAATATTTCACATGACCAAGATTCAACTAAGAAATAGGATCAATATCACAAGGATAATTTGATAAATGTTGAATGTAACTAGTTACAAATCTGATTTTAATAAAGTTTGATTTAAGGAAGAAGGAATCATTCTTTGAGTATTATGAGGTGATCACTATAGTCGGGGCGTGATAAAATCCAATAAAGCACGAAGAGCTTTATGATCGATCTGAAAACGCCCTAATCGTAATGATCACCTCTTAATATTCAAAGAAGTATTCCTTATGACTAATATTTATATAATTTTCAGCAATTGTACGATTTAATACTAAATTATTGAAATTTTTACGTTATTTTCGTTTCGTATAATTATACAAACCCCGCCACGCCCCTACAGTACGTCATTTGCTTAATTAACTATATACGTTACAAATTTGATTCGTAGTGCTATCACAGACAAAGACACTACTGGAAAATGTAGATATAACAATATCACAGTATGTCGATTTCTGTGTAATCTAATTCTTTATTTGTTGATCAGATCAGACAATCAGCTGACTGATAGCTTGTTTTCTGTGTAAGAGGCTTTATGCTCAACGAATTATCCATCAGATTGATCTGAAATTTTAACGTTGTTTTTAGTAAAGAAAAAACCAAACATTTTAGGTTTAAAATTTGAGCATTTTCCCATATCTTTATACAGAGCTCTTATTCTAAAGGAGATAATAAAAGTCTTAAAATTGCCACGATTATTCAGCCCTCTTAAAGGACTACGCCCAGGATAAGGTGTTTTATGCCCCAAAATTTAAACTTATGAATAGAGCTTTAGAAATTTTAATACAGAAAGATTAAAACATGTATAATTCAAATTTAAGAAGATAAATTGTCTGATCGATGTCATAATATATATATATATATATATATATATATATATATATATATATATATATATATATATATATATGGGGTATTTAAGGTCTTCCGTTTCCAACGGAAGACCTTATTGTTATTGCTTTGTTTCTTTTCCTCTATTATTATTTTTTTTTCTCCCACGTTTTCTCAAAAACGCTTCAGCCGATTTTGATGAAATTTTCAGATCTTATTCATGACAAAATTTGTAAGAAAATTACACGATACTTTTTTGGTCGTCACTTCCGGTCCCGAGATATTAAAGATTTTATGTTTTTGCTTGTTCACAATTTTTCTCCAAAAGTATTTTAGATAGAACTTTCAAATTTTCAGGGATGGTAGAAAGTATCCTGCCGCAGTGCCCTTCGCATATCCGAAAGTCCGCCGTCACTTCCGGTCGTCACCGGAAGGAAACACAAAACAGTCTTTTTCTGAATTTTTTAATGGTACTATTCGATAGAGACGCTTTAATTACTTCAGAATGTGAAATTTGTTTTAAAATCGATCCACGCATTCTCGAGATTTTGGGCTTCAAAGTCCTGAAGCGAGAGTCCGCGTAGCTCAATCGTTAGAGTGGTGGACTTGTGCCCAGGCAACCCGGGTTCAGTCCCCGAGTGCAGAATGTTTTTTCTTTCTTAATTGTGTTTTGTTTAACGATTTATCTTTAAAATAATGATTTTTTATGTTTTTTGTTTTAATTTTTTCATAAATTAAAATAATAGCGGCTATTTTTAGTACAGATATAGAGCTCGTTTCAAAATACCGTTCATTTTTAGCTCACCTGAGCTGAAAGTTCAAGTGAGCTTTTCTGATCACCCGTTGTCCGTCGTCCGTCCGTCCGTCCGTCTGTCCGTCCGTCTGTAAACTTTTTACATTTTGAACTTCTTCTCTAAAACCACTTGGTATCCTTATAAGAAGTTGAATCTAAATTGCAGAAATGAAAGGCTGATCTTTATTCAAAACGGAGAAAACCTCGAAACTGTAAAAAAAGTGCATTTTTAAAAATCTTCTTCTCAAGAACTACTGAGTCAAATTTAACGTAATTTAGCAAAAATAATCCTTATGGAAAGGAAAATATAAATTGCAAAAATTATGATCCAATTCAGTTTCAAATTTGAGTAATTTACGTAACTAATAATAAAGAAATAATAGCTGTCAATCAGTTTATAACTTCGGGTTCGGTATTCCATACCTCGAAAACGAAAGTTCTTTTGTTTGAAGCAGCCATGTTGGTTGTGCAACACTTTACGTGCGAAGAGAATATTTGAAACATGCAACATAGATTTGTGCCGATTTTGTGAAGTAAATTGAGGTTAAATATTTCAATGCGTTGACATTTGCACTTACAACATATTATAAAATACTATACATTTTATTGGTAATTCGGTACGATCTCTACGGAATGGTTGATTAATGCAACGTGTTTTGTTAAGATGCTCAGCATTTTCAGTATAAACTGATATTGTTTTCGCTGCTAGAAATATATAGTTATATATGTGATGAAAAATAAAATGTGATCTTTCTTTGTTTTAGTGCACGTTTCTTCTGTTTTAATTGTTTACAATTTTCTATTTACTTTCCATATTTGAGTGTCAAGCAAGATACAGAGCTTTGCTCACAATTTTCTGTTTGCACACAGAGCTGAGGTCTTGCTTTTGTTCTTTTACATTTTAAATGCTGAATAGGAAATATAAACTCTTTTGAACAAAAAAATTGACTCAAACCTAGCAGAATAGCGAGCTCTATATCTTGCTTATAATTTTATGATTGACGCTGAAATTTTGATTGATCACTAGAAATTTCTAGCTAGACGTTAAATACTTGTACAAAAAAATTAAAAGAAGATACACTGTAACTACTTTCTTGGGCCCCCTCCTAATAAAATGTATTAAATGAAATCTACACCAACCTTGGTTTTCAGACACAAATATAAACGATCGCTTTAATTAAAACATTTTCCATAGTTATGACACATTACTGTTACGGGGATAAATGTATTATCGCTTTTAAGGTAACTCCAGTGTCTTTCGGATCCGGTTCTTTTTTTACACGGCATGGTAAATTTCCGGTTATAATTTTGGCACACAACAAGTGTTTTAAAATAATTATGGTTTGGTCAAAAATTGGAAAATTTGTTAAAATATAGCATCTCCGTCGTTTAGAGAGATTGGAGAAAGCAAGGAAAGCAGCGAAATGTAAAAAAATTAAGGTAAATGAGTGTGTAATATAATTGTACGTATTGTATGCATTCTCCTCCAACAATTACACTGCGTTTATGTAGCTTGACGACCTCATGTGTCCTCCGGGACAAGGAGAGGATAAGTAAGTACTTGTGAATTAAAACTACATAACACTGATTGGTGTTTAATCTACAGATAAATATGTTAAAAAACCTGGAATAGAAAGTACAGTCTATTTGACAGAAAGGGGGAGGGGGTACTACTGCACTCAACTATATGAGTTTTTTCGCAGTCTCGACCTTAATTTTATATGTATAATACAGTTTCATTGAGCATATTAATTTAAGTGACTGTTAGATTGTGTCTTTTTTTTAACATTTCATTTTTTTCCAAAGTTTGCAAAAAACAACTTGTAAAATAAAATTTTCAATATGGGGGTACACATGTTCAAGAGACTATCAAGCAAAAACTAGATGGTCAATTTTGATAAATTATGTTTTTTTGTTAACACAATATGTAACTCTTAATAAATATTCTTTAAAAAATGTATGTAAACTGAATAATTGTTTAGAACTTTTCAAATATATGCAATTTTGTGATTTTTGGGGGAAGGTCGTGGCAAGAAAAAATGTAATATTTTTTATATTTTCTGTAGAAAATCAATAATTTTTTTGTGATTTAATGATAATCTATTGATCTGCTTAAATTATAACCAAACATGATGTATTTTGGTGCATAATTTAATAAATTATGAGATCATGCATCATGGTGTTAAATTTTGGCTGTTAAATTTTTGGACCTTGTGAGCTGAAGCTCACTGTAGGAAAACAAACGTGCAAAGGTATAAATATTTTGGTCTCTATAGGAAGTTTATAAGTTGTTTTAACTATTGAAATTAAAAAATGTTTGGTTTGACACGGATTTCTAAAACACTGGAGTTACCTTAAGAAAATATTACAGCGGAAAGTCATTGGTTTGTAGCCATTTGTTGTTTTTGAATAAAGATGAAAATAATGGGTGGGCCGTGGTAAAATAGAGTGATATGCCCGTCAATACATTGCAGTGGTGTCTGAAGCAAATTGAAAATGGATGGGGGAGGCTAGACCTTATCAGAAATTTTGACAAGCAAAAAAAAAAAAAAAGGATTTTGAGTATGGCTATGTCTAACTTTGCAAAAAAAAAAGTGGGGGGCTTAGCCCCCACCCACCCCGTTCGACGCCTGTGCATTGATAATAATAGCTCTTTAACGTTTCACAGGACACCATTTTTCATTCGAGTGTATTCATCGATCATGTGAGGTTATAAAACATCGCACGAATTCACGCCAGGTAAACAACACTCATTTATAATGCGGAAGACCAATTATATTTTTGAATGTTTTTTTTTTAATTTGAGCACATTGAGGTACAATTTTCTTCTTTCACATATAGGATTTTTTTTTAAATAAAATACAATAACTAGTAAGAAGTTGAAGAAGCAACTGTACCTATATGCTCTCATATAATTTGATCGCGTTATAAAGTGTGGGGAGGAGGGGGCAGAACTGAAAAAAAGGTACTTGGAAGTTAACAGTGTACCCCTACCAAACAGGATCTTGTTTTCGGTAAAAATGGTATTTCATAAAGGTACAATGTCAAAGATTAAGTGTATGCAAAAATAAGTGTAAAATTTTGATACTTTACGGCATTCTTTTTTGTTGTTGTACCGAGGGGCCATATGGCACAATATCCTTTGAACACCCATATAAAGCCATTGTTGCTAAGGTGAGCGATGTGGCCCCATGGGCCTCTTGTTTGCTTTGTGACAGTCTTGATTCTGTAAACAGCTATCTTAATTCAGACGCTCGTCGCATCGCCGGCATCAAAGTCATGCCGCCGAAGCATCCCTGCAATACGACCGCATTAGAGTTCGCCGGGTCGCTTTGCCGGCATCAAAGAAATGCCGCCATCTCAATGACTGTTTGCACACAACATTTAGCGACTGCGGGTAGGAAATAACCGTTCTCCTAACAAAATATTGCCAATTTTTCAATTATTCTACATGACTTCAAACGGAGGGTTGTTTAATGTTTATCCTCATACTTAGATACAGGCATGCATGGTTACATGCGTTTATTGACAAATGTTGTTTACAGATTATTTACATGTTTGAATTCTACATTTACTTCCTCATCTCTCTCTCTCTCTCTCTCTCAAGTCATGAGCGGTGAATATTTGAACTCCGCCTCTACGATGACATGTGGTGATAACGAACAGAGTTCAAACTCAAAAGTCCAAATGAAAAAAAAAAAAACAAAACACGATCAGAGTAAGCACGGATCTAAACAATTCGTTGAAACTTTTCTGCAGTTGTAGCCTTGCTTGTGCATAGTTCTCTAATCTATGTTGGATTCAGGGGTCAACCCAGAAAGATGTCGATACTAAATATAAAATGTATTCCAATAAGCAAAAAATTTGTTTAGCCTAGTTATAATGGGTTTTTCTGTCACGTTTTGTCAAAAACGCTACAGCCGATTTTAATGAAATTTTTACATCTTACTCATGACAAAATTTGAAAGAAAATTACACGTCATGTTTTTGGTCGTCACTTCCGGTTTTGATATATTAAAGATTTTATGATTTTGCTTTGTTCACAATTTTTCTAAAAGAATATCATAGAATTTTAAATTTTCAGGGATGGTAAAGAGTCTTCAGCGGCAGTGTCCTTTGCATAACCGAACGTCCGCCGTCACCGGAAGGAAATGAAAAACTTAGATTTTTCAATATTTTTGACGTGAAATTTTTTTATGTTTCTATTTGATAGAGACGTTTCTAAAACTTCAGAATATGAAATTTGTTTTCAAACAACGCATTCTCGAAATTTGGGGCTCCAAAGTCCTGAAGCGAGAGTTCACATTACTCAGTCGTTAGAGTGGTGGACTTGTGCCTAGGCTACCCGGGTTCAGTCCCCGAGTGCCGAATATTTTTTTCCCTTAATTGTGTTAAGATTCATGATTTTATATTTGAAATGATAGATTTTATTTATTTCCACTTTAATTTTATCAAAAATCACAATAACAGTGACTATTTAAGTATTAAGTATATTTACATGTCTATTGAAATTCTTACAGAGGGTTAAATGGAATTTGATGA
Organism: Magallana ariakensis; assembly: GCA_020458035.1. NCBI lineage: Eukaryota > Metazoa > Mollusca > Bivalvia > Ostreida > Ostreidae > Magallana > Magallana ariakensis. The sequence continues at coordinate 52,657,056 of CM035817.1, read as the reverse complement.
AGTGTTAAGAAATGATAGGAAGAACAACTATCCCTATAGTCTATTTAATGGTGCACTCAAACGGAAGCTCGCAACGAGCGTCTAGTTTCTATTATTTTTCAAAACATCGAGCACATGCTTGCTCCAAAACCATTTTTTGATATGATATGCAAAATAATATGAACAATAACATATGTTAAAATGGTTTTGGAGCGACGATGCGCTCTATATTTCCTACTGTTGAATATGAAGAAAAACGAGAAATAATGTAACTTACATAAAAGTTTCAAAATATCAGTAGGATATGATTATTTTTAATATGTAAAAAGGGGAGGTGGCAGATATTGGACCTTACCGAATATGGCCTTTAATTTTTATTTCCTTTAATTTTTGTCAATTGATACCCATGATCATGTAAACGTAATTCATCCTCACCTTTTTTTCTTGCAACGTTTAGTTTACTTTTCTGGCGTAAATCGATACCCCCCCCCCAAAAAAAAAAAACAAAAAAAAAAAAAACAAAACAAAACCCCAAAACAAAACAAAACAAAACAACACCCCCCCCAAAAAAAATTAAATTGCTGATTGATTTACGGGACCGATGTAGCCTACAAGTGCACTAATTAACATGTTTTTGCAAGATAGCACCAATGCTTGCATAATTTATAAAGTGTTGATAGTGTGATTGTTGATGCGGACGCATAATAAAAAAAACCCAAAACAACCCCACCTATACACGTCAACCCCACCCCACCTCTTTTGTCGTTTAATGGTCCATCAACCTTTTTAATGTTATCTAGAGCTTAAATACTTCGTCAGTATAGGAATACAAAATAGACAGACGGTTTACCACCTAAATGTAACAAACGGGTTTTTGGGTTTGTATTTAAGAGCAAAAAAGAAACATATCATGCGTGCAACGTTGGTATTCGCCTTAAAAGATTATCAAGATAATGGGGATACTATTGTCTGATTTCAGTATACCTTATCCCTGGTTGTACACAAACAATTAATCCTAGATTATGGGAATCTTTAATCGAACAAACTACTGTGATCGGCAATTTTTCTTTATCCAGTAGACGTGCATTTCAAAATTTGTATTGATTTTTTAAAGCACTGCATGCGAAGGACAATACATGTAATGTTTCGTCACCTACCAAAACAAGCATATTTTATCCTAATTCTAGATCTTCCAATTCTTATTAACACTTGCATAATCAAACATGTTATGTTTCATTATACAGTAAGTGCTTTCTTTGGAGATTTGTTATTGTGTGTATAAAGGTAGCAAGCATTGCATAAAAAAACAATCCGCATTTTATCTGCAACGATCGCTACCTTCAAAGACTGTATGAACCAAAAAGAAAGCATTTACCGTTTATATTTATACATTTATCCCAAAATCATTCAAATAATAGCGAGTTAAAGTACGATTTTTTTTTATCTCATATAATATATTTTTATATTAAGGGACAGTGTAAACATTATTCAATATACAATGTAGGTATTTGGGCAAACGTTTAATTAATTGTCTAATTAGCGAAACAAAATATTTCAGTGAAAATATACCGAAATATGGCAAAAATGTTTCTTTTTCAATTATAGATTAAAATCATGCTAGTTAAGAAAATAAATAAAGTTAATTCTACTACAGTTATTGCCGAGATCAAAGAGATGCCGCGGAAATTATTCTCCAATATACCACGAACGTCATCAGTAAATTATCAGATCAGAAATACCTATTTGTCTCGCACTGATCATGAAAGTACAACTTCAAACTGTAAGAAGTTTTAAAACCACATCAATTTCAAGTGTTAGTTCCAGTCAAAACGATGTGTATTGCCTCAAATGTTTGTTTTTAAGAGATCAATGCGGCTGTTCCTAGGACCTCCCTAGCACATTTTCACTGCGTGTTTTTACATAAAATATATAACGTGTAGTAGTAATAATCGTATTAAATTGCCCTTAAAATATTAAGAATGTGATTCAAAGATATTTTATAAATAAGTGAAGAGTATTAAAAATCCAAAGAAAAATTCTGTCGTCTGCATGTGATTCCTTTGATCGATACACATGTAAACATTACTTACAAAACCGTTGGGGTTAAACGGAACAGCCGTCAAAATTACCTAGATCGTCTCTCTATAGGAAAAACGATCTGTAGAAATACTAGGCTGCTAGTAGAATAGAAATCGTGAATGTTGCAGGATAACCTCCTCGGTCTCGAAATGTTGTTTGAAATATAAAAGCCTCGGCTTACGCCTCGGCTTTTATATTTCAAAACAACATTTCGAGACCGAGGAGGTTATTCTGCAACATTCACGAAAACTCGTACTTTATTTCTTAAATAAACTCGTCTTACTTAATTAAAACATGATTTAATTCGACAATTGGATTTTGATGGCAACTTTGCGTCATATATGTATATATGTATATCCATTATTGTCGGTCATGTAATCACAAGTCAACAAACTTGGCGACTTATTTACGAAGCTTCTTTGATTCTCACCCAATAGCAGAACGACACCGGAAATCATGTTTATTTCAGCGACAAAAATTATTGCAATTTTTAAAATGAGGACAAGGACATTCAATAAAAATAACAACTTTTAAAAGTGGCTAAACGATGCCAAATGTCACTCTGGTTTGCACTAAATAAAATCTTAGATATAAAAATAATAGTATAACAAAAATATTCAACAAATAAACTATAAAAGCAATATTTCAAGTACGATATACCCGGTATGCTTTGTACACTCCTGTATGAAAAATGTCAAACTTAGTGCCGGGTTTTAGGCCCTTTTCGGTCTTATTCTTAACCTAATATCACTTTCTATTTCTTAACCTAATATCACTTTTGTTAGATTTTTTAAAGAGTCTAGTCAATTTCCAACATAAATTAAGATTTTAGACTGTGATACAATAAGCTCATTCTATGTTTTTCTCGTTACAACTTTCGAAAAAAGGAGAATTTTCGCTTATCTGCCCTTGATCAAACATAAGATTGATATTAATATGCATGAGAGGTGAAGCTGACATTATCAGAATAGTACTAAAATTAGACTAACATGAATAATAATGCCATGTATAAAAATTTATGTGATCACTCTTTCACCATAACCCTATCTATTCTATATGGTACAAGCATACTATTTACTATGGTTTCAACAATTAGACCACGTCCATTTAAGTACAGAAGACTTCAAATCAATGCTTGACAACTTATGTGTTCGAAAACATTGTCCTAGTTAGCACATAACATGCTACCTTACACGTCATGTGATAGAATTTTGTATTCACAAGTTACCTGAGGTGAGAAATCACGTGGTGAATTATAATATTCAACATGCATCAATCCATAGTTACAACAGGGAAAGCTAAAGTAAGAAAAAGCAGATTTTTTCTCATTTAAACCATGAACCATGAGCGCATGTTTGTCTATTAATCTCCAATTGACATAAGTTTGATAATGCAAATATACAACTACTCTTAAACGGAGAACAATAGACAAACGTGCGCTTCAGTATAAAAGTGGACGTCCTCATTATCGTATGGAGATTCAAGAAATCGTGATGACCCCCGCATATGAAAACAAATTCGTACTTAGTAACAACATACTTTTATTTAACGCAATAACGTAAAGTTGCAGTTTATATGTTGACCATTTCTGCAATTGAAAGAAAAATTCTTCTTTAAAAAGTTTATTTTCTCGCAAATACTAGTATTACATGTCCTTAAGTGCAGTCATCCTTTCCTTTTTCATAAATTGCCCACAATGTACATATACAGCCACTCTCTCTTTTTTCAATAACAGTGCTTTCTATTGACGTTGCTATCAGCGTACTTATTAGTGTGGTTTACAGAGATTTTATTCAAACATTCCCTTTTTCAAATTACTTGTAAGATAGATGAAGCACTGCCCGTCGTCCAAAACATATGCCACCTTAATGTCAATCTCAACTCTCAAACATCAAATGGACGTTTTTATCTGGGTAACTTAATTATTTCAAATACAAATTAATACTAAAAGAGTAATACGGATACTTCTCTACTTTGATCAGAATTGAGTCAGTTGTTCCAGATAAAATGTGATAATAATTGAAATTTAAGTTTACGGCCGATGCTGGACAACGGAAAATAATGGCTAGAAAAAGGTAAACTGAGTGACTTGTAAACTTAATGCCTTTTCTTGCAAGACCATATAGCTTCCTTCAATATTCATTTTTACATCCTTTTATTAATTTTCTTAGTGAATACTTGTACGTATTTCTGATTCATAGTGCAGATATATACAGTCTTTAAAACAAGAAGCCGACGGGCAACATCGCTCACCTGAGCAACGATGGTCATCATAAAATCAGCTTTATGGAGTCATATATAGGATTGAATTTTTGAGAATAAAATAAACATAAAAAATTATTATGTAAAATTAGACACCCTACCCAATGTGGCCCACTCTATCCCCGAAGATCATGATTTTCACAAAACTTAATCTACACTTTCTGAGGAAGTTGTTACTAAAACCCGGGGATCATGATTTAAACAAACTTGAATCAATACAACCTAAGGATGCTTCCACACAAGTTACAACTTTTCTGGTCAATTGGTTTTTGAGAAGAAGATTTTTTTAAAAATACCAACAAGTTTTTAATAATTCTTAATGTTCTTCCTTTGAGAGAGGGCGTGAGCCTTCAATTTAACAAACTTGAATCCCCTTTACCCAGTAATCTTTTGTGCCAAGTTTTCTTTAAATTGGCCTAATGGTTCAGAAGAAGAAGTCGAAAATGTAAAAAGTTTACGGACAGACAAACTGACTGACAAAGCGTGATCAGTAAAGCTCAGTAGGTGAGCTAAAACAAATATTAAGCTACCACTGTTCACAGATTACATCCCCAAGTTCCTCTGCAAGACTTCCCCTATATATTTAAGAGTAGAATAGGATCTCTTCACTACAGCTCCGTGTTGGCCTCTATTATAACCGTTACAAATATGGTACGATGTTTTACCAACATGTACACCATGTGTACCACAATATGTAAGCTCCTTGCATATCAATATACATGTATTTGTTATTCACTAGAAAATGGCGTATAAAACGTTGCTTTGTTTGAAAATCTTGTGATGTATATTCTATAATATTGTGATGTATGTTCAATATCTTGTTATGGATATTCAGTATCTTGTGATGCATATTCAAAATCTTGTGATGTATGTTCAATATCTTGTGATGTATATTCTATAATCTTGTGATGTATGTTCAATATCTTGTTATATTTATTCAAAATCTTGTGATGTATATTCTATAATTTTCTGATATATATTCTGTATCTATAGATTTTCAATATACATCACAAGATTTTCGAATAAAGTAACGTTTTACACGCCATAAGTGGAAATCTTTGAATGACATGCATCTATAAGTAGTATAACAGTGATGATAAACCGAAGCTTTGTCCTAATATTTCACAATAAACAAACTTCATGGTCAAACTCGCTCTGATCGTAGAAAATGTGTTGAGGTGTTTGAGAAAACGTGTACGATGGAATAAAACGTGTCTATATATTCTAAATAAATGATTCCGTCTGTAAGTATACGCTAATCGGTGAAATAAGTTCCTTTCCGCCGCTTCAAGAGCATACAACCCGTGTACAACATAGTATACACCCCACATGTTTTGGCATACATGGTGATGTAAAGCTCTTCATAGTACATGTAGTTATTTTCGAAATCAAAGCATTTCTTTATAATAACTTTTTAATGGTTAAATTAATTATTACAATCATCTAACCTCTGAGGTCATGGTAGGCAAACACTTTTGACTTCAATATGATTATTTGCTTCCACGTTATCCCAGGTTTTAGGCTTCGAGTTCTTTTTAAAAAGTTCTAAAAGGTTTTTTTATGTATTTTGTCGATGAAACATATTCAGAACAAATATGAAATCTACCACATGTAAGAAATATTGATATTACAGGTTATTTTGCTTTTGAAGAGATTATTTTCAAAACACTCCATCCATCTCCAATTATTTTCCATATATTTCTCTCTTTAAAAAGAACATGACTTTTCAGTTGAACTTCATTAAAAACCTCTTAAACAAAGGTTTGTTACAGGATTGTGAAGAGTACAGTCGGCCTTAAAGACTTCATCAACAGAATGAAACTGTAATGTGCTCCTGATTACATCAAAACAATTTTCTTGGTTAGTTAACTGTCTCGATGCTAATAATTGCAAGAGTTTTTGTGAAGCTCTGTGCCAAGATTCAAAATGATATACATGTACCTTATGAGAATGTCACTGCTCAGTCCTTCACTTAATCATCTAGGCTTGTAAAGATGAATTTGAACTGGAATTGTTTGATTTGAGAGTGTAATAGATTTAGAAGACCTTTTGATATTTGATATTACATGTATATCTACTGATTCTGCATTTCCAGTGTGCTGCGCTACCTTAAAATCGCTTTTGCTTGAGTCATTCACATTTCAAAATTCAAAGAATAACTCAAAGATCAACTAAGGACAGGAAATTAAACAACTGAGATTTGCAGGAATGATTCTCTTGCTGTTCTCTTGGTATTGTGATAACTTGTAGTTCATTTGCCTATTCATGTATGTTTGAGCTGTTATATTCTCCCTCGCAATTGTCTTTGTGTTTTTCCTGTGATCATTCTTTTACCCACTACTTGATAATGACATTGAAGATAAGAAGAGACACTGTGTGTCTGTGTTTTCTTTCCCGTTTTAATGCAAGATTGTTACACAACTGTCATTGAAAGTGAGTACTATATCTAGATGTTTTTGATTATTCCAACTTTTGAGAAATAAATTATGTCTGGTGAAATGCATCTAATGTTTCCTTTGTTTCATGATGTCTTTCAAAGAAAGTTGCTTTCATTCTTCTATCTTAAGTTCTTTCTCTTGTCTGTATAATTTTTGGCTATCCAAGTATTTCTCTCTGAAAGATTAGTATTTAGATTAGACTGAAGAATAGGCGTATTGTTGAATTTGATTTTAGCTTCTACATCATGATGGAGAAAAGGTAATTTTAACTATTTGATTTTCAGTGGAGTGTGAATATTTATACTAGTCATCGTAATATGTAACACATTACTAGAAACATGGAACATGCGCGGATCCAGAAAATTTTTCCCGGGGGGGGGGGGGTTCGAAGGATAATTGTGTTTGCCGGGGAGGGGGGGGTGGGGTTCCGAGGCATATTTGCGACAATTTAACTATGTAAGTTTAATAAATTCTCATTTTCCAGGGGGTGGGGGTCGGGACACACACCCCGATCCTCCCCCCTCCTCTAGATCCGCTCATGTGGAAGAATGCACACCACTGCATTATTATTGATACACTAATAGTTAATATAATTGTATTGATATCTAGCTATAATGCGTCATTAACTCAATGCTAAATCTTATAAAGAACAAAACAAATCTTTATTTTCATGTTGATGGCGTTGTTTTGATTTTGGTGCTTTAAAGGGGCATGGTCACTATTTTGGTTAAAAATTATTTTTTCCGATTTTAACGTTTACAATGCTTCAGTAAGGCATTTTAATAGGCAACTAAAATTTGAGTGTTATTCGTTGAGTTATAAGCGAGTTCAGAGCTTTCAATTCTTTGCTATGTAAACAAAGAAGTTGTTTACATTTTGAGTGTTTAAGTGAAATTTCCAATTTTAGACCTAAAATAAATGTGTTAAACGTTAGAAACTGTTTATTTATGCTTGAAATGAATAAAAAGATAGACAAATCAGCTTGAAAAAGATTTTTACTGGTATATTGAACCTATGAAAAAATGACAATAACAAACCGTCAACCATCTCACAAATCCAGAAAACGAAATACAAATTCAAAGCAGAGCAACACGGACCTCCAAAAAGATAGAGGCAGGATCAGGTGCCATGGAGTGGTGAGCATCCTCTGCTGACCGGTCACACCCGCCGTGTGCTTTGTCGTAATCGGAAAAATAGAAAAATTGAAGTCATCGCGTTTATCATAAAGTTTTGTTGTTAGGTTACCATCAATGTCCATTTCCAGTAAAATATCCAAATATGAAACTCTGTGGTATCTTTTATTTCAAGTTCACTCGGAACCTATGTAAACTAAAACACGACACGAGCCTTGTTTACATGACAAATAATTGTGAGCTCTGTATCTTGCTTATAACTTAACGACTGACTCTCAAATTTCATTTGATCATTAGAAATGCATTTTTTAAAGCATTGTAAATAATAAAAACAGAAATATAAAATTTAACTAAAATCGTGACCATGCCCCATTAAATAGGAAATGATAAGGAATGCAAAAAAAAAAATTATTTTTCTTCAAACGTGATAAAAATATCACTCTCTCTTTCTTATAAAAAAATAATCACAAATGAAATTTTAAACAAAATAACGAAGGTCGTTTTATTTTTAACTCTGTTCGTCGTTCGCGGTCTATTTAACTGTTGATCACTGCCACTGGACAAGATGACCAGGACAGTCATGGTAAGTGTTGGTCTCTTGATCACTTTTAAAATTAATTCGATTGAATTTTAAAAAAAATAAATTTTTGTTGTTTTTATAAAGATTATTTTGTGGATGACAAACTAAATATGATCGAACAATGAACATTTTCAAACCAATTAAATGGGACACAAAAAAGAAGTATTTAACCAGACTAATATGATTGTCGACACGAATGTTATCGAATAAACCACGTTTAATAAAGCATAGAAAACGTAGTGTCAAACAGAAACAATTTCATGAAAATTGTTGCAGAATCATTTGGCGCATTTTCACAGTTTGTTTTTTTTTACGTTGCAATGAAACATAATTTCAATAAATAAAGCTTTAATTTCTTACATCTTGTCACTAATGATATATAAGAAAATGTCTTTTAAAGTTAAAACGATATAAAATGAAGCGAGCTACAGTACCATATTTAAGAATATTGTATGTTTCAGAAAATGTATTTTCTCGTCTTTTAAAGGAAATAGGTATGAAATTATAGATAGCTATTTATGAACTTAGAGCGCGTGATATTTTTAATACATCAATACATAATTATTTTTTGACCGATATTAAACTTTAATACTGACCGACGGTACGTCAATATTTTTTAATCACTTGAATTTAAATGTGATATCAAAAGACATTTAAGATTCAACACTCGCTTTCAAAACTGATGTTACAGATTTTTAAATTAAGACGTAAATAAAATATATCCTTTGAACTGTTAGCATTGTAGAAAAATTCAATTTGATTTGACTGACAAAAAGAAATCAATTTCTTTGACTCAAGATCTCTAGAGGCAAAGTGGCAAAACATGTTTGTTATTTTTGTCCATTTTCTGAAGTATGTTTGAAGAAAACGTATGTTTTAATTTAATGAATGTGATCGGTTTTTCACTGCTGGAAAATATATGAAAATTTACTGTTACTTCAAAAGGAACATAAACTAGAATAAAAACTTTCCTCGTAACAAAGTTTCTATCGTTGAGTGCTTATTAATTATTTTAAAAAGTGCTGCACTTGGTTATGCTCCATTTTTAACACCAGTCACACTAGAGATACACCACTCGTAAAAGCAAGACACAAAAGATTACTTATAATACATCTGTAATTCACAATGTTAATTCTTATTAAAAACATATTTTGCAGAAAGGGAACCAAAATATTCCGGCAAACATCTTCAGGGTCTAAAATAAATTCAATGATATCATTTTTTGTAAAATAAAAAAACCAAAACAAAACAAAAAACCCAAAGAAAAACCCTCAAGTTCTAACAGTTTAAAGCATATACTAGATTATTCATCCATAAAATGTATCAAATTGAAAGAAAGAGAACAGTTACTGTATATAGAGAGAGAGTTGATCTCTAGCTGTTGGCTTGACCGTATGACCATAAATAGTAAGGTTGTAACCATCTATGTGTATGGTACTCCTGTAAATATACGCATCATAACTGTTACATCATATATAACATTTATCGGAATATTGTGTCAATAGAATATAAGTTTAACATATGCAGATCAGTACGATATTTAGTTCTTGTAAGTCGTCCTGGATTGTCAGTACACCAGGCCACGAAAACACTTGAGAGTTGACCGTTTTCTGACACCAGGTAATCTTTCACTATTTAGTTCATCGTACTTACGTATTTATCAGCAGTATAAAAGAGCCATTGTTTCCTCTCACACAGCAGATCTATACGATACTGTTTGATACTGTGAAAGACTTTTGAAATGATAATTAATACAATGTCATACAGTATCAGATATAAAAGCTGTTTCCAGTTGTTAGAATTTCCCTGACAAAACACTGACCAAGAATTGTTCATAAATTATTTGTTGATAATTTGATTGTTTCCTGTTTTAACAGAAACGACTGTCTTTTCTGGGAATTATCCTTGCCGTGCTGGTCAGAGGTATATCAACAAAACTAGCTGATGATAGAATATCCAAATACATGTATAGAATAGAATATATACTATTTCTTAAACATTTGATGGAGAGAACTAATATAGGCTATTTTTGCCTGCTGTTCAATACATATTCACTTTGAATAAAATATTTCTTAAACATAAACTGTTTCTTAAACATTTCATTGGGTTCATAGATGTCTAAGTACATAATATTAATGAAGAAAGAATATTTAAGCGAGAAAATTTAGATTTCCTCGCTTATATATTCTTTCTTTACTAATATATTAAACAACGTTAGACACGGATCAGTGTATTTTAAGGATCCTCCACACACCCGGGGAAAGTTTTTCATACAAGCCCAGTCTCCTAAATTATTTCAAGATATGGATCTTTTAGCATATGTTCGACTTGAAAATGAACAAAAAAACTTCAATTTTGGGGGGAAATCAACTTTTTAAATTCTACCGCTCTTCATAAAAAATAAAAATCCCTGCAGTATTCGAACTCGGGACCTGCGGGTTGGTAGACCGAAGCTACACCCATTGCGCCACAGAGATAGACACCAACCTATGGCGATATAACCCGTTTCTGAATGCGTTCAAATCGCCATGTTGTGACGTACTGTCATAAAAAGTAGAAGTCACGGGGTGTCGAGGATCCTTAAACTTTAAAAACAGCATAACCCATATTACATGTATATTATTTTTTGCATCCTCACAAGGCAATGATGAAAAAGCAAAATTAGCATGAACTTGGTAAAGGCAAAATTATGTATCTTTATACTGTGATATAATTTCCGAAATAAATATTCATTATAAATGATATTTTTTATTGTAATTTTTGTGTAAATCATAATCATCAACATAACTAGAAGCACATTATCAATTACCTTATAATATTTTTGATGTACTTTAATTAGATGTGCAATCCTACAAACGAGTATGCTACTTTACAAACTGGGCACAATATCGCACGGCGCCTATGACGTTTACGGCCGAGAATGTAGACCCTTTCCTGTGCACCCATATCATGTACGCTTTCGGAAAAGTTGTAGGAAACACAATAGATGCTTATGAATGGAACGACAAAGGCGTTGGCGGTAAGTTAGCAAGACTCAATTTTGTCTACGCTTTGATTGTGTTTTTTATCTGTTTGATTCACATTATTTACTTTTAACTATATATTAGAAAGTCAGCTATTCTTGTTTTAAGGCCAGTACGAGAGGATAATGAATTTGCGTACGTTAAATCCTAACCTAAAAATCTTGCTGGCTATCGGTGGTTGGAGCCACGGAACTGCACCCTTCACAGCTGTGGTAATTGACCCTAACAACGTAGCCGCCTTCGCCGCTAACACGCTAGAGTATCTGAAAACCTACAAATTTGATGGCCTGGACCTGGATTGGGAATACCCTGGTGGCAATGGTAGTCCCCCGGAGGACAAGCAGCGCTTCACATCTCTAGTGCAGGTCAACATTAAAGTTATGTAATTATTCTGATTTAAATGCTGTTATACCATTGAAGAATTGTATTGATTATGTGTACCGTTTTAGAAACTTCGACAAGTCTTTAACGACGACGGTGCAGCGAACAACAGATCCCCAATGTTGTTGACGGCAGCGGTGGCCGCTGGAAAAAGCACCATAGATAAGGCCTATGAAGTTGATCTCATTTCTAAGTAAGCTGATTTCCAATTTGAATATATTTGATTGTCAGTTCGCCTGTGCTGATTTGTTTGTCCATCAATAAATACTAAGTACCGTATTTCAGGGATTTGGATTTCATCAATCTAATGAGCTACGATCTTCATGGAAGTTGGGAGGCAACCACTGGACACCACAGCGCTCTCTACGGTCGTTCTGGTGAAGTGGGAACGGCGGCATCTATGAATGTGGTACGGATTGTTAAAGTGTTGGTGGATTCCCATTTTCTTGGATGATGTTTTTTTTTTTACTAAAATCTTTATCTTAAAGTGTATTTCTCTTCCTGATCTTTGAAGGATTATGCTGTAAAATACTGGATAAATCTGGGAGCGCCTCCACATAAGCTAGTGCTAGGACTGGGTTTGTACGGTAGATCGTTCACACTGTCTAGCTCCAGTAATACCATTGTCGGGGCACCAGCCGCCGGCGCCGGAATAGCTGGAACTTATACAGGAGAAGCAGGATTGCTCGCTTTTTACGAGGTACACCATTTCACAGACATGCGTGTTTATGTTAATTTGTACGTGTTTGGAGATTTATTTCCTGTCAATGGATTTTCCAGGTGTGCTATAACTTGAAAAACAACGGATGGACGCGACAGTGGCATAGTGAACATCAAGTTCCATACGCCTACTCCGGCAATCAGTGGATAGGTTATGATGACGTTGAAAGTTTTAATGTAAAGGTGCGACTGGGCATAAAGAAAACCTTGAAAAATGAATAGACTATGTTTGTCCAATTTTTAGTAATATTATAAGTTTATGTCTTTGTTCTTTAGATTGATTACATCATAGCCAAAGGCCTCGGTGGTGGAATGGTTTGGTCTCTTGATCAGGATGATTTTAGTAACAGTTGTGGCGATGGCTCTTATCCCCTCATGAACGTATTGCGCAGTAGACTGTCCGCAATTCCACTGACGTCAACTCAGTTTTTCACGACGCAACCAGTTTCTACAATAGTTCCCCAATCCACGACACTTGGCCAATCAGATGTGCCTGACACAAGCATTGTACCATCTACAAACAGTCAGCCTATTACAACACACACAACAAAACATATAACAACAAAAATAACCATGTCAAGTCAGTCTTCCACGATACAGTCCGCTTCTCCCATTGCTCCCCAATCCACGACACAGGGACAATTGGGTGTCTCTGAAACAAACAGTGTTTCATTTACAAATGGCCAGCCTGTGACAAAACAGACAACAAAGCAGACAACAGCATCCAGCATCCTCACTTCTTCTAGGACTATTTTATGCGGAGGTACTATACAGTATTTATTTTTTATACAAATTAGGTGTGTTTTTACACTTATAATTCTTATACTGTCATTGTGTATGGTAACTTGTCTTTCTTCAGCGCCCCAGTCGTGTGTTGACGGTCAACTGTACGGAGACAGTTGCGATCATAAGATATACTACCAGTGTGCGTCGGGAGTGGCCTATCAGTTTCAATGCGCGGCGGGGACCGTCTGGGATGAACGTATCAAGAACTGTAACTGGGACTACCTCGTTCTCACCTCTCCAACCCCATGTGGCTGTGGGCGTAAGTAAAAGTTACTGTGAACTCGCACGAACTGATCATGAATTTGTGGTGAAAACAACGTTCCACTAATGTTTTTTTAAAATAAATTTTTTTGCTTTTTAGCCCCATCGACCTGTATTGACGGCCAATTCTATGAGGATAAATGTGACATGAAGGTGTATTATCAATGTGCCCATGGAATACCGTATCCGTATGAGTGTCATACAGGAACTCTTTGGGACACAGCCATCAACAATTGTAACTGGGATTATGCAGTTCCGAACAGAGCGCCCCCTACCGGATCTGATTGCACGTCACAAGGTCCAATTACAACAGGCACAGTTCTCCAAAATACAGAGCAGATGACATCAGCTCCGGCTAAAATGACAACCAATATAAATCTGTCTACTGTTGGACCATCGTTAACTCCTTTCTCTACAACTGTTGATCAAACAATAACCCAACTCCAGTCTACCTTTCTGCCGAAAACTGACCTGACCACATCAAGTGTATCATGCGGAGGTAATGAATACTAGTATTACAAAAAATTACCTTTTTTACCGGCTTATTAATTAATTATATTTTTGAATTATTTTTTCTTTGTTTGATAACTTCTTTTTCTTCAGCGCCCAAGCCGTGTGTGGACGGGAAGTTCTACGGAGACAGTTGCGATCCTAAGATCTATTACCAGTGTGCTTCAGGAGTGGCCTATCAGTTTCAATGCGGGGCGGGGACCGTCTGGGATGAACGTATCAAGAACTGTAACTGGGACTACCTCGTTCTCACCTCTCCAACCCCATGTGGCTGTGGTCGTAAGTGAAGATAACGAATAATGATTTAAGAAACACATCGGTAGACGAGACATTTATAGAAAATTGGATGAAACAATGTATTAGTGCGCCAACGCGTTTTTAGATAAAAAAATTTCCGTTCATTTTCTGTTGATGTTGACAACATCCACTAGGAAAAACGTATGACTTACATGTATAGATGCTTTCAGCATAAAATTAAACAAAACGGTATCAAGCTTAACAGATAATCATAACAAAGTTAACTGAAATTGTAGTGCATGTAGTTCAGTATTTTATGGCAATTTTTGATTTATCAACCAAAAGGAAGCTAAGGTTATCAAACATCAATATTAATATCTCGTGAATTCGATGTCGATAAATGTTCGTTTTGCTTTATAGCCCCATCGACCTGTATTGACGGCCAATTCTATGAGGATAAATGTGTCATGAAGCTGTATTATCAATGTGCCCATGGAATACCGTATCCGTATGAGTGTCATACAGGAACTCTTTGGGACACAGCCATCAACAGTTGTAACTGGGACTATGCAGTACCGAACAGAGCGCCCCCTACCGGATCTGACTGCACGTCACAAGGTCCAATAACAACAGGAACTTCTCCCCGAAATATAGAGCAGATGACATCAGTTCCGGCATCGTTAACTCCTTTCTCTACAACTGTTGGTCAAACAAATTCCCATTTCCTGTCTACAATATTTTTGAAAACAGACCTATTCACAACTACTGCTAAAACTTTATCATTTGTTGAAACGTCCCCTTCAAATCTTTTTTCAACATATTCATCAAAACTAATTTCATCAAATGGCAGTCTTAAAACAGATCAACATACTACACCAGTTACATCGACCATCACAACCCAGCAACAAGTCACAACACTGCCCCACACTGCAACCTCTGACAGCACGCTTTCTCGGGCCCAACAACAAGTCACAACACTGCTCCACACTGCAACCTCTGACAGCACGCTTTCTCAGGCCCAACAACAAGTCACAACACTGCCCCACACTGCAACCTCTGACAGCACGCTTTCTCAGGCCCAACAACAAGTCACAACAATGCCCCACACTGCAACCTCTGACAGCACGCTTTCTCAGGCCCAACAACAAGTGACACTGCAGTCTACAGATACCACTACAAATAGCTTGTTGTCCCAAACGCCGCAACAATTAGCAACGAGGACGTCAACCCCAAGTACAGACAACACACAATCTCAAATCCAGCAACAAACATCAACAAATTCCCGTATCGCAGTCACAGATAGCACACATGCTCAATCTTCGCAACAAACACAAACATTTTCTCCTATTGCAGCCTCAGATAGCACAAGGCAACAGACAGCACAATCCCACAGCACATACAGCAATACAAAAGACACAACATCAACATCATATATCACGACTTCAGGTAACCCATTCTCTACAATTGATGCAAAGACAACTACGCAACCTTCTGGTATCACTAATAGTGTTTGGTCATCACAAATCCCGCAACAAACAACAACCAACGCTCCTTCGACATCAGATCCCACACCACAACAAACCACAGCAGAATCTCAAACTACTACCTGTGGTCGTAAGTATATCATACCACTTGCTAACCCATATATTGGATCATTTAAGATGTATCATAATAATAAACTTTATTTTTCAGCTCCAAAAACCTGTCCATTTCCAGCGTGGGACTCCGGAAGCATGACTTTATCGGCACATACTCTTACCATTCTAACGGGAGTTCTAATAGCACTAACTCGGTTTTCATCGTGATCGGAATAAGAATTGATTTAATTGAAGCAAGCTACAAAATACTGATTCATTACATGACATATATTTATTAATTGTTGTAAGAATATGTGACATAGATATCTATTTTCTAAAATACAAAGATAATATAAAAAGATATGATAAAAAATACGACACTGTGTAGGTTATTTTGCTCACATTCTGTTTTAGATTAACACGTTTTTTCCCGCACTTACTGTACTGATTTATCTGATTATATATCATTTAATCATTCAGCTGTGTCTGCAACTGTAACTAGCAATTTGAGTTGCATTTATCATGTCCGAATTCTTTGTAACATATTTATAAATTTTCTAATGTAATGAAAAAATAATTAGGATTTAGTTGATAAACCCTGTTTATCATATTTTGCGGGGGAATCTATACTAGAAGGTAATATAAAACAAAATTACATAATACTATTGTCTTTTGATACAAAAATTAGTTTCTGTATAATCCATGGTACAGAATTTGTTCTAATAAACGAAACAAAATAAATTTCATAATCTTATTATTATTAGTTTTTTCTGGTTTAAATTCCCAACAAAATTATGATAACACATTTATAAACAAAACAAAATTCTGAAAAAGCTCATAATTGCTTTAACGAAGGTCAAAACGAACTGCCTACCTTTTACAAATATAAACTTACTGTATATACTTATATTATTAATCTGTAACCTCCTTTTGTGAATCAATATATTAGTTATATATTGGTATCAGATTCTATGTATTTATCGGAAAGATAAAATGCTTTATATAATAAAGGAATATAACAATATAGTTTTAAAAAGTTGTTTTTTATACTATAATATGGGATTGCGTACGTTCTCTTTGATTTCTTCGATTTATTTTCTTGGGTACTCGTGTGGAAACATTCTGTACCTTTCGGATTTCAAAAGAAACTAACAATATGTAGGTTTTTCAATTTTTATTAAATATATTACGTGTGAAGTATAAAAAGGAAAAGCGTTTAACTTATGTTTTTATACTTTATATAATGCATATACTGAGTTTAAATAAGTTCTACCTTAAAACTTAAAGTGCAGTCTGTATTGTTCATTGCTGGATCTATGGAATTATAAACATAAGAGGTATGCAAAGAGTTTAGAAGGTGTATATAATATCAAAGATGTTCGTTATTCCCCAACAGTTGCATCCACAGAGAATGTTGTACTGAACGACTCAGCCAGAGTGTCAAACTGTATCAGTGTCGATATATCGATGGAACTAACCCCCCCCCCCAAAAAAAAGAAAAAAAGGGGGAATTTACCACGCATATATTTCTATAAATAACTCATACCCCCACCCCGCCCCCACCCCCACCCAACCGCCTTTATAATAATATATTTTTATAACATCTTTTGATTGCACACTGTGGAGGGGCAGTGTATTCATGCGTATTTTAGGAACATAAAGCTGGACTGAGATGGGCGATTGGTTGACGGACTTTGTTTCTTCCGTGTTAATTTGGTCTTTCAAAATTATTTTTGAGATTAAAAGTGTTGAAATATGAAGTGTTGCATTAGAAATAGAAAAAAAAAGCGTTTAATGTAGGTTAAATGATCGCACGCAGATTCAAATTACTCCAGATATATAGTCATATCAATCAATAAGGTTACCAAAGCATGCATTCAATTTAACAAGGAAGTGACATTAAGTACAATTTAAACAAGTAGGTATGTTTTATATATGTCTCTGATTTAACACTTGATCAAATCGATGCAATTATTATTGGGGGATATGGATTTTGCCCCAAATGAAATTAAATTCTGTTAAAATATTATCAACTTTAATTTGGTTAAAAGTGCAATTTGTTGAGTAAAATATTCGGTATATTGCGCTATGACCCGACAAGAATAACTGAACCGGTCATGCTTCTCCCAAACTTGTTTTGTTAAGAACTGCATGCAGAAGTGTCGAGATTTAAATATTTACGCCTTGCTTCAGTGCTCGCGATCGGTGTACGGTATAGGTGCTGGGCGTTTCATTCAGGATGTTGTATTGGACGTCTCTATAACCGCTTATGAACTATTGAGATCACAGGGTGGGTAGTAGTGAAAATCCAGCTGGCGACATGGCGGAGAGTTCTATACTTATCTCTGTAGTGGTAATCCTTTCAGTTTTACCAGGTAAGTTGGTTGCTTATTCTGAATATTAACACTACATTGCACTTTTCTAAAATATTGACCAATATTTGTAATTCTGTTTCTTGTACAGACTGGGCAGGTTTGCCCTTTAAACTCTTTTATCATGATATACATATAAGATGTATATTTAGAATGTAGGAAAAAGTCGATTGGTGTTTAATCAGATATCCCTATACATTTATAGACCGGTTCTTGCACCATGTATGGCGTTCAGCGCTGAATTATCGATCAATGCAAGTCGATCACTAGACATGTTTATTCATTATTGAGCAGTGTAGCTAGCTTTCTGTCTTTGTAAGGTAGAGTATATAGCAGTAGTACTACACATTCTTTCTGTCTTTGTAAGGTAGAGTATATAGCAGTAGTACTACTGTAAGGTAGAATATATAGCAGTAGTACTACTGTAAGGTAGAGTATATAGCAGTAGTACTACTGTAAGGTAGAGTATATAGCAGTAGTACTACACATTCTTTCTGTCTTTGTAAGGTAGAGTATATAGCAGTAGTACTACTGTAAGGTAGAGTATATAGCAGTAGTACTACTGTAAGGTAGAGTATATATCAGTAGTACTACTGTAAGGTAGAGTATATAGCAGTAGTACTACTGTAAGGTAGAGTATATAGCAGTAGTACTACACATTCGACATCGAGCAAGGCTTTTCTGTCATTAACTGCAGAACTGCAAATCTGCAGATAAGCTGTCATTTGGGGTTTAATGACTGTATGCATAAAATTAAACTCAGAGAGCGTGTACTATGAGTAAATTAAGCATTATTTTTTGATGACTTCCCTCTTTACCAAGAACATAAGAGTCCAAGAGACATCCAATGTCCAAAGTGTTGAATTTTTTGTATTTTTGGATTTATGGTCGTTTTGAACGGTTATTTTTCAGTTTCTGCATGCAGCATTAAACATAGGTACGCCACAGACCGGTGTCATAAAGCTTGTTTACTAACAGAATTAAGTTCCTGGTATTTTGCTGTTTATCCTTGAAATCCTTTTAAAAGCTATTTGACGACCAGACAGTGGCCTAGTTTTGCAAGTTCCGAATTCAGTTGAAATTTTAAATCCTTAAAGTGTGACACAATTGAGAAACAACATTATTATAGAAATGACACAGTGAGGGGATTAACCAATGGGAAACACTCTCTGTAAAAAAAAAAATTGGAAATGCAGTCGTCCAAAATGTTACACGTAATGGGTGTGTTCTCTCTGTTGTATGAAACTTTATACCCTTGAATAGTAAAAATTGGAAACTTCAATTCAGCATGTTATATAAACGAATCAAATGTCTACGAATATTTGAAATATCTTTATACTGTATCTTTTATAGATCTCAATGTTTTGCGTGATTTAGTTCAAGCTTTTATATATATATATATATATATATATATATATATATATATATATATATATATATATATATATAGAGAGAGAGAGAGAGAGAGAGAGAGAGAGAGAGAAATGTTCTTGCTTTTTATCATGTCTTTCGAAAATATTTGACCTTGAAACTTGTATTTCACAGGGTCGCTTGGGGACAACTACAATGTCGGGGGACTTGTTGCGGCCTCCATCATTTCCTTCTTTGCTTTCGTGGCCATGATTGTGATGTTGGTCCTGGTTGTCACATGGTCAGAGCACTTATTCTTGAATGATACAAGCAATATCCGGTATATATTTTTACGTAGTTTTTATTACGTTTATTCATTATATTTATTAATTTGGTGTTTCTTAGGAATCACTGGTTCCCTCGATACCAAAACTGGAAAGGAAGAACCAAGAGACCTAGGCCTATCAAACCCAAGTTTGATTTCCCTCCACAACAAAATGGAGTCCAACATATTCCCCTATCAAATCAAAATTCCCGTCCCGGATCCCGGCCGTCTACACAAAGAGGGGGGATTGTTTCAAAACCACAGAATGGAACTCCAGCTGTTTACAGTGCTGTAAACCCTTCAGGTATTTACAGTGTTCTTTTCGTCGCGTTCTGGACTGATATAAGGTTGTCATTGAATCATTTTTGACTCTTTTATTACAGATAGCTGGATACAAGGAACGTAAGTATAGAGCTTTTAAATGGCTATTTTGCAACACTTTTGTCATTTCAATATTCACATACAAATGGTTGCCAAATTTGACTTGGATATATTATTACTTTGCAGCTCACCAACAGGATATGAAGAAAAGGTAACTGGATGTTATATACATGTATCATAACCTTTATCTATGACCCCCCTCCCTAAAAAATGAAATTTGCAACAACCATTACAAAATTTTAAAAAAGTGAAAAAAATATATTCTGATCCAATTCCAGGCTGGTCAGATAAACTTCGGTGAAGAAGAGGAGGATGTAATTGTGACAGAAATTTTAAAGACATCCCAAATTGCAAACGGGCGCGGCACCAATACCGGCCCATCTCAAAGCAACGGTATAGGACAGACGGTGACGGCAGATGGTATAGGACAGACGGTGACGGCAGATGAAATCCAGCTGACGTTAGAACGGCAGCCAATGGAGGGGGACAAGACTACGGGCGGAATCATGGATTTCCATTTCCCGGAGGATGAAGCAGTGGTTAACCTTAGCGCCAGTAAGCGTGACCAAAACGACGGTGAAATGATTCTATACTGACACACAACAGATTCGTAGAACAGATCAGAATATTGGATAACATCATAATCTAAATGAAAGAGCTAGCATTTCAACTCCACAGTTCGTACAGAACTATATATATTTTGCGATGTTTGCATTATTGTTTTACAATTATGACTTTCATTATATAGTCGTACTATGTAGTTTTTAATGTTTGTGTGTGTTCATATTTACATGTATCCCTTGGAAAGCCTATGTTTCATTATTACTACACAAAAACGTGTTGTTTTTGCAATATATAAAAAACAATGTTTTAACCAGATTGAATTATAAAATATTTTTGTACTCAGTTATTTTTTATGACTTTTATAATAAAATTTCCAATTGTAAAAGCTTGGAAACAATTTTGCTTTGCCCACGTTGTTGTTGATTTGAAATAGGACGATCATATGTAAAACTTCACGCCTTAGTAAAGACAAGACATCATGTTTGGCAGCTGTTACCTCTTTCGACGGTGTTCAAAAATTTGTTAAATGGCAGTATGAGAAGAGCCGTTCCTTACTGTATTCATGAATTCAACCACTTTGGAAAAAGACACCCCAAAAATTTCTGGATCTGAATCCGCGCATGCTAAAATTGGCAGAATACAGACGTCCTGAAGTTAGATATCAGTTACTTTTTTTGTTTCCGTTACTTGTGGAACAAAAAGACTTTCAAAAAATTGTGTCATCGAACGTAGTGCTTCGTCCACTAAGCTATTCCAATTGGCAAGTAGGTGGAGGAGTCTGGCATGCTGTATACACAGCAGATTCTGTGCGTTTTAAATTATTCATAGAAGTGTTCGAAAATTTTAAAATTCCACCAGGGGGAAATTGCTATGGCAATTTTAGATGATTCAAGGATTTATCTTAAATTATCATTTCGACCAGGTGTAATGAACTGTGAACACCATGAGTGTCAAGATTTTTCAGAAATAAAATCAAAGCAATGAAAGGTTTAACAAATATTCTTTAATTTTTAACATCATGATAAATAGTTAAGTGTTCTGGACACTTACAAATGAGTACAAATTACTACAAAATTTACTTCCTACAAATTTTAAATTATACAAGATTTTTAACACAAGTACAGTGTATATGTTTTCTATAAGGTTGAAAAATAAAACAACATAAATATGATTAATGTACAGTCAAAACGATATAGCGGTAATGTATTTCTAAATTCTGTTATCATAACAATTGAAATATTGAAATAGTTATTTGTTAAAATTAAAGTAAATCCCATTTATCAATTACTGATAAACTCATATTTTTCTCTCTGTGCTGAAAGCTTTTAATCAACATTTTATATGATCTTGTAATAAACAAGCTATAAGCTTCTGGCATTGCTTAAGCGAATTATCTTGAATAAATATGTGATTAACTTCAGAATCCACTTTCATATGTAATGATTTGTGTGGAAACTACCTTAAATAAATGAGCATCAATGAAAAGAACATTTTACAAATGCAGCCTTCCATTCAATTAATTTATAGCACATACATAGCTTGTCTGACTGCAGTCTTCATGTCAACTCAGAGAACATTCCTTATTTGACAGAGATCTAATAGGTTCAACCTACAAAACTGCTCTAAGTAAGTTCATTATTATAATGGACTTATTTAAATGTAAAAACTCCAGTTTGCTAAGGATTTCGTGAACTGCACCTTGTCATTTTCAAAATGACGTCTCTAGTGAAAACATCATGTATTAAACTTCAACATCAAATATTAGTTATGAAGTCAATCATCATTGTTAGTTTTGTCATCCTTTGCATTTATACAGTAGGATGGAAAGACTGTATTTGTCCGACTAAAAATATTTAAATGTAAATATCATTAAGCTGACCCACTCAAAAGACATTCGCTTCTTGCTAATTACAGTGCAATTGAAAAGCAACTTCCATAAATTCCTGACTTATCTTTGCCGTGATAACCAAAGAAAATTCAATTTATTAGAATGAAATGACAATGAGCTTTCTTGTACAAAAATTATGCCACATCTCAAATGTCTCCTCTTTATGAAAACACATTTGGTACAAGTTTCCACAGCATGATTACTTAGTAGTAGAAACACAAGAACATTCTTACAGTGGATTTGTAAACATGTATGCTCTTCTATTAAAATAACCCAGTATTTGAAATGATAATGACAAGTATCTGAATTATTGTAACATTTAAGTATAAAGCTGTACAGTTTTCTATAGTTTAACTTCAATTACAAAATTGAAGGAATACGGGTAATAACTTAAGAAGTAGTTTTGACACCAAGATTTACAGTATTAGTTTATACAGACTTGACTAACATACAGGTTTCCATGGTCACTTATTGTACAGCAATATTGGGACCATGTGATCTCTCACTGTAATCATGTGACTTGTTACAGCAATCATGTGATCGTTATAAAGTTTCAGATAGTAACTCTCTCCACACACTCCACACGCACGCTCACTCTTGGTTCATAAATTACAATGCAAACAATGGGTTCTCCTCATCATCTTTTTGTAGTTTCCTTGACCTTTGACCTGTGGCAGCTGCTATGCTTGGTACAGTGTCGGCTGCCTGCGCCCTATCTGCCAGAAATGAATCGAATTCTGAAAGAAAACAGTTATAGTTTGGAATCAAAATTACATCCCTGAAGAGTTAATGACAAATCAAAACATAAATTTATGGCAATAAACACTGATTGAAATTAACAGTCTCTGATTGTCACTGCCCTGATATTAATGATATAATATCTGCTTGGCCTACCTGAACTGGATAATGAATCCTTTTGCTGGTTTTTATGTTCATTCAACTGTAAAACAAAAGAAATTAGAAGCAAAGAATAAAATACCTTAAATAATGTATTATTACATATTAATTCCAAAATATTATGTTGATCTAGCTGAGTGCTTAACAAGGTCAATGTAGGTAACCCATGCTTCAGTACATGTACTGGTGGCTCTTCAGGTGGCCCTTCACTTTACCCCTCCACATGCATTACTGTTTTAGTAACTGTTTTTGACCTAGTTGTCAATTTTGACCTATTAAACCCAAAAGCTCTTAACTTGTGTTCCATGTCTATGTACTTACGCTGGCTTTCTGTTCAGCTGTTAACCACTGTTCCATCTCATCATAATCAGTTTCCTTGTCTTGTAACTACAATAAAAACCCATAACAATCATATAAAGAGCAAGAAAATTGAAGTCATCAATTCTAAATTAATCTATTATAATAATATTAGCAATTTTTAACAATTATGAAATGTAATAACAATTGTACCTAAATATTCAATCGTACATACATGTAGATAGCTAAATCTTAATGTCATTCACAACTAGCTACTGTACTAAAAATTTCATGATCTACATAGAAGACATTAACAAGACTGAAGGTAGCGATGACAAGAAGATGTTCCCTCAAATGTTCCATGTATTTATTTTATGTGTTCCTTCACATATTCCACGTATTTTATATGTATTTTTTCAAATGTTCCATATATTTTTATGTGTTCCTTCACAGTTTCCATGTACAGTGTATTTTATATGTATTTCTTCACATGTTCAAGTATTTTCATGTGTTCCTTAACAGTTTCCATTTTTTTTTATGTGTTCCTTCACATGTTCCATGTATTTTTTATGTGTTCCTTCACAGATTCCATGTGTTCCTTGACATGTTCACAAAAGCTTGCAAAAGCTTTTCGCTGTCATTCTTACAGCAAAACAATAATCTGAACGGTACCAGAAACCACAATCTATCCTGTGATCTTTGTGCTCTATTCCTCTTCAATCACTGCATGCAGCGAAAAAAAAAAAAGAAAGCAGTGGCTACCTGACTAAACATACAACTGAGATGGACATTTTGGTAGATGTTATAATTTTCTCATAAATTTACAAACAGTAATTCAAATATCACCTAGATGTCTCTTGTATATCACTAATGAACAAGACAGTCTGTTATTTCTTTACATCATGCTGAATTCTCTGTATTCATCATTTAGAAATTAAGAAAGCTACATACATTGGTGTAAATTTGAGCTGAAATGTTATCTGAATATATTATTCTCTGTTAATATCTTAAAATTTTAAATATTAAAATTAGTGTTCAATGTACATTTTTCTTAAACTTCTTTGAAAAAACAGCCCTGCCTTTTAAATTGAAACAATTTTCCCATTGAAATTTTTGAACAGCAATTCACAAAATGTTTGACAATTTGAATGTTCAGAGCATCTGACAAATAATAATACTCTAACAAAAGATCCTGACATCATAGTATATGTTTGTTTAAATGTCAACTAAATCATGCCCTTCTAAATAAATGCATGATACAACATAAAATAAATGATAAGAAAGAATTAGTATATCATTTTCCATTGATGTTAGAAATTGATATTAATTTCAAGCACTACAGAATGTCAAAGTTTGAATTTACTCATCACACAATGTGTTTTACATGTATTTACAAACTGGGTACACAAGTTTATGTCTCATTTCTACATGGCTGCATCTTAAACAAACAGAAAATAAAACAAAAATCTAGCTTCAAATCAAAAGTGAGTGAAAAACTGACTCTGCTTATACTCTGCATTGTTAATGCAAATAAAACACAATGTTAAACTCTGCGGGTGATTCTCTTCTTGACTATGGACCTGACCAATGTGTATGGCCATGTGACCATGCTACATGCATGATGTGTTACCTTAAGTACCTCCTCCTCTTCTTTCGTTAGCTGTAACATACACATGTGTCAGTCAAACTGCTACCATTACTACATGTAACTACCGTGTTGATAAGTACATGTACTACATGTAGTAGCATAAGTTCCGAGTAATGAACATTTGTGATTATAAGGCCTTACAAGACCACCCAGGAGTCACAAATGGGATGACACTGCTAATTCTAATACGCTACATATATAACCTGATTTTTCTTTTCTTTTTACCATATTAGTTCAATCAACTGTAGAAACAGGTGCCAAATTAAGCTAAGGGTAGATGAAAAGATGGTTTCAAGTTGATAGAAATGTTAGTACAAGCAATGAAAAACTGCAAATGATAAACATTTCATCTTAGTAGTAATTTTATCAGTAGTAAATTTCATCAACAGTAGGAAACAATTAACAACATTAACACTTTCACAGGCTTAGTCACCTCAAAAACCTCACAAACCTTTTGCTTTTCATAAAATAATTAATTCACAGTCTGATAAGAACATAATTTTTTGTTGTTGCAAATCCATAAAAATTCAATTTCATAAAACACCCCTTCTTTTGTAAAATTTCAATTTACTTGATTTGTATATTAGTAACATGTTAAAGAACAGATATTGTTAGTTACACAGAAGAATTTCCAGAATCCAGCATCTATCTGTTGACTGAGAAGAATGAGTAAACTAAGCAAATAAACAAAGCAGATGAACCACTATACCCCAACCACTACATCACCAAAATTACCTTCAACACATCCTCCTCTTTTGTAAACTGTAAATGCATAGCATTTCATTATTTAATATCAAATGCATTTGCCATACACAAATACATCAAAGAAGCTTTATTTTATGTATTTAGAGATGTCCTATGTACTGAGATATTTCTTATGTACTGAGAATTTCTATAAGCATAACTCACATTGTTTCTGGAGTTGACCACAGTTCCTAGACCACTCTTGTTAAACTGGTCCTCCTGCTGATTTGCGTAACTTCTGCAATGCATATTAATTAATGTACAATACCTGGTGCATAAAGGAACTAATTTAAAAGTTTAATACTCAAGTAAACCTTGACAAATATTACCAGATTTTATTTTTCATTTTTCTAGATTTCATAACTGTACAATTATTAAACTTTACTTCAAACTGAGAACCAGTTTATCCCTGAACTCTCACCCCATTGCCTGTTTGTTTGTCTCAAAAGATTTTCTTGACTGGGCGAACATATCAAAGTCATCATCATTGTGGCCTGAAGTGGCAGTTGAATTGCTTCCTATGTCTGCAAAATATACAATATTAAACAATTATTAAACAAACCTTTACAAGGCACCTTACACATCTATCAATTTTTTAATCACACTGACAGTCAACTTTATATCTAATTATGTCAATTATCTATATGCAGCATGAGACACACAAATCACAAGACATATCCTTTTGTTGTATTAAGAGGGCACTTACCAAGGTTAGCCATCTGTGCTGTAACTTGTGGGGCAAGCTGAGGGTTAGGGACAAATGTGTCATCCCCCAAGTCTATCAGATTCCCCACTGTGGGAGCAGGCTGTGCAGGAACAGGGGCAGGCGAGGATGACGCCTACAAATGTAAAATACTTAGAATGGGACATATGTACACATATGCATATCAAAATATCAAGGGGTCCACAGGCAACTTTTCTTGTCTGAATAAAAATGTCTAACCGTCATCTTATAATGCTGTGGTTTAATCAATCACTGAAATAAAATTATATATACTATCTTATGTTCAACTGAATTTATTTGAATTGTACATTCAAATTCTAAATTTAACCATAGAGTTTGCATAGAAATAATTCGGGTTTTTTTCCCCTCAATGCTTCCTACTTTCATACCCACATGAACCACCAAAGAAGACACTTTATTGTTTAGTTATTATTACACTATTCATTTACTCAGTGCATTTTATTTCCTTCACATCCCACAGACCTGGTCATAGGAGGGTGGTGACATGCTTTCACTGGGTAATGGCTCCGAGGGTTGGCTCGGTTGTTGGCCAGACTGGCCTGTTCTGTATCGCTCAAATCTCTCGTACCGCAGAAACACGTTGTTCATGTCATCATTTATCCGTAAAAGTTCATCTATAAAGAAACATTAACATTTTTTTTGTTCCATCATTTCATTGGATATGTTAAATCAATCAATGTCTGAACCATCAAACTTACTTGTAGCTTCCTCATTGGCTATTTTGTCTATTAATTCCACCAATCGCTGCTGCATCTGTCTGTTGGTCCTGTTGAGCTCCTGTAGAAGCTCTAGGTCTGAGGGGTCAATGTTGGAAGGCGAGAGTTCCGTTAACATCTCGCTCATGACCCGGATGTTCCCCTGGACAACATTCAGCTCAGTTTTTAACTTAGTCATCTGTTCAGCTGATGGGTTAATGGGGCCAGTTGTGGGTTGGGGTGGTGTTTGAGGAACTACTGGGGCCTGCTGGGGCTAGAAAATAAACAATAGTCACTTCAGTGAAAGAATGAGTATGGGACTGATTTCGGAACACAGAAATATCTGGAAAATTCAATGATACTGACATAGCAAAATCACATTGTACTGTATAAGCCTAAGTTATATGGGCAAGATTATTTTTGGTATTTTCACGGGTGAAATGTTTTCAATCAAGCAAAGTTTTGCTGATAAAAATCTTATAACACAATCTAATGTTTTTTAAAATTTTGATTTAATAGACCTAAAAAAATATATGGTAATTATACATGTAGATGTAGTCATTTAAAATTAGATTGATGACTTCTGTGATTCAAGGCATTGAGCTTTTCACAGAGTATACACAGACACAATATATATATATATATATAATGTGACGATTTCTGGGTTTTAAAACTATTTGTGTGTTGTTATAACTTACTTGTTTTATTTTTATGGTTATATAAATCCTTTTAATCCATTGGAATACAGACTTGTTTACTTTCATTCGGACTAACCGCCATGCTTGCGATATATTAGGAACTTTGAGCCCGATGTTTAAATCTATTTAAACTCTTTATAACAAAATAATGACAATTGAAATGAACAATAATAATTGATGTAATTTAACTTTATTAATTGTAATTTCGTATCATAATGTAAAAATGTTAAATGTCATGTATTTTATGTCGGTACAACGTTATTATAATATTATTATGAGATAAAATGCGCCAAGTTAGTTGACGCTTATGACGTTGATGTTGTCTAGGTCTCAGCATCATCATAACAAGTTAGGGCATAAAAAGACGGTGTTTTGAAAGCAAAGTTCAGTTGACAGTGAAGAGCAACTCGCTTGACAGTGGTATGTATTGACATTACCAAGTCTTTTAGCTATTACTAAAGTAATGCAAGTTTTGTATTAGGGCGTCCTGGATTGGTTCGTCGCTATACTTTTATAAGAGTAGATAAATAACGTTGTACCAACCGTACTGTATAACAGTAATAATTATAAGTGTTTTATATGGAACCATTCGTTCGTTACAATAAATGGTAAAAACTTTTTACGGAGTATTTATATCAGTTTCGGCAATCGAATATAATAAGTGAACCAACGATTTCTATAAACTGTGATCAAAGTTAATTCTTTTGAACCTTGACACAAGATAATAATTAAACAGCGACCCATAATTATAAGTTTAAGCATTAACCTGTACCCTCGGTTCGTTACATTGGTGGCAGCGGTGGGATCAGCTGTTTAAAAACTGCAAACACTTTTATAATTACGACGATGTCAAGGAACGGAGAAGAAGTTATAGAGGAAAACGACCATATTGAGGAACCTCATCAAGGACAATTTATTGATGGTACCCCAAGTAGAGAAGTTCTTTTACGAGTCAATAACAATAACGACTCCAGCATAATAGGCGATAGTACCAGAGTAAACCCATGTGCGCAAAATAGTTTGCGTATGATTCTCGATGAAATAAAATCTTTGAAATCACAAATGAACTTGTTACAAAATCAAGTAAAACCAACAAGTGATGACAAGCGATTGACAGACCAAAATAATGTGCGTTTTGGCATCAATACCATGCACGAGGACGAACATACGCACAACGCATACCAGCCGTACAGAACCACATCTATGCCGAATTCGTATGATGAACCTCGTAATTACAATTATTCAAGAACAAGTTTGTCATATCCAACGACATCAAGAAGTTCTATTAACCACAGGAACAACGAATTTCGCTCAACCATGCATCCATTTGAAAACATTCGAGAGAGAACGCACGATCGTTATGAACATGATGTACCTTATGATGGCTTCTTAAGACGTGGACCGGAACCTGAATTTAGATGAACACAGGAATCAAGAGGAAGAAAACCGGCAACATTTGATGGTGCTATGAATTGGAACAATTACATAGTACATTTTGACATGATCGCTGAACTCAACTACTGGAATGACGAAACTAAAGCATTAGAGTTAGCCACGAGTCTACGGGGACCGGCATTAAGCGTTCTAAGTGATTTAAGACCAGAGTATCGATATAGTTTTCGTCACCTCGTTTCTGCACTATCGTCAAGATTTGAACCAGAAAATCAGGCAGAAATTTACAAGACACAATTAAAGAGCCGAGTACGGAAGAAAAACGAATCTATCACAGAATTGATGCAAGATATCAAGTGACTTGTAAGGATGGCTTACCCAAACGCTCCCCTAGATTTCCGCGATCAGATTACCAAGGATTCGTTCATTGAAAGTTTAAATGAGCAAGAAATGGAATGGTCAGTGTTCCAAGGGAGACCTAGAAATTTAGAAGATGCAGTACGACTATCATTAGAATATGAGGCATTTCAACAAGCACGTGGAAGACGAAACAGAGTCGCTGTACGTATGCAGAGAGAAGAACCAACGGATACAAATAACAGAAATGATGCACATCAAATAGCTCTCATCAGCCAGAACACAGAAAAGAAGTTCAACAAGAAAGGTCCATGTTTCTACTGCAAGAAAGATGGTCACATCAAGAGTGAATGTAGGTTACTACAACAACACCTGGAAGCAGAAAAAAACAAGAGTCAAAGAAAATTGGGTCACACCAACAGCGTAGCGACCAAAGCACCAGAGAACCAGGAAAACGTGCAGTAGTTGACGCCAGCGGCCTAACGTCAACTACACAACAAAAAGGGCCACAAGTTTTAGAAATAAAGGGTTCAAGTAATAATTCACTAACACTTGATGTCTTTGTTTACAATTTGAAAATAAACTCTATCATTGACACTGGTTCGTCTATCACAGTCATTCATCCAAAGAAATATTATGAAATAGACAGATGTACGAGACCAAAATTAGAACCAAATTATAGTAATTTAAGAATGGCAAATGGTGACCTTGTTGTCCCAGAAGGTCAGACTGTACTACCATTCAAAATCAAAGGGGAAATAATCGAACACAGAGCAATAGTTGCTGACATTGATGCACAAATGATACTAGGCTTTGATTTCCTCCGAGAACATAATTGTCAGTTACACCTAGGGGAAGGAACTCTTACACTTGGGGACCAGAAGTTAGTATGTGACATTGACAGTGATCAGAGTAGTGTGTTCAAAATTTCTATTCAAGAGACTTTATCTATTCCCCCAAGAAGCGAGATGATAATTGAAGGCAAAGTGCACCCAAATTTAAATGATAAAGAACTCCTCATAGATGGAACGAAACATAACCTTCAACAGTCCGGATTATTAGTTGCAAGATGTCTAGTAAAACCCAAAGAATGTAAGGTACCCATTCGCGTCATAAATGTTAGTGACCAAGAGTTGAAAATTTACAAAGATACTTCTGCAGCTATAGCTGAAATAGAACCAAATGTAAGTGGAGTAGAAACCAAGAATGACACCAACATAGAGTCAGCTGTAGACACAAGCTTTACAAATTACATGAAACCATTATGGGACTCTTGTACCAAGAACCTTTCAATTGAACAACAAGAACTGGTAAGGGATCTTTTGCAGAAGCACATTAAAGTATTCGCAAAATCAAAGACCGACCTAGGGAATACAAATATTGTGTCCCACAAAATTAATACAGGAGACGCAAGACCAATCAAGCAACAGCCTAAACGGATACCTCTTCATAAGAAAGAAGCAGCAAGAGAGGAAGTGCAGAGAATGCTTAAAGCAGGAATTATAGAACCATCATCTAGCGCTTGGAGTGCACCAATCGTATTAGTAACCAAAAAGGATGGTAGCATTCGATATTGTATTGACTACCGGAAACTCAACGAAGTAACGCAAAAGGATTCATACCCTCTACCACGTATAGATGACTCACTTGATGCATTAAGAGGATCACAATGGTTTAGTTGTTTAGACCTAGCAAGCGGTTACTGGCAGGTCGCGATGGACCCTAAAGATAAAGAAAAGACGGCATTTGTTACCACACATGGTTTTTACCAATTCAAGGCCATGCCATTTGGCTTATGTAATGCGGCAGCCACATTCGAGAGACTGATGGAAAATGTATTAGCAGGTCTGAACTTCGAAATTTGTCTCTTATATATCGACGACATAATTGTTTATTCTAAAGATTTCCACAGCCATGTAAATCATCTAGATGCGGTACTGCAACGATTACAAGAAGCTGGATTGAAGGTTTCTCCCAAGAAGTGCGATTTCTTCAAAGACCAGGTAGTTTTCCTTGGTCACATAGTTAGTCAAGAAGGGATATCAACCTCTCCAGATAAAGTGAGCGCAATTAAGGAATGGCCTGTACCAAAATCAGTCACAGATGTGCGAAGTTTCTTGGGTACATGTTCATACTATCGAAGATTCATAAAGCAGTTTACAGATATAGCCCGACCTCTACACAAACTGACAGAGAAAACAGAAAAGTTCACTTGGACCCCTCAGTGTGATGAAGCATTTAAAAACCTAAAGATAGCCCTCACTTCAGCACCTATCTTAAGGTACCCGAACCTGAACTTACCCTTTGTGTTAGACACAGATGCTAGTGCATTTGCTATGGGCGGAGTTCTATCTCAGATAGAAGATGGAATAGAGAGACCTATCGCATACTTTAGCAAGTCATTTAATAAACCAGAAAGAAACTACTGTGTTACTAGACGAGAACTTCTGGCAGTTGTGAGTTCTATAAAACATTTCCATCATTACTTATATGGAAAAAACTTTCTGGTCAGAACCGATCATGGAGCACTAACTTGGCTCCTTAACTTCAAAAATCCAGAAGGACAAGTAGCCCGCTGGCTAGAGGTACTACAAACATACAACTTCAAGATTGAACATCGACCAGGAAAACAGCATGGTAATAGTGATGGACTCAGTCGTCGTCCATGTTCACCTTGTAACCACTGTGATAAGAAAGAAAGAAATTACCAGAGCAAAGAACCTGAAAGTAATCCAATACTGAAGTTAAGAGATCAAATGAGCACTCAAAATTGGTACATGATGAAGTCACCAGAAGACCTACAAAAAGAGCAGAACACAGACCCATCATTAGTCAAAATCATCAAGTGGAAGTTGGAAGATAAACGACCAACCTGGCAGATTGTTGCAAAAGAGTCGACAGAAGTTAAAAAATACTGGTCGCAATGGAAACGGTTAATTATAAGAAACGGCGTGCTTTACAGGACATGGGAAGAAAACGAGCAAACCTATCACCAAATGGTGGTACCAAGGGCCTGTATAACTGAAGTAATGAAGTTGGTGCATGACAACCCCACAGGTGGACACTTGGGAGTAGCCAAAACCACCAAGAAAATCCGAGAAAGATTCTACTGGGCATCCTATAAAGAGGATGTGGTGAAGTATATCAGATGCTGTACTATATGTGAGGCACGGAAGAATCCGTCAAGAGCAGCAAGAGGAAAACTTGGTCAGTATCTAGTTGGTGAACCTCTGGAGAGAGTAGCCATAGACATCCTTGGTCCTTTACCACGGACTGAGAAGGGTAACAAGTACATTGTTATCATTTCTGACTACTTCACAAGATGGATAGAGGCATATCCAGTAAAAAACCAGGAGGCAATAACCATTGCAAAGGTTTTTATGGAAGAATTTATCTCGAGGTATGGAGTTCCACTCCAGGTTCACACTGATCAGGGCAGGCAATTTGAGTCAACATTATTTCAAGATTTATGCAAGATGTTGCGAATAGAGAAAACAAGAACTACACCATACAACCCTAAGAGTGATGGATTGGTTGAGCGATTTAATCGTACTCTGGAAGACATGATTAGCAAGTACCGTATTTTTCGGACGAATCGTCGATGCGGACGAATAGTCGAATTGCTCATTTTTAGCCTAAATTTTAAAAAAATCCTACGATACGTCGATTCAGACGATACGTCGATCTTATCGCTTTAAAATGGCGTTATCAAACTGCAAGTAACATTATCAGTGTATGATGCACAGATCTCCATGATATTACTACCAATTATTATTAATGATTAACATTTAAACATTTACGCTTTATACTTATGCATCATATTTTCAAATACCGGTAGCATCTATAAAGTCGCTTGCATTGTATACAATTCCCGATATCGCGTGTTATGTAAGTTGTATGAGTGAAAACTAAACTTACTTCGTCAGAAATATTTTATTTCCATGTATTAAAATGATTATCCACTCTGACCATTGCCAGTGTATTCGCCATTACGTAACCTGTTGACTCGGCGCGTGGTCAATGTTTGTTTAACAATTTCCGGTGTCAGAAGCATGCACCTGTCTCGTATCGAACGTCAATGGGGGATCTCAAGTGGAGGAAGATTTGCAATTATTTTCATTTGATTTAACTTGTTTACTTTGTGTCCAGAAATGCAGTTAAACATTATTGCTTTACATAGACAAAAATGTAGAAAAAAAAGAAGTAAAAAATAGATCGATCATTTGTACGACTTGATAATGACGATATACGAGATACATACGTTTCTTCACAATGGCTATTTAACAACAATCAAAGAATGTATTACAATTTATTAACCCTTATAACGGTACGCTGTATATCATGGTATATACACAGGGAGTGATCACGTACAGATCTCAGCCTTAGGGCACGATAATTAGCACAACCGGTGTCTAAACTCCAGCATTTTTTTTATCATTGGAAATTTACCATGTGATTGAGAAAAATACGCTCCATTTTATTAAACATATATAAAAACTCAGTAAGTTGCAACAATATTTTACAGAACTTTAATACAACTTACACACATTAATATATGTACTTTAATATTTGTAAAAAAAGGTTCCCGGGACTCACCGCAATAATTTGTTCCATTCGAATTTGGTTTTAATTTTACTGTGCAATGTTATCTTCCCACTAGTAATGTATGGATGCCATGTGACGACGTGTTTATAAAATGTGTTTATAAAAACGGAATGGTAACATTTTTAAATTGATTAAAGACATGTACCATTTTTAATTACCGTTATTAGTATGTATACTAGTGCTTACAAATGAGTGAAAACGATAATTAATAAAGATGAACAAGGAATTCAACAAGGTAATTTCCAATCACACAACCAACTATAGGTGATTAAAACCAAGATTTTTAATGCTATTTTTGACAATTTACCGACCTCAAGCCTACGATAAGTCGATCTGGACGATAAGTCGGGTGCTCTGCTTCAGAGAAAAAAAATACCGACTAATCGTCGGAAAAATACGGTATGTTCAACCAAACCAAAAGAATTGGGATGAAGTTTTACCTTTGTTGATGCTCGCATACAGATCCTCTGTGCACCAGACCACAGGATACAGTCCAGCCAAATTAAATCTTGGAAGAGAGCTCAAACTGCCAGTTGATCTTGTATATGGTCATTACCCAGGAGAAGACCATTTATATGAAAATTTCCACGATTTTGTTGAAAAAATGAAAACCAATATAGGAGTCATCCACGAAAAAGCCAGACAGAAAATGATTGAAGTAAATGAAAATCAGAAAAGAAAATATGACACCAATACAAATCAGAAGCAGTTACTGTATACACCTGGACAACATGTTTGGATCGCGTCTAAAGCCAGAACAAAAGGGAGAAGTCCAAAACTACAAAACCATTGGACAGGACCCTACATAGTACTTGGCGCTGTATCCGACCTCGTATACAAAGTCAAAAGGTCAAAAACGGAAAAACCAAAATATGTTCACCATGATCAGATGAAATTATTCCGAAGCGAAATAAACGAAACTAAATCTCAATAAAGCGTGTTCAATAAAACAGTTATAATTTATTGTGCGTGAACCAATCCAGTGACCTTTATTTCTGTTAACATTCCATAATATAATAAAAAAAAAAAAAAAAAAAATAGTGATGATTGTGAAGTGACAATAACTTTTATATTTCAGTACCAAAGATGTTGTCTTGTAAAACCTGCTTCAGGATGTACCCTACATGGTGCCAACTTAGCAGACACATCAGGGATAAGCATGACAACCAACCAGTGTTGTGCAAATATTCCCAGTATGGACGTGTCTTGTCAATGTCAAGATCAAGGAAGAGCCAATTACTTGCTCATGAAGCAAAATGCAAGTACCACCCAATCAATGGAGGACCAACAAGAAATAGGAAGATCCATCCGAAAGTGGAAAGAGAGATGCCAGGGACCCCAGTCCAGGATGAGCTACCTGCAATGCCACCTGCTGAACTACCTACTACTCCGTCCCCTAGGTCATGTGTAGCATTGTTCCAGACCACCCCACCCCTGCTTTCTCCCCTAGCCAAATCACCGCAGCCAACAAGTGCTCTCAATATTCAGGAACGAGAAATGCAGGAGAGTGACGCACCAATGACGACCATCAGCTCCATGGAGACGAATGAAGAATGGAAAGATCTGCAACCTATGGACAAAGAAAAGGAAGGAAAAAATGTCTATGATCATCTCCATCTGGACCCAAGATTTTTTTTCCTGGGGGCTCCAACAAATTACAGAGAAGAACATGGTGCTGAAGAACTTAACAATATTAGGGAGAGATCCATTCGCACAGGAACCAGAGCAGTTATATAAATCCTTTTAATCCATTGGAATACAGACTTGTTTACTTTCATTCGGACTAACCGCCATGCTTGCGATATATTAGGAACTTTGAGCCCGATGTTTAAATCTATTTAAACTCTTTATAACAAAATAATGACAATTGAAATGAACAATAATAATTGATGTAATTTAACTTTATTAATTGTAATTTCGTATCATAATGTAAAAATGTTAAATGTCATGTATTTTATGTCGGTACAACGTTATTATAATATTATTATGAGATAAAATGTGCCAAGTTAGTTGACGCTTATGACGTTGACGTTGTCTAGGTCTCAGCATCATCATAACAAGTTAGGGCATAAAAAGACGGTGTTTTGAAAGCAAAGTTCAGTTGACAGTGAAGAGCAACTCGCTTGACAGTGGTATGTATTGACATTACCAAGTCTTTTAGCTATTACTAAAGTAATGCAAGTTTGTATTAGGGCGTCCTGGATTGGTTCGTCGCTATACTTTTATAAGAGTAGATAAATAACGTTGTACCAACCGTACTGTATAACAGTAATAATTATACGTGTTTTATATGGAACCATTCGTTCGTTACAATAAATGGTAAAAACTTTTTACGGAGTATTTATATCAGTTTCGGCAATCGAATATAATAAGTGAACCAACGATTTCTATAAACTGTGATCAAAGTTAATTCTTTTGAACCTTGACACAAGATAATAATTAAACAGCGACCCATAATTATAAGTTTAAGCATTAACCAGTACCCTCGGTTCGTTACAATCAATAAATATATATATATATATATATATATATATATATATATTTTTTTTTCTTTTTCTTTTTTTTTTTCCAAATCAGCAGAAAAGATACTAGTAGCCTTGCATGAATTCAAAGCAGAATGAAGCATATTTGATGTCTAACCACAATGTTTACAGCAAATCAAGCAACTGCTTTAAAACACCCACAAAACATTTCAAAACCACCATTGATAAGATAACGATACACACAATATCATTAGAGGGGGAAGTCTTAACAATGTGTAGCTCTTTGATTCACATACATGCAGGGTAAATGTTGGTATCAGATGGATACATGTATTTTTATAAGTAATAGTTAGATCATATTAAGTAAAATTTACGCGATTAAGAAGGGGGCAGAGGAAGCGAAGCGACCGAGCCCCTTCTTAATTGCGTAAATTTTACTTAATATGATCTAACTTACCTAGAACATAACCCACTTTTTCATTGGCCGATCAAAAGTTCTGCGCCAATCAGACATTATCTCTCTTTTGTTTACGGCTCTCTTAGCTGTCAATCGAAATGTGACGTTGCTGTGAACTTAGAGAAATTCTTAACGATTAAAAACATCACTTAATAGAATATTTAGAGACTGCTGATTGGATGAAAAAGTGGGTTATGTTCTAATTCTTGTTAGTTTTCATTGTAAAAGCTTGCAATTTTGTTTTTTTACTGTAGGTTTTTTTTTTAACAAAATCATTTTTTTTTTAGTTAACTATGAAGTTTGGTTTTAGAAGACAACATACATATTGAAAAGTTTTATACCCAATACAGTACATGAATCAACAAACAACTTAATACAAACAACATAATACAAACACAAAGAAATACCCAGACCTCCTTATCCTGGGAGCCTGCAGTCACTAAGTATCTGCTCTGTAATTTGTATCATGGATATTTGTTAAGTATAGGGGTTTCCTTGACACAGCATTGTAATTTCAAAGCAGAATGAAGCATATTTGATGTCTAACCACAATGTTTACAGCAAATCAAGCAACTGCTTTAAAACACCCACAAAACATTTCAAAACCACCATTGATAAGATAACGATACACACAATATCATTAGAGGGGGAAGTCTTAACAATGTGTAGCTCTTTGATTCACATACATGCAGGGTAAATGTTTGTGTTATATTGAAAGAATTTTTTAAAGACATTGATACTCTGCATTACCATTTTATACCCGCTGAATGACTATTCCTTGTTGAATTCCAACACAAAAGAAATGTCTACCAAGCAGAAGGTTTAATGACAAATGTGATCGTCTGCCAGAAATAATCAATAAGTCTGCAGAAGCTGACAATATTACAACACAGGTAGATAGACCAGGTAAACTCATGACCTGTATCTTATGTCAGGTACTAAAAATATCCTAGAAAGAACTACTTCCTTATTCCATAGTCTTTAATGCACCTGTTTTCTTAATTAATTATTTCCCAGTATAGTCTTTAATGCACCTGGTGTCTTAGTTAATTATTTCCCAGTTTAATCTTGTTGAAGTGCTAAAGGCATTTCTGTTGATTTTTAGCAAGACAATGCTTTGTGTGTGATATGGAAGCACTTAATCCATCTACATGCATATACATGTAGTACAATAGAATTATTGTATATATATAGTATATAGGAAAGTAAGACCTAGTGCTATATGTTACAGTATTATATATCTTTTATTTTAATCAATGTTCCTATATATAGCTTTCATTAGACTTCAGAACAGATTTGTTTCAATTGCTAAGATTTTCATAAAAGGACTGTAGGTAGGTTTTTCTCCCCTCCCCCTCCTCTTTTTTATTCAAAGCCAATTTTAAATGAGAAGCACAATGTACATGTATAAGCATTTATAGAAAACATACCAGTATTTTGTAATTGGAAATTTAATTTTAATTAAAATAAAATTCACTCAATTTGTGAAAAAATTATATGAACTGAATTGTAAATCAAAGTTAAAAAATTCAAACATCAAAAACATAAATTATAAAATAGGGTTGTTTTGTTATGCTGCAGCAAATGAAATATTCAATTTCTAAGGTACCAAACATGAATGATACAAATATATAATGAATCCATACAGCAAATGCATTTTGAAACATGAACTGCCACTTGTTTTGTCAATGTCTAATGTTAAAAAAGTTTGCTACTTTATGTACATGTATATGAATATTGTAGGTAAGTATCTCATGATATCAATTGATTGAATTTTGCTCTCATCACATTGCCCTACCAAGCCTCTTCTACATTCATATGTTTGCTTCTGTAACCATGGTAACTTTTTTTCCCCAATGTCTGAGTGAATAACATCAATACATTTAATACATTAATTCAGTATATATTTATTATACATGTATTAACTTTCATTTTGTATTGTATATTGACCAACTTTGTAAACTTCAATAGGGGATTTGGACAGAGAAGAATACATTAAATGATGTAGTATGCTTATCAAGAATAAAATGCATATAGAATTGCAGATTATTGTGCAATTATCCAAATTGAAGTTTGGAAACCAAAGCTTTTACCCATGTGTTCATACAAAGCATATGAATTGAAGTGAGAGTTATTTGTACAGGTACATGAGCTTGTGATCAATACATGAACCAACCAGGCTTTTTACAGTATTTAAAAAAAAATTGACTGTACATGTACCTGTTTATACACAATACAGTGTATATGTACATGAACTGTACATGTACCATTATTATACTCTCAAGCAAGTTTGACATTTTCACGGGATATAGAACAGTTACCCTGTATCTCTTTCAGATGGATACATGTATTTTTATAAGTAATAGTTAGATCATATTAAGTAAAATTTACGCGATTAAGAAGGGGGCAGAGGAAGCGAAGCGACCGAGCCCCTTCTTAATTGCGTAAATTTTACTTAATATGATCTAACTTACCTAGAACATAACCCACTTTTTCATTGGCCGATCAAAAGTTCTGCGCCAATCAGACATTATCTCTCTTTTGTTTACGGCTCTCTTAGCTGTCAATCGAAATGTGACGTTGCTGTGAACTTAGAGAAATTCTTAACGATTAAAAACATCACTTAATAGAATATTTAGAGACTGCTGATTGGATGAAAAAGTGGGTTATGTTCTAATTCTTGTTAGTTTTCATTGTAAAAGCTTGCAATTTTGTTTTTTTACTGTAGGTTTTTTTTTTAACAAAATCATTTTTTTTTTAGTTAACTATGAAGTTTGGTTTTAGAAGACAACATACATATTGAAAAGTTTTATACCCAATACAGTACATGAATCAACAAACAACTTAATACAAACAACATAATACAAACACAAAGAAATACCCAGACCTCCTTATCCTGGGAGCCTGCAGTCACTAAGTATCTGCTCTGTAATTTGTATCATGGATATTTGTTAAGTATAGGGGTTTCCTTGACACAGCATTGTAATTTCAACTGAAGTATAACCAATATATTCTGTGACATTTTGTGACACAAGTTCTTGAGGACAGAACCCATGTGAGGAGGTACGTGTACTATGTGGTACTTATAGGCAAATGTTTAAACCTTTAAACCTAAACTCACAAAAAATAGAGGCAAATACTACTTGTGATACAAAAAAAAAGTACTCACAGTTCTAGTTGATGGTCTTAATCTACTTAATCCAGGGTCTATATCAGCTGTGCTCTACAATCCAAATATACACAATAAAACAGGTGACAATGCATTGAAAGCAAGAAAAATGTTTACCAGTATTTGTAAAAAATATTTTAATTATAAATGAGTCTAGAACACCATAAAAATATTATTATCGCAAATCTTACATGAAATTATTCGCTACGACCGATGTAGCATTGCGTTGAGTGATGACACTTTCTAATCGGTGTGTATTTCAATTGTGATTCGAAATAAAGATTCTGATTGGCGCATTTATATAGACCTGCCCATTTATCAAATGCATGTTGAGAACATGATGCTAACACGTGGAAAGATATGTCGGAGAAAGAAAACATCTCATGAAGTTGTACTAGCAAGTTAAAAAATTACATACAGAGTTATTTGATATTAAACAAACGGGCGATGTTCACGTACATGTGTAAATAATATTAATGAAAAGAAAAAGAAAAGTTCCCTAAAAGCAGGGATCGGTGCATATAGATTATCAGTCACAGATTGTACTTCGCTTATCGAATTATGTTATTCAGTTCATTGTGAAAAAAAAATCACCAGAAACTGTTAAGTGAACAAATAAATTTTACGTTACCGTTCATAATGTACCATTTACTGTATGTATGGAAAATCGCATGAGTTGAACAGTTTTTCCTTACAAAAAACTTGTTGCAAAATGTAGATCCACGTGAAAATTCGGGTTGACTCACCGTGAAATCCATTAGACGTTTTACAGCATATGTCTTCACTGTTTTGTTTACAATAAATCTGTACTGAAAATCTTTGAAACATCGTCAACAGC
Source organism: Magallana ariakensis (assembly GCA_020458035.1). Lineage (NCBI taxonomy): Eukaryota > Metazoa > Mollusca > Bivalvia > Ostreida > Ostreidae > Magallana > Magallana ariakensis. The sequence goes on along the minus strand of CM035817.1, from coordinate 52,615,185 downwards.
TCCGCAAAATGAAGAAGTGTGGTTTGTTTATATACATGGAAAAACAGTAAAATTGCGACTCGATCTGCACGTGAATTTTACAATCCGAGGTCGATTAGTGTGTTTGAGAGAAAGTCAGTGTCAACTTCAGTAGTAAATATTATGTGATGAATATCGAAGAACATATAATAAAATGAATGTTTCTACAGACTAAGTGAGTTACAAAATAATGTTTGTCACAGATCAGTCCAAAATTGAACACGTTTTCATGCCGTAAATTTCAAATTTTTGGTATGATTGAAAACACATGCACACTGTGTCATATTAATCGGTCAAAGTTCAATAAAATGCAATATAGGCTATGTAATATTTATTGTCAATATCTGTTGTGAATTCTTTGGAATAAGCTACAACAAAATAAATACTGCCTCATCTTAAATTGATGCGTTAAACAGTTAAAATGATTTGAATTTATCGATGAAGTATGTATTATATTGAAAAATGAATTGGGGATTGAACCTGTTTAAACAGCGTGTTTTTGACAATTGTTTACACATAAAAGAAGATGCGATCATTGTGAGAACTCTTAGTCAATTCTTGCAGTGATTTAGTTTTTTCAGTTCAGATACAGAGTTAACGACACATCTGGCAGTTGGTGCATAAATTATCAATACCACGTTAGCAGGTAAGAGTGGGCAGGTACTAAAACGGCCAATGAAAATGCTTGTTTTATAACTGCAACTCGCGATCCCAATAGTGTCGTCACTCAACGCATCAGTTTATCGCTCGCAGCGAATACACCCAAGTAAGATTTGCGATAAAATATGATTTCTCCTATTATCCATTTAACAATAACACCAGTACATGTAGTACCATCAAATAGCATCTGAATAGCAGAAAAAATCATTGCACCATATACTGAGAAAACATACAATGAAAAATACTTATTTGTGAAAATAGATGTTTTAATGATGACAAGCTTGTCCTACCCTTGCTGGTGTGTGAATTGGTGCCAAGTGGTCCAGATCTGTCATTGGGAACTCAATGCCTTTAGCCTTCAGGTCCTGGTACACTTTGTCTATCTCTTTCAACTCTGGGGTTCCCCTAAATGCATCTGCCCATGTCTAGGAAATATTTCTTAGAACATACATCATGATCTAGAACTGGTTATTAAAGAATAAATACAAATGAGTAATTTCCTGCATTACCTGAATGAGACTAAGCACTTTCTCCTGAACTGCTTGTGGTGGGTCATATTTAGGACCAATAACTTTAATTAGGTCAGATAGGAAATCTTTGTTTGCTAACTGAATGTGAAATCTTCTGCCACAGTTTTTGACACATGTTTCAAGGCACTGAAAGATTCAAATTGGAAAGTAGATAATTTTGCATTTAAGATATTTCATTAAATTAATAAAATGCTATGCATATGATAATTTTGCATTTAAGATATTTCATTAAATTAATAAAATGCTATGCATATGATATCTAAAGAGGCATGAAACATAAAAATTTTGTGACACACTGTCTTTCAAAACAAAACTGACATTAAAATTGTATCTAAAACTTTGTTTACTTTACCAATCTTCTTTTCTAATAGCTAACATAATTTGTTAAAGCATAAGCTTTTGATCTTTTAGTCTGGTATAGTAAAAAATTGGCTGGGGCAACATTTTATTAATGAAATTTTAACAAAATGCATGTCATGGTAAAAAATACTATAAAATTTGAAAACATAAAAAGTGATTACATTTTGACTGTGGTGCACTCTCATTCACATTAAAATTTAACTACCCCATACCACCTAACAATGAAAGATTTCACTCACAGTGAGGGTGTACATAATGGCTGTGTGATTTTTCCCCATGTTCTGTGATAACCTCTTTCTGATTGCTCTGGCAGCATCTTTTGGACTGTGAAAGAAAATATAACAAATGATATCACAGATTTACATAAAAAATTATTTTTTTTCTAAAATAAACAGAAATACATATATACACCTTTATTATACATTCAATATCTGAGTAAAATTTGTTTAAAAATAATTAAATTAAAAAACTTTAATGATATCAATTAACACGTATTATCGGTATATGAATAAACATCTCATGCATGAAAAAAAATCTCAAAATTTCTTCCTTTTAATTATCAAGATAGAAAAATTATTGATCTTTACATTTTCAACATACAAATTAATGACTATTATGAATCACAATCCACAGAGAATAAAAAACATATTTTTTTAAAGATGAAGTCAATCAATGAACTGTGCAAATGATTTATAATTCCACAGTTAATAACATATACTCTTGTATTTCAATCTTGACATACAAAAGGTATTGATGGGTCAAATTTACTTTTTGATTTGATATCAGTGTTATAAATAATCATTAAAGCATATTGTCACACTGTAGAACACAATATGTACTAAACATACCCTTCATCTGTCTCATTGATGATGTCACAAACTTCCATAAGAATTGCCCAGTTCTCTGATGCTTGAGATCCATCTGTTCCTCTTTCTTTAATTGTAAAAAAAGATAGAGGCGTTTTGTTTTGTAAAAAGTACTGATACAATCACACAAACAAAACACTATAGATGGAAAAGTCTGTGTGATGTGTTTGAATGATTTTCTCGGCTGTGTCAAGTACTATAGTGCTCCGGTGTTACAAGTTTAAGGACAATCCAATAAAGCATGTCGTGATCTTAAGAGTTAATGTCAACCTTTAACCCACAAATGCATATTGCAATACCTTAAATCAAATGCAACATGCCAAAACTGTTGTTCTCAAGCATATTAAAAGAAGTAAAGCACTTTTAAACTGTTAACATCTTACAGAACAGTATATCATATAAATCTAGGATTAAACTTGGATTTTTGTTGGTCATAATGTGATAATGCTGGATGTTTTTAACCATTACACTTTTATATTATTTTTAATGAACAAGGGCTGAGCATACTCATAAAAACTTGATTGCTTTATATATAAAGATTGATGTCAATGTGAAAAGTAAAAATGAAACCTACTCTAAATCATATTTTTTAAAAGTAAGGAGTAGCATGCAATTAAAAGATCATTAAATGTGTTTATGCTAATGTTTTCATGTTGCAATCATTTATTTCTCTCAACTTATCAAATTAATGAGGATTTTTTGATTATTTTGAAATTCTCCCATAAACTCAGCGTTTAAACTAAACAATTGACATTGTATATTTAACATATCCGAGGCGTTGACATCTGTTTTAATGGCTAATTTGCCTACCGATCAACTGTCCCACTTGCGTCGCAAGAGGATTTCCATGTCCGAAGAGAGCAGCCATTTTTAGGTAAATAACAATATGACGTCACACCCCGACATTGACCCAATTCTTAGTGACTCAGACGCTTGTGATCTTTCTATGGTTCTTTCTGTATTTACCCAACCCTCGTGATAACAGGACCATTATTCATACATGCAGATATACTACTGCATTATGATATTGTTAAAATTAACACAGTTTTAAATAAACAAAATGTTATGTCTCAGTTAACAGAAGATGATCTTCTACAGAAAAAAATATTTTCTAATATCTAGCTAAAAACGCCAAATATTAAAATGGCAAAATTCTGATGTTATATTTATAATATTTATTACAGGTTTCGTAAAAATAAAACAGGTCATTTTGTCAAATGTACGACTTAATACTCTATCCGGACATAAGATTTTCTCCCGGAAGTCTAAAACCGGATGTTGAAAATAACCATAACAACTGTATACAATTTTACGTTTGAATTGCAAAGTGCTTGAAGATTGTTTACATCGTGCAGAGAGTAAATGGGTTCATTCGTTTATGGTTAGACAGATTATAATTTATAAGCAACGTGACACGACAGATGTTCTATAGTCAAGTTATTTTACAGTCTCTGGATAGCTAAATTTTACACATCGCAATACAAGGTACGAAAAGGCATTTTAAGCATACGTTACAGCTAGTATATGGCAGAGCGAGTTTGTCTTTCAGAAAAATCAGTTAGCAGAACTTGCCACGGAAACATTTCTAGATTACCTTATAACCAATCCGGGTGAATCCCTTCAAAACTGACAGGTTAACTCAAGGGAAAGAATCTGGGATTTTGAACTTTGAGGGGTAAGATCATTTAAGAGGGAGGAATATGTCAGTCAGACAGTTTGATTAGTGGCGCAAGATAGCTAAGTTGGTAGAGCACCTGACAAGAGATTCAGTGGCGTGGATTCAAATCCTGTTATTTATCTGTCATTATTTTCTTCTTCTTCTTCAAAATACTGAGCGGGGCTCTTCAAAGAGCATTAATGCTCAAGCGCATGGTAGGGCAGTTAAGAACAATTTATTTACAATTTAAAAATAAAGCTGCATAAAAGTTTAAAAGCTTGGCTAGTCATCTGGAGTTAGGCTAGGGCTTTGTGGTCTGATGGTAGCCTTCCTAGCAAGACCTTAAATTTCTCCATGGATGTTGCTGTGGCTGTTTCTGTTGGGAGATTGTTCCACTGCCTCACAGTCCTTGGGAAGAATGAGTATTTAAATACATCAATGGATGATGGTATGGCCCTTAGACGGTGAGATCCCCTGGTCCTTGCATCCCCTGCAGTGACATTCTGGCTAGGTGGTTTTTAATGGAGAATCTTGTACATCATGGTGAGTCTTGCCTTGGATCTTCTTAGTTGCAGGGTCTCCCAATGTTTTGTTCTAAGATGTTGGTGATGGTTCCAAGGGAGAAGTCGTGGTAGTTGTTAACAACGAATCTAGCTGCCCTTCTCTGCACCATTTCGATGGAGTCAATGTGGAGTTTTGTGTATGGATCCCAGACTGTTGAGGCATACTCCAGGGATGGTCTGAAGATTGCCTTGTAGGCTTGGTCCTTAGCGGTTGGTTTGCAGCCTCTCATGTTTCGTCTAATGAATCCAAGCGACTTGTTTGCTTTGTTGGTGATGTTGCTTATATGGGGGTACCATTTCAAGTCCTGGCTGATGGTAACTCCTAGGTACTTGCTGGTTTCCTCCCTCTCCAGCGTGTGTCTGTGTAATTTATAAGATGTTACTAATGGATTTTAATGACATTTGCCAATCGCTCTCCCACTTCTCTAAAGCTGCTAGATCTTCTTGCAGTTTGATGTTGTCCTGGCACAATTTAATTGGCCTGTAGAGAAGGGAGTCATCTCTCATTTCCTCTCATTTTCTCTCATGCCTTTAGAAATGAACATTTCATTGATGTCTTTGTGGAGAATCGGTGGATGAACATGTTATCATTTATTCTGGTTTTAATATAATCAAAACTGATCTCAATTGTAATAACTTACTTAAACGTAGACAGGTAGACTGGTAAATAAATTGCAAGACTATTCTTTTTAAAGATATAGGCTATTTGTAGGTTTAAAAAGTAACTCAAAATGAGTCGGCTATATGACACCGTGGAGCCTGCTGTCATTGATGAGGAAATGCTCAAAAAGGCAGTAGAGGAACAGGGGCCCAAAGAAGAAGCTGGAAAAATAGCAAAGCAAGAAGGCATTGACTTTGGAGATGTTTCATCCCTTCGACTTGACTTTCTAAGTAAGTACTAGTATATGATAGTAAGTGTTATGTTCTCATTAAGTATGCATGTATGATATTTCAGGGAAGATTGATTAATGCATGATAATTTCAAATCCAAACATGAGATAAATATAGTTTTATCTTCAAATCAGTTGCAAAAACTTTTATTTACAGATATTTTGAAAATTGACAACCTATGGGAATTCACTAAACTAACAAAATTACAATTGGACAACAATATTATTGAAAAAATTGAAGGCTTGGAAAGTTTGGTAAACTTGGTTTGGCTGGGTAAGTGTGTATCAGTTATTTGAATAGCATGTCAGTTATGTGAAATAAATCATTTTTTTTAATAACACATGTAAATCAAAATTGTGAAAAATATTTCTGTATTTTGTAACATTATTCATGTTGATCAAATTATGAATGCTTTGATTTACATAGACCAAAACAAGAGAACTACATTTCAGATTTGTCCTTCAACAACATAGAAGTCATTGATAACCTTGATTCACTGACCAAACTAGAGGACTTAACACTGTACAGTAACAGAATTTCTACTATAGAAAACATGGACTCCCTCCTCAACCTCCATGTCCTCTCACTGGGCAGAAACCAACTCACAGACTTAGAAAATGTAGGGCATATTCAAAACACCCTTATAATCTCATATATGTTTTTTTTTATCTATGAATTTTTCATAATTAATTTTACTTTTACATTGTTCACAAAATTGAATGATAGTACATTTGTATGATAAACATGTAAACAGGAGTTTAATATTTCCATACTATTTATTTTTCAGTTGCGTTATTTAAGGAGATTCAAAAACCTGAAGACCCTCAATTTATCAGACAATCCCTTTTGCAAACAAGATGAGTACAAACAATATGTGATTGCATTTTTGTCAAACCTAGAATTTTTGGATTACAGACTTGTAGATCAGCAATCTGTAAGTAATCTGTTATTTCTTATCTTAAAGTGTTTTAAATTTATGCAAATTAATTTACAGAGTATAAAAATTCTAACCATATAGCAATGAATTATTTTAACTTATGACCCAAAGCTTATACTGTAAACGTATTATATTTAGCATGTACGATATTTAGCAGAATATGATTTTGCAACAGGTCAGCGTGGATTTGATTTAGCGCATTTCTGAATGTATCTATTTATCTACTTATATATTTTACATTTGGCGATGTACTTGATTAAGCAGGCGCCGTTTTCCGCCAAAAACGCTAAATAGAATACACAGCCAAATGTAATACGTTTACAGTAATTGATTCATTAAAATACAAGTTCCTTATTTTATAGAGAGATGCTGCCATAGAAAAATACCAGGTATCTAGGGATGAGATGCTTCATAATGAAAGGCAGGCAGAAATCAAGAAAGAGGACGAAACAAAACGCCAACAAGAACTGGAGAAACACAAGGTGGGTTTATAACGCTTGTCGGATTCATTTCTCAGGTACTATACCGTCAGAAATCAAGTGGTGTAAATTTACCTATAAATTTTTATTTTGGTATTATTGTAGAATGCATATGTAGAACTGATGAATGGACCAGATCTCTTTGAACAAATGTATGCTGAGGATAAGGAAGGTCAAAAACTGAATGAAATGCCTGGTCTAGAAGATCAACTCCACAGATATCCTTTTAGAAATTTATAGTTTATCACTCAAATAAAAGTTAAATGATGAAGATCAAATTTCTTTTGATAATGCTATAGAATGAACATGTTTTCCTTAACACTTTTTACCTTCAAAGAGAAGTTCATGCAGATCTGTACACAAATCTTTGACTTTGGTATCGCTGAGCATGAGAAGCGTGAGGAGGAGGTCAAGAGTTTCTGGGAATGTGTGGAGGAAGCTAAACAGGACAACAAGAGGCTGGGCATGGTTCACATCGATGAGTTCACAGATGCAAAGAAAAGGGTGAGGCATTTCATTTACCGGTATGGAATACAAGTACATGTATAGGGTAACATACAAAAAAAATTCAGTAGTAAAGAAATTAGCATATATTGTGAATTTGTGATCATTTCAAGGTTCAGTTATTGAATGCCAAGAGTAACAGCTGATGATAACATGTAAGGGTATAATTGATGATTGATGAACATGCAGTATGCCTGTGTCTAATTTTTTAATTTGTACCTGACCTTTAGATGTTACAAGAGATGTCCCAGATGAGTGATCACAAGATGGTGGAGCAGTATGCCCGGGATTACAATGACAGGATTCAGGTGCTGTGGGACAAGCTGATGGGACTGGAACTACAGCTTGTGGACCAACTGGAGGTAATATATGTGAATTAGAACCATTTTAACAAGGCCTTGGACTTTCAGTAGGACGTGACTATCTATTTACTGCGTCAAAACAAGTTAAAATGATGCTGGTTTCAAGTGAAATACACACCGATTGCGTAGTCTTTACTCAAAAGCCAGACAAATCTTGTTGATTTCAATGAGCAATGGCTGAGTGGCCTACGATGAAATAGATAGGATTACGTCACAGTGCTGTTTGACACCAACTACCCAAAGTCCAAGCTCTTGTTAAAATGGTTCTAAGTCTAAATGGAATACTCTGTGTGTAAAAAACATAAAAATGGTTAGAAAAAAAACATTCAAAATTTAGGGATTACTATGAGCTATGACAAAACCTTAAATTAAAAAGTTTTTGAAGCAAATTACTGACTATTTTCCAGGAAGTAATCAAGGAGTTTGAGAGGAATATGCAGGACATGGTTGGCACATTCGTTGAAAATGTCCAAGCACTTCTCTCTCAATGTCGAGACTTGGAAAATAATCATCACGAAAAAATGATGGAAATCGCAATTGTCACTCTGGAAAAGGTCATAAAAAATGAGCTGGATGATGAAATATCTGATGACCTAAAAATGGTAAAATACATTTTGTGTGCACCTGAATGATCTTTTTTTTACTGTCACAACAAGAGTTATTGCCCTTTACTTTTCTAAAATATATCTTTTCTGACTGTTACAGCAAGAGTTATTGCCATTTAATTTTCATAAATATATAAAGCAATTATATATAAAGATTCTTATAAATGATTTTAATGTATTTCAGTTACTTGTGGACAAAGATACAATCATTAATGCAGTGTCTTCATCACATGATGTGCATCTCCTCAAGATTGACAACAAAGAGGATGATATTGTCACCCGCATCAATCAGTCACTCAAGAATTTAATAGAACAAATTCACCAGGATGAGGAAATCACACGCAACAGGATGCGAGTGTCTGAAATCAACAATCTTATTGACCATTTACGAGAAGAGATAGACAATTTGGAGGTCATGCAAAACTAGTGTGTGCCAAAAGAACATATCTGTGGGCAGATTATTGTGATCCAAGTAGAACAATGTTGAACTCGTCTGTTAAGACAGAATGGACTTCTGTAATTTCTGATTACAGTGTATGTCTGACCAGATGGATGTTATAAGTGACTATGTGGAAGGAAAATTTCAGTGACTGAAATTATTATTATTATTTGTACATGCTTCATTGCACTGAGATGAAACTGTGATAATATAAACAAAATAAAGCAGGAAACTTTAAAATCTTTTAGTGACAAATTTTTATCTTAATTTTTGATAGCTTATAAGATTAAAAGATCATGGCAATTTATGAATTAGCATTGAAGAATCATCCATTATGGGCTAAATCAATCAAATTTGGACATACAGTATGTAAAGTTTAAAGATGTATGGCCTGATTTGGAGAACAAAATTATTTTACTAAATTCAGTATTACCCCGTAATTCAAGTAAGTTTAAAACAATAACACAATGTATTACACTTAATAAAATTTATTGATTAAATAGAAAACATAAAATGATGCTACGTCTGGTTGCTATAGGTTGTTTTATGTGTAGTTGCCATGTCATTGCTGCACCAGTGTACAAATAGAACAGCTGCTGCTACCCGGGACTGAAGCTGGTAGATGTCTACGTCATGGTGCCATTCTACATTACCCCAGATCTTTGTCTACAAAATACACAATACACTCTGCTTTTAGCCCAGTATCGGATTATTAGTAAAAACTTGATGTGATCTTATTTATTTCTGAGAACTTATTGGATCCATCTTGTTTATGATTTACCTGGTTCAAGGTCTCTAGCCTGGCGAGTTGCACAGCTTTTTCTACAGTCAAACGTTTATCCGTGATTCCTAACATAAGTATTATAGACTTCAGGTTTTCTACACCATATTGGAAACCTGTGAAGGTAGACAAAACATTGATCATAGATCATTTTCATTTGAGTGTGACTTTGGACACTGAGTATCATTTTATGTTGTGGAATAACTTCTTATTTAGGTGATAAAATATTTACCCATTTTATAGTAAACTGCAAGTCTTCCTTGTACAGCCTTCTTTTATCATGTTAATTTTCACAAAATGTTATACCTATCTACTCATAATTGATAGAAATAAAGTAATACGTTGTACACAGGGATAAGTAAAAGCAATGAACTGACCTACTAATGCCCAGTCATTGAGTGAGTTGACTTTTCGTGTGATGACTTCTTCTGTTTTTTCTGGTATCTCTGGGGGCATCAGGGAGGTTGTGGAATCCAACTCTACCTGGTAACTATCAATAGTCAAAGGTAGGAGAAATAAAGTTAAATAGTTACAGATTGTCAGTGTTCATTCACATTTACTAAATCATTCTCAGGAATAATGGTTAAATCTGAAATCAGCTTTGAAAAGGTTAGTATTTACTCTCTCTCTCTCTCTGACAATAAATGTATCTTATTTGTTAACAAGAGGCCAATAGGCCTTGACGGTCACCTGAGTAGCATAACCCATACACAAACTTGTCAAGGAGTCTCATATATGCATTTAATTAAGTTTTATTCTGGAATAGAAAAATTTTTAATTTGTAATGAAGACCACCTCCCTGCCTGAAATCTTTCAAAAAGGACTATTAAACCTATAATTTTAGCGAAAAACTGAAAAGATCATAAAAGAGTGCATGACCTGATATTGAAAAGCTGCAAGACTCTGATAGAAAATAATTTAATAATAATAACAAGGTGGCTATTATTCATGTTTTATCTTAAACAACCTCCCATCCCCCATCCCCCCCGGGGCAGACAGAAACTCTCCCTGTGGGCATTTAAACAAATGAAAAAAAACCCAGCTTTATCGATAAAAGCCATCATGAGTTACTCACTTCTCCTGTTCCAGTTTTTGAATATTCAACATTCATTGAGAATCACCATCTGGCATATATACCAAAATCATTTTACCTTTATATCAGTGATTTTAGTTAGCCAATTATTACTTTACTATTAACAAGTCTATTTGTTTATTTTGAAAGTTCAAAATCTATTTTTGTTTCAAATGATAAAAAGCCTTGCATAACTCTTTTGATCATACAACTTCTTTATAATTACATTATATTCAATGATTAATTACTAAATATGAACAAGCAAAGGAAGATAACTCCATTCCGAAGAAGCAAGGGAAAACAAGATGTAATTATAATCGGGCGATTATAAAGTCTCCCAAACGAACGAGGCTATCATATAGAGTAGGGATGACCCACAAAGTTTCATGATGTTCCCAGGGGTCCTTTACTATATATCAGGTGAACTAACATGACCCAACGAACAAGAATATATATGGTTTAGGGGTGGGGATATTAACGGTTTTCAAGATATTCGGGCACTACCTGTTTGAGGGGGGTCAGGACCACCCCCAGGGCCCATGACCTACATACCATTTGATGGCCCTTAACACAAGGAACAAGAACATATATGGTTTAGGGGTGGGGATCTCAACCGTTTTCAAGTTATTTGTGCACTTCCTGTTTGAGCGGGGGGGGGGGGTCAGGACCATGCCCCTTGACACAAGGAACAAGAATATATATGGTTTAGGGGTGGGGTTCTTAATCATTTTCAAGATATTTGGGCCCTTCCTGTTTGAGGGGGGTCAGGACCACCCCCAGGGCCCATGACCTACTTACCATATGATGCCCCTTGACACAAGGAACATGAATATATATGGTTTATGGGTGGGGATCTCAACCGTTTTCAAGTTATTTGTGCACTTCCTGTTTGAGGGGGGGGTCAGGACCATCCCCGGGGCCCATGACCTACATACCATTTGATGTCCCTTGACACAAGGAACAAGAATATATATGGTTTAGGGGTTGGGTTCTTAATCGTTTTTAAGATATTTGGGCCCTTCCTGTTTAAGGGGGGTTAGGACCACCCTTGGGGCCCATGACCTACATACCATTTGATGGCCCTTAACACAAGGAACAAAATATATATGGTTTAGGGGTGGGGATATTAACCGTTTTCAAGATATTTGTGCACTTCCTGTTTGAGAGGGGGGTCAGGACCAGCCCCAGGGCCCATGACCTTCATACCATTTGATGGCCCTTAACACATGGAACAAGAATATATATGGTTTAGGGGTGGGGATATTAACCGTTTTCAAGATATTTTGGCACTTCCTGTTTGAGGAGGGACAGGACCATCCCCGGGGCTCATGACCTACATACTATTTGATGCCACCTAACACAAGGACATCATATCCAGGCCTTTAGTTTTTCACAAATATATACAGGAGTAGAGAAGAAGATTTTCTAAGATTTAATACATTACTATATGGCCATATTGGCCCCACCCTAGTGCCTAAACACCTGTCCCAGGGGTCATAAATTTCACAATTTAGGTAGAAGACTTCATGTACATCATATCCAGGCCTTTAGTTTTTCACAAATATATATGAAAGTAGAGAGGAAGATTTTCTAAAATTTAATACATTAAATTTTTACTATATGACCATTTTGGCCCCACCCTTGAGCCTGAACCCCTGACCCAGGGACCATAAATTTCACAATTATGGTAGAGGGCTTCATGGACATCATATCCATGCATTTAGTTTTTAACAAATATCTATGGGAGTAGAGAAGAAGATTTCTAAGATTTAATACATTTTTGCTATATGGCCATATTGGCCCCACCCTATAGCCTGAACCCCTGACCCAGAGATCATAAAATTCATAATTTTGGTAAAGGGCTTCATGGACATCATATCCATGCATTTAGTTTTTAACAAATATCTATGGGAGTAGAGAAGAAGATTTTCTAAGATTTAATACATTTTTACTATACGACAATATTGGCCCCACCCTAGAGCCTGAACCCCTGTTCCAGGGGCCATGAATTTCACAATTTTGGTAGAGGGCTTCATGGACATCATATCCATGCATTTAGTTTTTAACAAATATCTATGGGAATAGAGAAGAAGATTTTCTAAGATTTAATACAATTTTACGATATGGCCATATTGGCCCCACCTAGGGCCTGAACCCCTGACCCAGGGGCCATAAATTTCACAATTTTGGTAGAGGGCTTCATGGACATCATATCCATGCATTTAGTTTTTAACAAATATCTATGGGAATAGAGAAGAAGATTTTCTAAGATTTAATACAATTTTACGATATGGCCATATTGGCCCCACCCTAGGGCCTGAACCCCTGACCCAGGGGCCATAAATTTCACAATTTTAGTAGAGGGCTTCATGGACATCATATCCATGCATTTAGTTTTTAACAAATATCTATGGGAGTAGAGAAGAAGATTTTCTAAGATTTAATACATTTTTACTATATGACCATATAGGCCCCACCCTAGAGCCTGAACCACTGACCCAGGGGCCATGAATTTCACAATTTTGGTAGAGGGCTTCATGGACATCATAACCATGCAATTAGTTTTTTCCTCACATGTGTGGGAGTAGAGAAGAAGATTTTTGAAAATTTGGCTGTTTTTTGCATATTTGGCCCCACCTGTGGCATCCTGGGGGTGGTAGAGCCACCAATTTCACAATTTACATTCCTCTTACCATAGAGATGCTTCACACCAAAAATGGGAACAATTGGCCTTGTAGTTTTTAAGAAGTTAAAAATGTAAATTGTTAACGCACGACGCACGACGCACGTCGCACGACGCACGACGCACGACGCACGACGATGGACGAAAACAGATAGCAATAGGTCACCTGAGTTTACTCAGGTGACCTAACAAAATACCCAATATATACTACAGATTGTTGTCAGTCTGGAAACTGCTGAGTCTATCTCATATTGATGAGTTTAACACAGATTGTGTCCCCATTGAGACCCAATACATGTACCGGTATAATTTACCTGGATTTGAACCATTCCAGCACTGGATCCCATTCTTGCTTCTGTAATTCTAAGAATTCTTGAGGCTCTGTTGATCTGTATCTGGTGAAAACAATGTAAAATACACACAATGAAGGTAACTACAGTGGCCTCCAGGTATAACGAGCTCGGATATTACATAATACCGCTTACAACGAGATGGTTTTTTGGTCCCAAATTATTTCTTTATTATTTCCTTTTAAAAAAAATTTCGGATACAGCGAGATCATTTATAACGAGACCCCGTATATTACGAGGTAAAAATTTGTGCCCGCTAGTAAGTGCTATCGGATATAACGAGGTAATTGCGGCACGCTTGATTGCACACGCTAGTCCCAGGTAACTAACAGTATGGCCATGTAATTTTCACAGGTATGTATACACATGACAATAGATTGAAAGCATTCAGACATAATGATGAGTTGTTTTTATTGCATCTCGTTATACCTGGAAGCCACTGTATACCAATGATACTGTCATTGCTAAATATCAAACAGCATGGAAATCAATTGATTTGCACAAGAAATGAGCTATCATAATGTTGATAACACAAGCCAACTTTTCTTGAAAATATAATTACTTAAGTCAACATTTGATGTTTCAGAGTAAAAGGTGATGTAAAGGAGTAGAACATTCTTAAACATTCAACCCTTGAAAATGGCTATTGACTATGGTTCTTAATTAAAAAATCTGCTTTTTCACATTCAAGTATATATAAATATCTAGTGTGAAAGTTTGGTTGACAATGGTACAGTTGATCTTAAGAAGTTAAATCAGGTGTGAAATAGTACAACTGACACCAATATACTGACAGGCTACCAAACAAAGGAAAACAGCCAAACATTGACTCATATTATCTACCATACTTTTCTAATGCCATCCTTGATGACAGAAAAAATTATCAGTATATTACACATTCCTGATATATGAATCCAAACTCCATAGCCTAGTTCATGGAATCCCAAAATGCAACATGCAGACAAATTTTGATTCTAGATGAAGTGATATAAATCACTTGAAAATATTCAGTAACATTACAAATTTGTATGTAACCACATGTGGAACCAGGAAGGAAAACATTTTGTATATTCTACTTACAATATGGTGTCTGTTTCCAGGAAGTGTAGCACCCCTCGAACAATGTCTTCTCGTGATCTCTGCATGGGATTTTCCAGCACTGTATTACTTAGGGTCGTCTGTCCGAAGAAAAGTACTGGTACAACAAAGGTGTTAGCAAGGGACAATTTAGTGAAAAACTGATTTTTTTTTCACCAAAACATTCTTGATATACAGGATCTCTCATGGTTTGTGATGGCTTATGATTTTTATCTGATGAGTTGTGTGTTTTCTATTCCCAAGCCACAAAGAACAAAATACAAGAGGCCCAGGGGCCACTTTGCTAACCTGAGCAACACTGGTAATAAATTTGATCAAAGCACCATCAATATGAAGTCTCATACAAATATATTTGAAAAATTTAGTAGAGTATATTATATTGTTTAAAATAAATCTCAGATTGCACATATTCTTATGTTAAACATTGGGCTCCTTCTCCTTCAGCTGAGGCCCCATAATTGTCCTGGTTCGGGTAGGGGATGTTCAGTTTGAACCACTTTATCACAATGCTTGCAAAGTTATATCACAAATGATAGCATTTATGTTCTTGTAAGGAGGATTTTTTCCTTAAGGTGTGTAAACACTCCTAATTACAAAATTTGACCCCATTGTTGCCCCACCCACCCTCAGGGATTATGATTTAAAAAATTGAATCTACACTGCATTTGAATGCTTCCACACAAGTTTCATCTTTTCTTGCCTTTTTGAAGAGAAATGCCAACAATTATTCAATAATTTTTTATTATCTCCCTTTGTAGGAGGGTGTGACCCTTTATTTAATAAACACAAATCCCTTCACCTAAGAATGCATTGTTCCAAGTTTGAATGAAATTGGCCCAGTGGTTCTGGAGAGATATCCTAAATGTAAAATGTTTACAAAGAGGTGATCAGGAAAGCACACTTGAGCTTTTAGCTCAGGTGAGCTAATAATTGGTTTGTTTACTCTGTGTCCAATATGGGAATGTTCTTAATAAGTTTACACTCTTTGTTTTAGTTCATACCAGGTGCATAGCCTGCCTCTTGATTGTTTCCTTCTGTGAGTTCCATTCAGTAGCTATAGCGAGAGCCAATGGTTCACTGGGAACCTGAAAAAGGTTCCCTGTTGGGGTGCGTAACTTTCTTTGATCCAAGTTGACCTCAAACCAACCTAAAATTTAGAAATTTCACAAAAATAAAAATAAGGAACAAAACTCTTTGTTATAAGAAAAACCAACTGAGCTCATTTTCGAAGCAGAAAACATGTTATTTTCTCATTATTAAACAATGCAAAACTTTTGCAAATACTGTCAAAACTCGTTATCTCAAACTAAATAGGACTGGTTAAAAACTTAGAGATATCCGAGTATTCAGAATATCAAAGGTAAAATACTTAAAGTATAAGTAGTTCGGACTTACAAATCACTTCAATATATCCATTGTATTCGAAATATCAGTGTTCGAGATACTGAAGTTCAACTGTACTTTTAATAACAAGATGCAAAACTTTTGTGATACAGTGTATAACATTATTATTAAAATAATTATTTTAATTAATAAATAATCTTTTCATTTAATTCTTTTTTAGATTAGGGGAGGGTTTAAATATATAGTGATTTATTATATGCATTTATTCACAAAAGTTTTATAATATAATGCGTAAGGAATGCATTTATTCATTTATTTACAAAAGTTTCACATTTATTCATAAAAGTAATGGGTTTATTTGCAAATTTTATGCTAGTGCTATATTGCAAAGGCATTTGCAAAAAAAAAATAGTAACGAAAATGAGTTCAAAGGATTTTATACTTTGACAACAAACATTGAAAAAGCAAATAAAAAGTTTTAAATGGCATGTGTAAGCCTTTCCTCGGAATGATCAGCAAGTCCAATTGTTTGTTACCAAGGTGTTTATTAATCAGCGTGATCGTATAGTAAATTGAAGCAGCCCAAATCAAAGAATCTATCTAACATCATTTTACATGAGTATATATAACATTTTACTTATAATTGACAGTTCTGACCAGTCCAGCCCATCTATAATGATCATGAGTGAACATTTAGTGTCAAAATTCCAGAGTTAAATTTTATTTCTAAATAAAGTAACAAAACTGTCAAAACTGTCAGAAAGAATATTGTGATGCGGGGTTTGAGTCTCAGAATCCGAGTCTCTGAGTCCCCCACCTGGGTATGATGCATCGCTTACTCATAATACATCCATTCATACATGGCTTTAAGGTTACAAAGGTTAAATAGATGAACAAGCATTACAAGACTAACTTGCAATATTAGGGCCTTCATTACAGACACAGGATCGCCAAATATGACAATTTGTTGATAACTTGTTTATATATTTTCAGTTTGTATTTTACTGTGTCAGAATTAATTAACCTCATTTATGACAATGAGTATTGGGATGCAGTATTTGGGTATCCCGCCCTAATATGACGCGTCACTTGCTTACAATATTAAAATATCCAATATAAAGTATACATGAGTTCATGGTTTAAAAGGTAGCAAAGGTTATATAGAATATGCAATACATGACTCAGGATAGAGTACCAGAGCTATCGATGTAGACACAGAATCACCAAATATGACACTTATTTATAAACTCTCAATTTGGATATTATTATGCCCGTATAATGCACCTGGTTTCATAACATCATTTAGGAATACTACGCAGTGCTACAATAGTCACAGAGTTCGTTCTGTTAGTTATCATTACCACAATTAATTGCGCAGTATCTAGGTATACATAAGTATCATAGTGACCAATATGTAATACTAGCAATTCAAGGTCATAGCATGGCTATCTGTTTACACATGCGCATGCTCAAAATCTGAGCTGAAATTTTTTTCCCCTTTTCAATATCGACAATTCTTAATTAATGTATTTCTAATTGTGCTCACAATAACTGGATCATTATGTTTTCATTAATTAAGGTCTTCCGTTTCCAACGGAAGACCTTAATAGTGATTGTAATGTTTCTTCTTCTTCTTCTTCTTATTATTTTTTCCCCGTTTTTCTCAGAGATGACTATATCTTCTTGAAATTTTTAAGAATGATAGAGAATGACAATATCTCGCGAGGTTTTTTTCTAAATGCTAAAAAAAATAATTTTTGAAGTGCTTCCGGTGACAACCGGAAGTTACGCCGAACAAAACAAAATAGTTTAAACACATCTACAACTATAGGTCTATCATCTCATAAAGTCTGAATGCTCAAGTCTTTATTGTTTTTGAGATCTCGAGGTGACAAGCTTATTTGTCGCGGGACAGGAAACGGACGACCAGAAATGAATTTTGAAAAAATGAGTTTATTTCACACAGAATCAGAATATAAGTAAAAAATACTTACATATGTCATCAATCGGATGTTAAAGAAACAAAAACATTCTACTTCCGGTGAGATATCTTAAATATCTCAGGAAGTCTTTTTAAGACAAATGTTGTCACAGTGTGATCTCGGAAACTGTTAGTGATCAAGACACGAAACTTACAAGGATAATAGACATTTGATAGAAGATGTGTTTAACTGCTTTTATTTTGTCGGCCGTCACTTCCGGTCCACACCGGAAGAGTTCAAACAAATCAAGCTGTTTATAAGTCTAACTGATTTTCTTTGCCAATTTTAGATAAATTGATAGGCAATAAAGACCTGTTGTCAAATGTATAAGAACTACTAACTGTAAATTTTCACTGAGTACTTCCGTTTGTCCGTTTCCTGTCCCAAAACAAAAAACTTGACTCCTCGAGATCTCAAATATGGTAATGACTTAAACAATCAAACTTTGCAGGATGATAGACCTATATATGTAGATGTGTTTACACTATTTTGTTTTGTTCGGCGTAACTTCCGGTCGTCACCGGAAGCACTTCAAAAATTATTTTTTTGTTTACCTTTTTTAGTTTTTTTACATAGAATGATTATTTTAGTATGGATCTTTTCATAACTCATTTATGCGCTGTTAAATAAACAAAAAAAGAGCCATTTCCGGTGAGATATCTCAGATTTCTCAAGAAACTTTTTAATACTAAATTGTGTACCCGCCGTTAATCAGAAACTGTTAGTGATCAAAACACAAAACTTACGTAGGTGATAGACATCTGATAGATGATGTGTTTAACGTGTTTCATTTTGTCAGCCGTCACATCCTGTCCTCACCGGAAGGGTTCAAACAAATTACATTGTTGATAAGTTTAACTGTTTTTTTTACACTGTTTCAGTAAGCTTGATAAACAGTAGTGTACGAGAGGAAAATGTTTCAGATATATTAACTTTTTTTTATTAAGCAATTCTGTTCATCCGTTTCCTGTCCCGAGACAATAAACCTTTTCTCAACGAGATCTCATAACTGACAAAAGCTTAAGCATCCAAACTTTGAGGAAAAATAGAACAATGTATGAAGATATGTTTACCATGTTCCGTTTGATCCGGCGTAACTTCCGGTCGTCAGAGCAAATTTCAAAAATGACTTTTTCTCGTTTTGTTTTGTTTAACATAGAAAAGGTTACTGAAAGATTCCATCACAGTATCGATTATATCCTTTTTCTTTTTATAAGAGAAATGCATTTTTTTTTTTACCATATACATGTAATATATTTTTTCTATTTGCACTTACTTTCTGTGGTTTTTGTCAAACCTCTTTTTGTAAAAAATGGGTTTTTTTAAAATTTTTATTCAACAATTTATAAGTAAACAAAAAATAGCAGGATATTTTCATAGTGTCAATCATCAAATAATTTTACAATTTTTTTTTTTTAATTTTTTATTTATTTTATAATTTCATTATATGTGTAGCATTTTCCTTTCATTGTATGATATTTTTTAAATCATTGTTTGAATTCCCACTAAACATGTACTTGACTGTAGGAAATAATACATGTTATTTTATAAACATACATATATTTCACAAAGAATTAAAATAACTGAATATTCATGTCTAATTAGTTCACTGACAATAATGACTTTATTCAATATTCTTTACCTTGATTCTGTACAATGCTGGCATTCTTATAGAATTTCTTCAATTCTGGAAAAGAAGAAAAATTTTAGTGATCTAATGAAAACTCATCTATCAGTATTTACCACAGGCACCTGACGCTATATAATTTTCACATAATAAAAAATATACCCTCTGTCTATTATTAGGTATAGGGTACATATTCTTTATTGTGAAAAAAATTATATAACGTTAGGTGCCTGTGGTTTTTACCTTCTCTAATACCTATCAATTATGGGCCAAAAAGAGACTCAAAATCAATATGCATACAGGCATAAAAGAAATATGTGGAGAGAATCTGATCTCATATCACTGCATTCAATCACATTCATATCCATGTACATGTATATATAAAATCTTTTTTTTTTCTTTTAAATTCTTTGCCTCGCATGAGGGCAGCAACTATTGTCATCACACCACTGAATTGTTGTGAAACCGATATTATGTAAACATTACACAGTACATGTATAAGGCAATAAGCCTTACCTTAGGATGAACAAACATGGAACATGGTACATCACAGGACAAACACAAAGACAAGGCGATAAACAGATAGATGTGTACTGGTGGGCTGTAGGGACTAGACTGACTCTCTGGAGCTCCAGGTATTGGGGTGGGCAGTGGACCAGGGTTAGAGGTCATTTACATATTTTACAACATGTATTTACATAACAATGTACATTTCACTACATGCCTCCACATTTTATATTTGAAGGGCCTTTAACAATAGAGAAATGTACAGTCAGATCAGATACAGATGAACCTATAAAAATACAATAAATCCCCCAAAAATGTACCAGGGATATATATATATACATTATTTAAAAACATCTACCAATAAGACCACACATTTTACATGGAGAGAATAATCTACTACAACATGAATTTAGTCGGTAACTGAACACCAGACATTAAATTCTGCAGGAAGATACTATACAAGATAACTTATGTCACAGAACATCCTACAACATGAATGTGGCTGGTAACTTAATTCCAGACTGTCGATTCTGCAGGGACTATTAAGTTGATGGCTTCATCTTGTATAGGCGGCAACCATTCCTTACTGTTTCACGCAACAGGTACTGTACAGTTACTTCTAGTCTAGATGCAACTTAAGAGGCGACGTCTCCTATGAATGCAGGGGTGTTTATATCTCCTCCACCAGGTTTCATGTATGGCGAATCAGTCTCAAGGAGAACACGGTTCATAGGGACAGTTCTTAGGCTGGAAATCTGGTCCACACTAAAGCTCTCTACAGCACCTGTAAATCAGAAGTACACATTAGAGAAATGGTCCATCCACAGCTTAACGAGTTCCTGATCTCCCGTGAAACAATGAAGATGAATAGGCTGGTCTGGATCACACATCCTCTGAAGTATATGTATACATCGGGAGTGAATATCGATTCCAATTCTATCTGAAGATATCCCACACAGGTGAATCACCAAAACTTTGTCCTTGCGAATAAGGGTAAGCACTTGCCGGAAAGCTTCTTCTTGGCGTTTCCAGAGTTTGACGGGAACAGTACGGTCGAGACCAACTTCTCCAAGTGCAACAACATTTGGGGAACACAACAGATTCTTCATATGGAGTAGAGTCTCAGAAGTCAAGTCTTGGAAGTGTTTAGGATGCACACCTACAGCAACTCCCCAAGGACTAACCGAAACTGTCTCTGGATGGGAGGCAGGTTCACTATAGACAATCACACCACCCGTGACCTTCACATCCAGTCGAGGACGGCCAATTCCTGATTCTGTGTGCCGAAGTACATCCTCCACCGACTTTCCAAATGACCCTCTCCATATACGGTTACAAGTACGGTCCAGGTGAAAATGGCTATCGAAGGCTTCATGCTGTATAGATTCATTGGCATCTCTGTCATATGGCATATAATTACAAGCTGTTTCTGTTGAAGAATTTACATCAGAGCCATAACTCGCATCTATACAAATGAGCTCCTCTTCTGTAGATGAATCCACGGTCGACACCTGTATTCGCGTACTTTTCACATCAGAAACGGAATGTCTGTCACCTGTAACACGCCCATGCACGCGGAACTGTTCACGCTGCTCAGGTTGCAAAGCTGACATCAGTACTACTAAACATCTCCAGTGGATTAACACAGCCGGTGAGTTGACTGGAGCCACAGTAAAACCTTCTGAAGGTTCTTCCCAGTTCTGATGGTCACATAATCTCCTAATGCACGCGACTGTATCCGGTAGAAGAATAGTTTCCTGAGGAATCAGATGTGTCTGGTTGACGTAATCCACTGCTGTGAACACACTAGCATCATGTCCAACAACAATCCTAACCAAAGACTCCAGCGCTGTGAACTGTAGTTTGCATAGCTCAAACTCTTCTATAGAGCGAATCGGTCTCACATCACTGAATATCCGAGGAAGGTGGGACTGTTGAACATGACGCTTGATCTTTCTGTTCTTAACGTTGCAGCCAGGAAATGGACACCACTGAAAGTTCACACGAGGCTTCACAACTGTCACCTGAATTTCCGGGGATAAACGAGCACGCTTGTCAGCAGTCTCGGAATAGTCATTCTGCTGGACATGTCGCAAAAGTAATCTTCGCTTCTTTGACACAACTGCGGGTGAAAACTCCCTGCTCTCAACACACTCGTCCTCCTCCGTAAGAACCTCCTTCACTAAAGGCGCAGGCTCCATCGATACACGAGTTACGGGTGACCCCGTTACTTCATGATCAATGGAGACGGGACAGTCATTGTTAGCAATCCCCATCACAGACTCCTCGGTATAAGAAGGCGAACACTCTACTGCATTTTCACGCACAACATCCAGGTTGGGATTGTTTCGAAGACGAATGTCCACACACATACCGGATGGTGACGATGAAGCGGCAGTGGCAGTAGAACATGCTCTTCTTCTTGGATTGGAGCTTCGGATAAGTGATGCGAGATTGTCCTCAACCCATCTTTCAGTACACAGAATGGTACGCGCTTCATTCCTGATCTTTTCAATCCAGCGAACGTCATATTTGTCTTGTACTAAGCGGTATTGCTCTCCCCTCTCCTGGTGTAGAGATGAATAATTCGGAGCTGGCTGATATCTCCTGTACAGCACAGCACGCCTATTGAGACGATAATGTACGTGGCATACAAAATAAACT
Source organism: Magallana ariakensis (assembly GCA_020458035.1). Taxonomy (NCBI): domain Eukaryota; kingdom Metazoa; phylum Mollusca; class Bivalvia; order Ostreida; family Ostreidae; genus Magallana; species Magallana ariakensis. The sequence goes on along the minus strand of CM035817.1, from coordinate 52,592,206 downwards.
AAAAAAATAGCAAATGTGAAAAAATAACTTGATAGACAATACACGCATGAATCTCATGCTGGATATGACGACACGCAAGTATTTAACACACAAGTCTGGTCAATGCATACGAAATACGCCAGTTGTCTCCCGACACTTGATGAAAAACATGAAAAGAAAAAAAAACTATTAACATTCCTGTATGCATGCTTTCATATAAAACGCTCAACACAACATAACAGGAATGCAAAATATCGGAGTTATCGCATATACACGTTCGTAAAGAACAAACGCTCAACACGACATTTCCAACAAAATGATGCAGCACTCGCTCAATAATCGGACTATCATTATACATGTTTGTAAAATACACACGCTTAATACGAAACTTCCAACATATAAACATGTAATGTACCACTCATTGCTTGCAAATATTGCAAAAATATAATTTACACATGTACCGGTGACGCGAAATGTCGGGTAGGAAATCCTACCGGCAACGCCAATTGTTGTGAAACCGATATTATGTAAACATTACACGATACATGTATAAGGCAATAAGCCTTACCTTAGGATGAACAAACATGGAACATGGTACATCACAGGACAAACACAAAGACAAGGCGATAAACAGATAGATGTGTACTGGTGGACTGTAGGGACTAGACTGACTCTCTGGAGCTCCAGGTATTGGGGTGGGCAGTGGACCAGGGTCAGAGGTCATTTACATATTTTACAACATGTATTTACATAACAATGTACATTTCACTACAGAATTGTGGTTCAAAAGTCTGTGGATGAACCCTGGATTGCATTTCAGTCAGGTAAATAAGTACAAATAAGTTGCAGTGCTATTTTGATTTAAACATGATTTAAGGCAAGAAACTTTACGTGAAAACGAAGCTTCTATATTCTGTACTGGCACTGTACCAGTTATCGGCTAAAATGTAACGTTTTCTTTTCGTATTTCCTTTTTTCTTGATATTTTTTTAATAAAACCTGACACACTTTAAATGGTGAACTCTTTGTTTATGCACCTGTTACGTGAAATTATGATTTAGAACCAAAACCATTTTGTTGTGTGCTTTTTAACACCCCCCTAATTTGCGAGTGTTTACGATTTACTGTACCAGTTATCGGCTTCGCGATAATAACATAGTAAAATCCCTGTACATGTTGATTTGATAATCTGCAAAATGTAATTTGAATTATGTCCCTTTTGGGGTCAGACTAGAGGTCGTACGGGTTATGATACGTAAACAAAACTCATAAAAGTATTCGTTTGTTATCATACGGCAATACTCAAAACCGTACACTATTCAATGCATAATATTAGTAAATTCCTCTTGTTTCTACAAGTTACTAGTATATGTAGTGAAATTAAATGTCAAATCAAAGAAGGGATATGATAATGTATCACAAAGGGGTTACATTCTATTTCTAACTTATTACGTCACTTCCCCCACTGTTGAAAGTGCAAAGATATAAATCAGCGGTAAACAAATGATCGTTTAGGCTCATGTTTAAAACATATTCAAGAAAGTTTTCAAGCAAATTTACTTTTCTTTATTCAAAACAGAGGACTAAATAAAAAAATTTCGAAATGTCGCGTGCTATAAACCCGAACTCTCAGTTTAGCCGATAACTGGTCTTAGTCGATAACTGGTACAGTACCAGTAAGGTCACCTTAAACATAAACATGCAAAAATTATGCAGAAATCATATTTAACGAAAAGATTTATTTTATTCAGCTTCTACATGGCTGTTCATACCTCCTGTTTTGTACTTTCGTATAAAACATATATTAAGAGGCTTCGGTTTTCTCATTCTGGTCAACGTTCCAATCAAATGTTTACATGTGTTCATGGGCGCAGCCATTTTGAAGCATATACCGAAAGTCGTAAACTAAACTCGTACCGATTAGTTAAAATTGGCCAATCAAAATTGCGCTCTGTCTTCAAACAACTTCCGGTAAAATTGGCTTGAGATTTGAGACGGCTTTGGGTTAAATTGGGAGTTGGAAACAGACTTGACCGAGTTTAATTATGCCGGTGAAGCTTGATCCACCTCCTCCTGCCAATTCCAAACAGCCGGGAGTGACCACGACCCTCCTGTACAATGGGTCAAGATTTCAAGGCCACCAGAAAAGTAAAGGAAACTGTTATGATGTGGAAGTTATTTTGCAAGTAAGTAGCTGTCAGACGAAAGTGAAACTAACAATAAACATATTGTTGACATTTTAGATAATATTGTATTTGTTAAAATATTCATAATTAAAATTAATCTATGCTTTAATTATGTTATTTTTCAGTATGTTGATCTAGAAAATTCATACCTTTGTGGATATCTGAAGATCAAGGGACTCACAGAGGAATACCCGACCTTAACAACTTTTTTTGATGGCGAAATCATAAGCAAGAAGCATCCATTTCTAACAAGAAAATGGGAAGCAGATGAGGATGTGGACAGAAAGCATTGGGTACACTTATAGTAAAATCTAGACATGGAATTAATACAAGTTTTAAACTTAAAACGGTTTATTACTGATTACACAATCTGCAATAAATAACAACTGATTACAGTTACTGATATTGATTGCCCCATCTCTGTCTTTAATATCTGAATTTTCATAGATACTTGTGCATTTAAACTATTTTTATTCACAAGAACAAACAAGTTCAACTTTTTGTTGAAACGGCTCTTAAGCTTGTTAGGTTGAAGGAGACAGCTAAAAATAAAAGCGTTTCTTCAGAATTTGCATTGCAAATGACATAAAACTATGTACCTGATTGATAATTGAAGGAATTTGTGCAAGGCATTTTGTGAAGTTCAGATGGATAAATAAATGGCGTAAAGGTTTTATAAAATCATTAAGGAATGAACATAAAACCAGGGCCTAAAAGTACTATCAACCGAGCCTTGCCAATTCAACCTGAATATCCAAATCCACTGTCACAATACTGTATGCTTTTAAATGAAATCTAGTTTGAATTCTTTTTCTTTGCAGGGGAAATTTTTGTCCTTTTTCCAGTTTGCCAAAACCTTTAATTCAGACAGCTTTGACTATGATGACTTGAATAACACAGACTTTGTTTTCATGAGATGGAAGGTTATTAGAGTAATCATTTTGTTTTCATATAGTTAATAGATAAATTGAGAGGAAATTTTCCCTAGTTGCTTTTTAGCTCACCTGAGCTGAAAGCTCAAGTGAGCTTTTCTGATCAAAGTTTGTCCATTGTCTGTCGTCGTTGATGTAGTTGTAAACTTTTCACACTTTCATCTTCTTCTCCAGAACCACTAGGCAGATTTCAACAAAACTTCACTGGGTGAAGGGGATTCAAGTTTGTTCAAATGAAGGGCCACACCCTCTTTAAAGGGGAGATAATTTAGAATTATTGAAAATTTGTTGGTATTTTTCAAAAATCTTCTTCTCAAAAATTATAAGGCCAGAAAAGCTGTAACTTGTATGGAAGCATCCTCAGATAGTGTAGATTCAAGTTTGTTCAAATCATGGTCCCCGGGGGAAGGGTGGGGCCACAATGCGGGGGATGGATTTTAACTAGCTGCAGTAATGTAGCCCTCTCCAAATTTTGTATATCTGATGTTTACTGGAGAGGGCTACAATTCCAAAGGATCTCCGTAATGGTGCAAAATTAATTTTTTAATGCGGCTGACTTCGGTCTGAAAAGATCGTTTTTATACTTGACTTCCTTTAGATAAAATGATTTTTTAGTTCAGGTTGAACAAACTAACCGTATATAAATCAAAAACAGCTAAAACACATCAGCATGTATTGTATACCAGTCGTCTTTTTCAGCAGCCATGACAGTTCTCGCGTGATTTTATGGGATTAACGCTTGGAGTTTTGATGGTCTTGATAGCGTAAATTTTGGTGTAAATAAGTGATATTACCTCGTTCTATCACTAAAACATCATTTAAGGGAATGGTATATAATGAAAAATTCATATTTAATTATGTTTAAAATAGGGGAATTCCTATATTCAGTTCAAGATCCGCTCCTGAATTCTCATTGGCTGTCCCAAAATAAAACCGATCAAGGTCAATAAACATGGCGGACAAATTTAACTTGCGTTGTTGACATACACGAAAAATAACGATATGTGGACTATAATTGATATTTTTGGATTGATTTATATGTCATACACAACTACAATATTTGAGTTCAGGTAAGAAATGCAAATGTTATTGTCATTTATATACGATTTGAGCCAAAATTGTTGCGGGAGTAAATCACTCCCACACTTGCACCATTACGGAGATCCTATAGAGTTGTAGCCCTCTCCCACAAAAAAAACAAAAAAACAAAAATCGGGAGAGGGCTACATTATTGCAGCTAGATTTTGACATAAATATGTATAGAGAAAATTTGTAAAAATCTTCTTCTCAAAAACTATTAGGCCAGAAAAGCTCAAATTAAAGTGGAAGCATCTTCAAGTAGTGTAGATTCAAGTTTGTTTAAATCATGGTCCCCAGGGGTTGGGTGGGGCCACAATGGGGGGATGAATTTTAACATGGAAATATATAGAGAAAATCTTTAAAAATCTTCTTCTCAAAAACTATTAGGCCAGAAAAGCTCAAATTGGAGTGGAAGCATCCTCAGATTATTTAAATTCAAGTTTGTTTAAATCATGGTCCCCAGGGGTAGGGTGGGGCGACCATGCGGGGATGAATTTTTACATAGGAATATGTAGAGAAAATCTTTAAAAATCTTCTTCTCAAAAACTATTAGACCAGAAAAGCTCAAATTGGAGTGGAAGCATCCTCAGATAGTGTAGATTCAAGTTTGTTCAAATCATGGTCCCCGGGGGTAGGGTGGGGCCACAGTGGGGGGATGAATTTTTACATAATATATATAGAAAAAAATCTTTAAAAATCTTCTTCTCAAAAACTATTAGGCCAGAAATGCTCCAATTTGAGCAGAGGTATCCTCAGATAGTGTAGATTCAAGTTTGTTTAAATCATGGTCCCCGGGGGTAGGGTGGGGCCACAATGGGGGATGAATTTTTACAAAGGAATATATAAAATCTTTAAAAATCTTCTTCTCAAAAACTATTAGGCCAGAAAAGCTCAAATTGGAGTGGAAGCATCCTCAGATAGTGTAGATTCAAGTTTGATTAAATCATGGTCCCCGGGGGTAGGGTGGGGCCACAATGGGTGATGAATTTTTACATAGGAATATATAGAGAAAATCTTTAAAAATCTTCTTCTCAAAAACTATTAGGCTGAAAAAGCTCCAATTTGAGCGGAAGCATCCTCAGATAGTGTAGATTCAAGTTTGTTTAAATCATGGTCCCCGGGGGTTGGGTGGGGCCACCATGGGGGGATGAATTTTTACATAGGAATATATAGAGAAAATCTTTAAAAATCTTCTCCTTAAAAACTATTTGGCCAGAAAAGCTCAAACTTTTGTGGAGGCATCCTCAGATAGTGTAGATTCAAGTTTGTTTACATCATGGTCCCCGGGGGTAGGGCGGGGCCACAATGGGGGGATGAATTTTTACATAGGAATATATAGAGAAAATCTTTAAAAATATTCTTGGAAAGTTTTCAGTCCAAAAGGTAGTAACTTGTGTGAAAGCATGGGTTGTGCAGATTAAAGTTTGATCAAACCATGATTCCCTAGGGAAAAGTGGGGCCACAAAGTGGGGGGGGGGGTTATAGGAATAGAGAAAAATCTTCTTACAGGTACAACAACAAAAGGGGCTATGTATTTACCATAAAAATATGTGGATAAAAATCGACAGATGTTTTAAATTTTTTGAGCAAGATCTACTGTACTTAGTTGTCAAGATATTTTGATTTTGATACTGTAATGCTAATTTGATCAGAGTTAAGGTATCGGATGTACAATTGAGCCTGAGAGCTCGGGATTTTCCGGGATGAGCTCGGTAGATTACGGAGATAGAAATAAATTTTCAAAATGTCGCCCTTTTTTTGACAGTAAACAGTAAATAATAAACAATTGATGCTTAAAGTCAAGCAATATTTTTTTTCCTTAATTTTAAAACGAATTATTTTAACTTTTTTCCCTTATGCTGATTGTGACGTAGCAGCTTTACGTCATTTGCCGTTGTATGACGTTATTTTTTTCCCGCAGCGCTCTTGCAATAACATAAAGAAAAAAATAACAATTTATAGAGTAAAGTCTGCAGTGCGTAAGTCACGTATTTCGTCGAAAATTAGGTCGTATTAATCATTGGTTTCGTAGATTTTGTGACTGTGCATAACTTGAATTTGGGGTAATCTAGTAATTGTATGACCCTATTTAATTTGTTTAATTTTTTGTATACCTAATTTCATTATACATACAGAATATTTCGGACCTAACATTTGTATAACGGCGCATTTGCCACTAACTATTTTTGATAAGTACCGTGCATACGGATTTCCTGGTAAAAATGCTTGTACACGTTTATTGTAATCATTGTGTTAAAACATCTACTTGTTATTTTCCGTTAATCAAGTTGACAAGAGTCAAATAATTAAATTTCTAATCATTGATAAAATCATTGTAATTTTTTTCATCGGGATTCCAAACAATTTTTTTCTCTCGCATTTCATATTATGTGCATGAACAGTATATTTTTCACCCTTTTTTAAATTGCTGGATTCTCTATTATTAACATTATACTATTTGATACTGATTCCGACTGCTTTAAATTCAATTCATTTCAATTGGCCGTTGACATAAAAGAGGCGCGTTACCATCCAATGAAATCAAATACTAAAAATTTGATTGACAGGTTCAGCCAGATAGCCGATGTCCGATGTTATGCGTGGTATTTGTACACAATCATATCGTGTAAAAATGCATGTTTATTACACTATCACAGTGTCATTTTTTTGTTCTATAAAATCATATTTTGTTATAACCGTATAAAGCATGTTGATGTATTATGTATTCCACTATTGTACCGGTACGGAAACATCATAGTCAGACTTCATCAGCAGTCTCCATTTAAAACTGACTTTAATCCTTTTTTTTGTCGAAAAAGAATACAATTTTGATTAAAAGATTATACAAATATATTTTTTCTACGAGTTAAAGGTTTGGAATAATTCTAATAAACATTTTACACGGTTCTCGCACGCTTTGCTCGTAACGCTTTACACACCTGATGTGACCCGCAATTCACGACTTCGCTGTAATAGTAACAATATTTGTTCGTGCAAACACTTTGCTGAATGAAAAAGAAACTAAACAATTTAGATTTTTTTTTCTTAAATTACAAGTTCTCAATCGTAAAGGAATAGAAAACAGTAAAATTACTAGGTAACGGGAATATGCGCTGGATCATGATTGCGACGGCCGACGTGGGGGGTAAAAATCGCGTGACGTTGTCATGGTCATTGTAAAAATAATAATTCTTAAAAATGAAATATTGATGAAGGGAATAAATTTATTTCATAACTTTATATTTTTTAAAATATGTTGGCAATTTTTATTTGATAAATATTAATCATGATTACACATGTTTTCGTCAAAGAAAAATAGTATTTTACCGTGCGTGATTTGCAGCGCTAGAGTTACTTCCCCATAGTGATTTGGCGGGAAAAAAATCTATTTTTAGAAACTACATACTCTTACCTATCAAATGAGAACATAGAATATATACCTTACCAGGCATCATTTTTTGGTCAATTGTACATCTGATACCTTAAGGCTATTGTTGCTCAGGTGACCGATGTGGCCCCTGGGCCTCTTGTTTATGTTAAATGACAATGATAAATTTTATATCATTAGAAAATAATTTAAAAAGTTCCAAATTTGTAATTAAAAGAATTGTATATGATACATATGAATATACAGGTATATATTAATGAATGTACCTCTTCTTTCAGGAACATTTCCTTGTGCCAGATCATACAATAAAGAATATAAATGGAGCCTCCTTTGCTGGATTTTATTACATCTGCTTCCAGAAATCTACCACAACCATTGAAGGATATTATTACCATAGGACCTCAGAATGGTGAGACAAGCATAAAACAGAATCAGTCAGTTTTAGTGCAAGACCTACATGCGTAAATGCCTTAGTTTTATACATACGAGGGTTGTCCGAAAAGTTCGTGGACACATGTCATTTTACGCAGAATAACGGCGCTATTATCAAGAAAGTATTATAATATTTTAATGTAGAGTATAATAATGTATATGTATAAAAATCAGAGCAATGTACATTTTTGTATTGAAGTTATCATTATATATTCATTGTCTATACAGGCCGCACGGCCCAGTCTGACGTTGAGTTATAACGACGTTTCTATATCGTCGTAGTCCTAGGTAAAAATAAGAGTAATATGCCGCATTCACCGTTTGGTTAGAGGGTACAATCGCATTCTCCATCAAAATATCGCTTGTGTCACTTGTGGATAAGTAAAACTCGAACTATTTCGATGTTTTTCCTGTTTCATCCATCGTTTGTTTAATTTCTATCAGTGTTTTACCTCAGTCGACACAATTTTATGACGGCGCGCTGTTCCGTGCGGTCAGCTGAAGTCGCTTTTTCAGGCGTTTTTAAAAACATGTCTATGTCGTAATATTTTTCAAAAGTCCGCTGCTTCTTTGATAATAGCTTCAAATGACGTATGAAAATGAAGATCACGATACAGACTACATCACAATAGAAGATTATGAAGTTTTGAAATGTTTTATAAAAACTGTAAATATTTATATCTAAAAACTCAATTCCAAAGTTTGGACAATTTTTACGCTGGGCCGTGCGTCCTTTCCGTAACCCTTTGATACATTAAAATTTTAGTTTATTTTTATTGAAAACACTCAAAACCACTTTCGTTTGATTTGAAATTTCATGACAAAGATTTAGATATACAATATGTATATATAAACCCATTCAAAATGACAAAAACGCGATTGTCTACGAACTTTTTGGACAACCCTCGTATTTAGGATCTTTCATGAGAGATTCTTCTTATCACATGTTTTACCACGTCTTTTGTTAAACCTAAATCCTTTCTGTAAAAATTATAATTGTAAGCGGCACAACACATTTACTACAAGATGTCAACAACTTTACACATTTAAAAAAGTTTCTTGAAGATTAACAAGCAAACATTTCATTTATGAACATATATTTATCAATTCATGAAAAAAAGAAAAAAAAACACCATTAACATGTTAAATGCTTCACATTTAAAACTCCACACTTTTCAACTGAATTACTTTTTTACTTTTTCATTCGACGTCAATCAACTGCCTAAACCTATGTATTGTTTAATTGTGACGTCACCTTGTGTAAGAATACACATTGTAATATAAAATGTTTTACATGTATTACATGAGTGATATTCACCTTATATTGAGCTAAACATGTAATAAACATCAAACTCAGCATTGGATCTTTCACAATAATCAGTGGTTTTTTTTTATCACTTACATGTAGCTTATTGCATATTTGGTTGAGTTGAACTAAGAAAAATCTCAAACTTGGATGTCCATGCATCTGCAATACATGTATAATATTGAAGTCAAATATTTAATAAGCTATTTCATATAGCAGATATTCAGAGCAGATAAATATACACATGACAAAATATCTGAATTAATTTCTGACTTTGAAAATATTATTTTATCATCAGCTGATCTGTCACTCAAAAAACCAAAGTTTAAAAATAAAAATAAAGATAAAAACAAAAAATGGTTTGACGCAGACTTGGGTAAAATGCGAGCAAGGGTTGTTGCTGAAGGTAAACTATACTGTAAATCCCCCAGGGACCCCATTATCAGAGGGCACTACTATAAATTATACAGAGAATATAACAAATTAAGAAAGATAAAATCTAGAAAATTTAGAAGCGACATTATTAATAGGCTAGATTCTTTGCGGATAGATGACCCAAAACAATATTGGAAACTTGTAAATGATCTAAGGGCAGAAAAATCTGATTCAATTAATTATCCAGTAGAACCTAATACATGGTTAAACCATTTTAAATCTTTACATACATCAGTGGACAAAAATTTCGAAAAGAGATTTAAAGAATTAAACTTTCTACTTTCAGAAAATGAAAGTAAACATAAAATATTTAATGAATTAGACAACATGATAACAAACAAAGAAATATCATCTGCAATTTCTTCATTGAAATGTGGAAAAGCAAAAGGATTAGATCTTATATCTAATGAAATGTTGAAAAGTGGACACACATTCCTCATACCTTGTTTATTGAAACTATTTAATTTATGCTTTTCCTTTAGTTATTACCCAGAGTCATGGGCTAAGGGATATATCACTCCTATATTCAAAGCAAATGATCCCTGTGACCCAAACAATTACCGGGGAATAACTATAACAAGTAATCTGGGCAAACTTTTCAATACTATTTTGAACACCAGATTAGATAACTTTCTAAGTGAAAATAATCTAATACATCCTTGTCAGGTTGGATTCACAAAATATGCCAGAACCTCTGATCATTGTTTTATTGTTAAATGTTTAATTGATAAATATTGTAATACAAAAGAAGGTAGATTATATGCCTGCTTTATAGATTTTCATAAAGCTTTTGATAGTGTTGTTCACAATGGATTGAAACTAAAACTACTACAGTATAATGTGGGAACAAAATTTTATAGTATCATTAATAATATGTATATGAAAAGTGAAGCATGTGTTAAATATGGTAATTTCCTTACTTCCTCATTTCCTATCAAATTAGGGGTGCGTCAAGGAGACAATTTGAGCCCCACATTATTTAAAATATTTATAAATGACCTGCCATCATATTTACAGGGTTGTATCGACTCTATATCATTATATTCAAAAAGCATAGACTGTTTAATGTATGCTGATGACATAGTAATTTTTTCATCATCACCAGAAGGACTTCAGCAAAAATTAAATGCTCTAGAGAAATACTGTGATGACTGGGGTATGCAAGTTAATTCCAATAAAACAAAAGTTATTATATTTAACAAAGCTGGAAGAACAATAAAACATAAATTTTGTTACAAAAATTTCAATATTGAATGTGTACCAAGTTACAAATACTTAGGCATTCATTTCACAGCTTCAGGGACTTTCTCATTGGCCAAGGTTGAATTACACAAAAAGGGATTGAAAGCTTATTTCAAACTACGGAAAGATTTCCTAAGTCTAAACCCTGGAATTTCCACTAGCTTAAATGTATTTGATCACACTATAAAGCCAATCTTACTTTATGGCTCTGAAATATGGGGAATCTTTAATGTCAATAACATAAAAATAAAACAGTCTAATGATATATTGTTCCAACAGTGTTATAACAACTTAATAGCTGAAACTTTACATCTCAAATTTTGTAAAACCATATTGGGTCTGAATAAGAAAAGTATGAACCATGCTTCACTTTCTGAACTAGGAAGATTTCCTCTACATTATGATATTGTCAATAGATTACTAAAATATTGCTACAGATTAGAAAATTTAACAACAGAGTTTCCTTTATTAAAAGATGCATTTCTATGTAGTAAAGAACTTCATTTCGCCCAAAATACAACTTGGTATTCCTCTATCGAAAAGTTGCTAAAAATTCTTAATATTCAAAACATTATGACATATTCTAAAAATCAGTTTGTTACTTCTTTAAAACAATCTCAGAATAAAAAATATTTGATGGATTGGCAGTACTCGAATGAAACACTTAAAGATGGGAAACTTGTTACTTATATATTTTTAAAAACTAACTTCAGACTGGAAAAGTATTTAACTATATTAAGACCTGAATACAGAAAGCCAATCTGTAGGCTGCGGTTATCAGCGCATAGACTTTTCATTGAATTGGGCAGATATAATAACACACCTAGAACAGAACGAATATGTAAAAATTGTACTCTAAATAGAATTGAAGACGAAGAACATTTTCTTATCCAATGCAGCAAATTTACAAAAGAAAGAGAGGAACTATTTCAGTTAATTTCATCTAAAGTTAAACATTTTCCTAGTTTGCAAGATAAACAAAAATTATTTTGGATTTTAAACTGCGAAGAGTTAGATATATTAAACTCTCTTGGTAAATTTTTACAAAAGGCATTGCCTTAATTTGTATCCCCTAGTCAAATAACTTTTCAATCATATGATAAACTATTTCAGATTTGTATGTACATTTGTATTTTGACATTTATGTATGGATGTTTAGCATAAATATACAGAAGACATTGTACTGAGTATATAGAAACATACATATGTATATATATTATATACTAGTATACTAATTAAATGTTCATGTCTGTCCTAGCTCTTTCAATCATCCAACTCTTTCCCTCTTGTATATGTAATGCTTATTGAATGTCTTGTTTGTATATTGGATGTTCTGTGTACAATCCTCATGTTGCCCCTTGAGGGCCCTTAATTGGTTAATAAAGAAAAAAAAAAAAAAAAAAAATATATGAAACCAAAATATTAATGTTGATTTATGTATGAACTGAAGTCTTTTTATGTCTCAATCATTTCAGGTTCCAGTCCCTGAACCTGTCGCATGTACCAGAGCACAGTATACCTGTTTACCAGTTTAGATAGCAGGACGTGACTCACTTTGTTTGTTACGTACATGTATATAGAATTCATCATACAATTTACATACAATGTATGGACTTCATTGTTAAATTTGTTGTCATATTTACTTGTACATATTTTGTTGTCATATATACCTGTATATATATTTTAGGGAGTTTTACTGATTATGATGAGGATTTTTTATGGTTAGTGTCGAAAATATTGCATGAAATCTAAATGTATCCTTATTTATGAATTGTTTTATTGTAATAAAGAGCTTTTTAGGAGATATGTACCTAAATTGCGTTTTGAAGGAAATAATTTTTGTTTTTATGGGGAATTAAAGTAAAGAATGTTCATTCATGCTTTCTGATGCTAATGAGAGTTAATTTGAAATTGATTTGGGTTTGATGAGGATCAAGAAGTGATATAAATGATCTGTGTTCTGTACGTTATTCATGAGAATCAGCTGTCTGAGCATCCACTAGGCAATACATTGACAATTCAAAGAATTATTTAAGGAATAAGGATCGAATCATTCTTTGAGTATTATGAGGTGATAATTTCAGTCGGAGCGTGATCAAATCAAATAAAGTCCGAAGGGCTTTATGATAGATTTTATCACGCCCCGACCGAAATTATCACCTCATAATATTCAAAGAATGATTCCTTATTACTTACCGGGGTTTATTTATATAATTTCAAGCCAATGTGCGATTTTTAAAATATTTAAATATAAATAAGCAAACCCCGCTGGCTCCCCAATTATAAGTCATTTGAAGTTATTGGACTGTATAGTACAAAATCGATACGTAGTGTTATCACAGGCAAAGACACTGAAAAATGTAAATATTTTGTAATAGTGTATTATCTGCATTATATCAACATGATCAAGGAAAGCATGCACATCATATAAACAAACGTGCGGAGAAAATTTCAAATTATGACCCCTGAAAAATTAAATTTACTACAGAACAGCAAGCTTGCCCCAGAAATCTTAAGTATTATTAACATATTATGTTAATTTTGGTTTTAAATTGGGCAAATTTCATTGAACAGTGTACATGTTGTACAAAGGTTGGTAATACACCAATACAGGTCGTTAGAATGAGTATTACATTGAGCATGTTGAGACATACAGTGAAAATAATATCTTATTTTTTTTTAATGAATAATTAAAACGTAATTTGCTAAAATGGATAATAATGCGGTATTAAGAGGATAAATTGAAACTTTTCGGTGTGAACTGATTTTAAAAATATATAGACCAAACCGCGACTTATCTCCCTTTTTAAGCTGGTTCTTGTGTCACCAGTTTACTTTCTGTATACAAAGAAAGATGGCGATGGATGTTAGCATAAAAGTAGATGTTCTTAAAAAATGGTAAATGAATATTGTTTCGTCCTTACTTTAAACGAAAACTAGGTCTGTTTGCAGTAGTTGTTGTGGATATTGAACTAATAATTCTTTGTAGTGATATATCCGGTATGGTGGTGCTTAGCTTCTCTGTTAACCTGCTAATGTTAGCGCACTACTGCAGTAAAGTAAAAAAAAGAAATATACAGACGTTTCATCCAGATTCTTTATATTATCAGGGACGGATATATATGCCATTTTATTTGTCTCATATTTTAAGATTAAATAAATTAAATCAATTTGTCAATCAATTGATAAATAGGCCTGTAGCTCTGTAGTGTGTTCCAAGCAGTAATTGAGGCCAACCATAAAGGATCATGGAGTCTGAGTTTTCTTTTTCCCTGCCTTCCTGATCTGACGTTTGCTCAATGCTGGGAAATACAAGTTCATTCATAGAAATATACTGGTTATTTGCTTCTGAATTTTTAGCACAAGGATGCAATAATCCAATAATTATTCGAATTGTTAGTTCTGACTGATAAACTGTTGTTGTGCAAATAGCCCTCATAAAATTTGAAATATAATAAATGTATATGTGATATACTGAAGTGATGTCATAGAAATAGAATGCCGATTAGGAAACCTATGATTAAAAGTGATGCTACATTTGTGGGACGGTCAGACCTGTTCGATTTCAGTTACATTTGTGTGGCATGCCAAATTCACAAAAATTAGCTAAACATAGTTTCACAGTTGATAAAGTAGGTTTATAGACAGTAAACTATAGTTTATGAACCATAAACTACAGCTAAACATTTGTTAACTATAGTTATATCTGTGGAACTATATTTAATGGTTGTAAACTAAATATTAAGGATGCTTTTTTATCTAAGACAGAGTAAGTTTGTCTGCATTAAACATTAACAATATATTTTGCAGAGGAATATGGATTCACATCTGTAAACTATGGTAATTTACATTCGTTAACTAAAGTTAATTTAGAGTTGTTAACCATAGTTTTTCAAATCGTAAAACCGTATTTATCAGATAAACAATTGTTTTACAATTGCAAATAATTGTTTTCGACGTTTATTTTAGTTTACACTTCTAAAACATTGACTATGATTTACAGATATGTGAATCATTGATTAATGTTGTAAACTTAAGTTTACGGTCTGTAGTTTATTTACTATGAAGTTATGTTTAGCTTATTTTGTTAATTTTTGCTTGCCATGCATTTGTCAGTAAGAGGACAAAGTAAATCTGACATGTATTACATGTACATTAAAAGAAATTTCAGTTGGTCAAATTTGTTGAATTTTCCCTCTCATTGGAAGTAAAACATGAGCTTCACATGAAATGGACACCAATTATGAAGTGTACAGTTTTGGAAGCTTGTGTCAAACAGCTATTTGACATAACGGTCAGAATTAACAACATTACTTAGTCTAATCAATGTATATTTCCCATGAAGCCATCATTTTTGACTGTTTCAAACTTTTGATGCATAAACTAGATAGCATCATCATACAATGTAGTGAATGTCCATGGTTCTGTAAAAAGAGGCTCTCAATTTATACAAGTGTTAATAATTTATGGTTTTTTTTTCAGCATGGGAGGTGAGAATCTGTACAAGGATGCCATTGAGCACACAGCAAACCTGAACATGAGGATGGGGCTGGAGAGGAAACTGAGGCTGCCATTCCTGGACTCCCAGACAGGGGTAGCACAGAGCCACACCAGCCTCTGGCATCCCTACCGAGACAGGCAACCAGGTCTGTACTGACATAGCTCAAAACAGTAGACTTTAGAAAATAGTGTTCTCTGTGTCACATTCTGGTAACTACAGTGTAATGCCATATTTTACTATACATGTATTTTGAAATGCAAACCTTTTTTTACATTTTTTGTACACATTTCTTTTTACCGGTACATGACATGGCCTCAACATATAAACGCTGGTATTTATAGACAGGGCTTGCCATAATGTCTTTCCCAACTTAGTCAAGGAATAATAAACAGTGATATTAACATAATATATGTATGTTTTAAAGAATATAATTTTGAAGCATTTTACCTGAATGTTGTTGACAGGTTTGACATATGGACAGCTTTATTCTTATCCCGCCAACAGATGGAAGAAAAGGAAGCGGCTGGCATTCATGAACACAGAGAGTCGTGTCAACAAGTCTAATGATATTGAAACGGGAGAGTCAGGTAGGTCACACAGGACTAAAGGTACAGTAAAACACGCTTATAACGAAGTGCCACGGATAGACGATTCTACTTCGTTTTAAGCCTAATTCATTATATCCGTCAAGTTTACAACATGTAATAAAGTCATGGGGAATAAAATTCACTTTGCTGTTAGCGTCAATTCATTATAAGCGTGTTCGCTATAACCGTGTTTTACTTTATATACAATAATACTCTCCTAAGACACAATTTTGTATTAAATGGAAGGAGTTGTTTTAGTATATTGTGTGGTTGTCATTAACCTTACAACTCTTTTAAGTTTATAGTTACATTTGGTGTCTTGTAGATGTACATCAGATAAACACTGTAGAAAATCCAGCCATTTGTAAGGAAGAGGAAGGAGAGAAGTACAGTGAGAGCAGCAAGGATCGCTGGTTCGAAGAATACGATAATCTAAGTGAGCCGCCGGATGCAGGGGAAATGGTGGACGACCAGTCAGACATCAGTGATTACGAAGAAACATACATTAAAAAAAAGAAGAAGAAGGTTCATTTTCTATTCCAAATTTCAGCAAAATGGTATTTGTTAAGTAAATTGTAAATGTACTTACATGTGTATGTTCACTGATTATTTTTTCATCCAACTGATGAAAAAGTCCTTCCAAAAAAGCTTTGGTAGATGTTTTTTTCATAGACAGGTACAGCACCTTTTTATTTCATACTTCATGTTTTGAATGTGTAGGTCATATGTAGTCAACATCAAATTATGAAAGAATTGTTCCTTTACTTTCACAAGCGTACAGGTACTGACACATTGTTTGTTATTAGATGTTCCTGTACTATGTTCAATATTCCAATGTTTAACAGAGCTCAGGGAGAGGCAGGAAGAAGAATACGGAGAAGGAGGCCCCCCAGGTCACTGAGGAAAAAGACAAGCCATACTCCTGTGAAGGTCAGAGTCTTTACACTTAATAAGCTTATTCTCCCTGGTTTGCTCTTTGCCATTTATTTGTTTAGTTATCAGTTCTTCTTTTCTGTTAGTCTTTCCACATACTCTATTTACAGAATTAACATTTTGTATGTATAAAGATATTTCGGTTAGGCCATAGAAATATTCACACATGTACATGTATATTGCATACTGTTTTGTATGCATTGTTTAAAACTTTGTTGATAAGTTTAAAGAATAGAGAAAGAATCAATTTTCATATAGCACTCAAAGTTCAGGTAATTTTATTGAGAATCAAAAAAAAAGTTAGAAATGTCACAAATCTTCTGATTTATATCATGATAAGTATTCTAGACACAACAATAACTCAAATTATTGAGCATGTTTTGGATTTTTTCTAAACGTTTATATGTAAATTAAATTGGAATGATATATGTAACATATGATAGAGAGATCTTGTTAAGCATGCAGAATTTCAATGATTAGTTGATTTTAATTTTACTTACTTGAATTGTCTCACTACCACTTCTGCACCATTTCAGCTCTTTTTAAAAAGAAATTTAATAATGCACTATTTGCACATTTTAAAGTTATGTTTTAATATTATTCCTACAACACACAAAAGCAATGAAAAGAGAAAATAATAAGACAACACCTGGGTCCATGATGAAATGAAAATAGTTTCCCACTTGTACATGTAGTTACTAGAATAGGTATTGAATCATGAAAATTTGGGTCCTTAAGTACATAGAGATGTCCAGTATAATATAATCATTGTTACAGGACGGACAAAGTCGTGGAAAGGTGACTGCATGCCGATTTTTGTGCTTTTGATTTACACTGCACAGTTAATCACCTTTGTTTTGGAGATAGGGACGTGTTGAGAGGGAGCATGGCATTGTTGAGACGAGTGGCAGTTCCTTGTGCTCTGTAAAGCATTAAACTGCTACACCATACAGAATAAGTACTGCAGAGTTTATTGTGCTTCTCTCATCAAACTATATTGTATGTAGCAGAACTGACAACAGTTGGTTTGTCTTTTAAAATTGAAATGTGACCATGTTTGTAGCTTTCTTCACCTGTGTCTTGTATCTAGGCTAAAAGGAAGTCCTCTTTATACAGGAATAGTTTTGACCTCTAAAAGACAGTATTTTTATAACTGGTTTAATACCAAACAAATACATGTAATTAATTGCATGAGCTTTTATTGATGAAGAAATAATCAATTTAAACTACTCAAAAGTTTGTGCACTTAAAACTATGCTGGCTTTTTTATTTGCTCTGAAACATTCCTTTTATAATGGATGTAGAAATGCACATTTTCTTGCTAGCACTACACAATTAAATGTACCTTGATTTTTCTCTACCTGGATTATGTAATTAAGCATTACCTGTGTGACATTTTTTTGTTAAAATGCTTTTCATATTTATTAATCAGTCCTTTGTTGTATATATTGGGCTTCACATTAGCTTTTGACTAGATTTTGAAGACAGCTAGGAGTTGGAGCTTGCTTGAAGACAACTGTGGCTTTGAGTTGACAAATATCGTTTCCATCTCTAACAGTCACCCCAATCATAAGCGTGCATTTGACAAGTGATTTATGTACTGTAAAATTTATGTACGTTTACATGTATATCAACCAAAATCAGTTAAAGCTTGTTTGTGACATTTAAATTTTTGAGAATTATTTAACTTGGTTCTGAGGTCTTTATTCTGAATCTTCTTGTGTATGTGGTGCCTTATTGTTTTCATTGAGGAGGAGACAACATTTTTTATGATTACCCATAGTGTACATTTTATTGAAAGTGAAAGTAAAAGCAGGATAAATGGGATTTGGTCCAAGTAAAGGCTATCGATGATAAATGTGGGAGTATAGATGTATTGAGAACTGTGTGTAATGTATGGCTGTTCTGTTTCTGCTGAACAGCTTGTGGGGCTAGATACAAGACAAGGCCGGGTCTACAGTACCATTACAATCATTTCCATAACGGCATGATCGAAGATGAAACAGTTCCATCGCCTCGGCCCCCCGCCCGGGCCTCTAGTCGGACTGCTGGTTGGTATTTATAAAAACGCTGTGTCATGTTATGTTGCTTGCACACTAATTTGGTGTCATTTGTCGGCTAGTTCTTTTATGCATCAGTTGTCAAGTTTAGTATTACTACAGTGTAAGGTGAGTTGACGATTTTTCATATAAAAGTCAAATTTGTTTTGTTTTTGTTTTTGGGGGGGGGGAATTGATCATTTTAGATTTTTATGTCAACAAGATGCCAATAATGACTGATGTATAGAAGGCTAGCTCCATCTATTACTATTGTCTCAGCTTATATGCTTTAATAACATCATCTTTGTACACTTTTATAAAACAAGTAGGAAGTAAACATGGTAACAAGGGGTTGTATTGGAAGTTGTATACACCAGATTTTTTTTGTATGTAAACCAAGTTTCAGCAAATCTATTGCTTTGTTGTGAAAATTGTTATGTGTATTCATAGCTTTTTTCTATACAGGTTTTATGTACATTTTTAATTGTCAGCTATAAGTAATCTGCATGCCTCAATATTCAGAAATTGACACAATCTACAATTATTGTACAATTTGTTTTTTTGTTTTTATGTACAATGTATTTGGTATCCCAATGGTTGATGTATTGTAATTCTGCATGCTATTTTGTGTATAACAATTGAGACAGTACTAGATGTAGACCATTAATTCCCAGTTTTTGTTTTCAGTCCTTAAATCCCTGGTTGCTTCTTCGTCTGGTACAGTGGCAGGTATTTGTAATATGAGACTGGCTATGGTTGTAGCATTTCTAAACTTACTGACAATATAAACAGCATCTTGATTGTTCTGAATGTACTTTGACAAGTTCCCTACAGCACCAATATGATGATAACCATCACACTCAGATATCTGTAACATGGACCAATCACAGGCACCTGTAAACGACCCAAGTTTGTCTTCAACAGGAACTTTCTGTAAAACACTCTGCATTCCAATAGAGCTGTAATATCTCTCTCACCATTAACAGTAATTTGATGAATTTTTTTGTAAAGCTTTCAGCTTTATGTCTAAGCCAAATCTTTTTATTTACTACATGATTGTAAAACAAAGATTTCACAAGGACCATTATTGTACATTGACATGTAGTTATATATACATCTTAAACTAAATAATCTACTCATGCATTAGTGTGGGTTTTTCCTTACTAATATTGACAATGCTTCTGCAGTGTTCTAATTTTCAGGTAAACACCACATACACCTTTAAACAGAATGAAAATGTCCAGAAAAGACATAATGTGTAATACATGTACTAATAACATAAATTATTCAGATAGTCCATAAATTTAAACTACATGTTCTTGTCAGATAAATAGAACATTCTGAAGGTGATTGAGCCCTGAGTGTATATTTCTCAAGTTTTAAATACACAAAAAGAGAATATGCCCATGATTTTCTTTATATGGAGTCCAATTTGAGTATGCTATGGATGTTAGCAATTTTAAACCTCAAACCTACCTACTATAACAAGATTGTTACTTATAGGGGGAAGAAATATATGCCAAAACCAATATGATATGTAGTAAGGGCATTTCTGAATGGACCCATTAATGCAAAAGCATTTAGTTGTTTGTTAATTTTGTGAACAATCCAGAGTGTTGTCGGGTCACTGTGTGTTGTGGGGAGTGGCATTACTAGTACTTAATGTTTGGATTAGATTTAGCCCGGCCAATTGTAATAGAGGACACTAGTGTTCAAATGGTTATACATATGTATTTTAATTTTGTTTGAAATTCATTTGCATGTTAATTTATCAATTTTTGTAAAAGAGTTTGGTTAATGTTTTTCTTACTGCATGCACAGAGTATGGGTGTATCGTTGATTTAATGTGTATCTCGTAGAAAAGAGTGGGCGTTCAGGAATGGATAAGCGAGACATCTCGGCCAACAACTACTGCGACTTCTGTCTAGGCGACTCAGAGGAGAACAAGAAGTCCAATCAGCCTGAGGAACTGGTCTCCTGTAGCGATTGCGGCAGGTCAGGTGTGTATCCCAGAATTCTTGTATTAAAGTTAGACAATAAACATTCAAAAAGTTCAGTATGCTTACAATGTTTCTTCCTTTTATGTAGATATCTGTATATGTTGATCTAAAGTAGTATATTGCATGTATTTTTCGTAAGAAATTTCAATTCGGAAATTTTGAAAAAGGGAAGTGGTATTTCATAAGCTTTTAAATCAATATAACAACTGATTTACAATTATTTGACATGCATTTAATTAACAGGCCACCCCACTTGCCTGCAGTTTACAGCAAATATGATAATTTCTGTGAAGAAGTATCCCTGGCAGTGCATAGAGTGTAAATCCTGTGGACTGTGTGGGACATCAGATAATGATGTAAGAGATCAAGTTATATTTAAATTCATGCTAATTCTGTACCTACTAAGGTAGATAAAACAAAAGAATGGTGATGAGAGAATTGTAGAAATAATATTTTTCCCTCACATTATGATAGAGTTTAAAAGCAATTCTTTACTGATTCATTTTGCACAAGTTTATAATGAAATTGTTATTTGTTTGACTGGACCAGTTGTTATTCTGTTATTTTGTGCTGTATTATTATTTTTATTTTTATTAATGATTGATAATTTTTTATTAATGATTGATAATTGATTGAGTGGACCAGTTGTTATTCTGTTATTCTATATCAATATTTTTATTATTAATTGATAATTTATTGACAGGACCAGTTGTTATTCTGTATCATTATTTTTATTTTTGATTGATAATTGATTGACTGGACCAGTTGTTATTCTGTATCATTATTTTTATTATCGATTGATATTTGATTGACAGGACCAGCTGTTATTCTGTGACGACTGCGACAGAGGTTATCATATGTACTGTCTGAACCCACCCCTTTCGGAACCCCCAGAGGGTAAGAACATTCATATCTCAATTTTAATGTACTGCACCAGATAAAAGTATAAACAAATGTTTTAGCATTTACTCACACACATGTGATAATAACTGTAAGAAATACATATATATAGCTCAGGTGTTAAGATACATTCATCAATAGATTTAAATGTTAAAGGACAGAGCTTCATGTAAAGAATACTAAATTCATAGACACATGTTTATTCTCTTTATACACATACAATGTAATCTCTTCTTGTCCATACCCCAAGAGTTTTCAGATTGTTTTCTGGTGTAAAGTATAGATTCTCTTATAAGATTTATAGCTTTGGCAATTTCTCAGATTTGAATTGTACATGTACTGGTATTAGGTATTGCTTTTGTGAATGTATACAGTATATTGACTTAATTTCATGTATACTTATTTCTAAGGGAACTGGAGTTGTCATTTATGCATTGAAGAGTTCCATGGTGGAAAAAAGCCACAAGGAATGCAGTAACAAGAAATCTCATCCAGATACTGTCATCTCATATGTTGTCATTGTTCATTCAGCACTATGTGTAATACATATCATAGATGTAGATGTACGTTTAAATCATACACTTCTCAGTTATGTCAAACATGAAATTTATTTAAAATACATTTTACATGATCATGAAAATGGAGATTTTGTGCAGGACATTTCAAGCTAAACAATTTTGGATTTAAGATGTCCTTGACAACAGGTTCCACAATGCTGCATGTTTTGTGACTTTAAGATTTTCTTTCACTTAAGATGGACAAAAAAACCTTGCGAATAATGATTTTTAGTATTTTGAAAATTAAGTATGATATGGTTACATTGTTGGTGCTTTATGTGAATTTTGTTGTTTATAAATTTATAATAAAGATACAGCTTGCTTTTTATCTGTACATGTATTTTCCAGTTCTTATCATATAAAATAGTTCAGTTTGAATGTATCTAAATGATTCTTTAAAGCATTAAAATAAATAAAATACTTTGTTTCAATATGAACATTAAATTCTTAAGGGAAAAATAATATGTGAATTTATAAGAATGGTGGGGGGAAATAAGTACAGGTGTAGCTAACATTTAACTAGTGAAAAGAAAATGTTGAATATTTAGCAAGGATAAGGTAAGTAATTTTGGAGTGATCAGGCTCATACGGCCATAGCTTGTCTCTGGTTTCTGGTGCTAAGCGGACAAGTCTTTGGATGGGAAATTACTTTATTGCATGATAAAACCAAGCTTGTATGGGACACCTGTCAATATTAATGTACATCTTAAGCTAGCTGGTACCAAATTCCAGCGGGATGGATTGTATCAATGCAGATATTTTAAAACACCATCAAGGGGGTCTGAACCAGTGCCTTGATTCAATGGTCGAACACTGAGGAAATCTGAGCCATGTACTCCACTAGTTTAGATCATTTTTTTCTCTCGTATTGTTTTACGAGAAGAATAATACAATATTGACAATGTACATAAAAAAGTAGACCAGTACAGGATACAGAAATATATAGTAATGAAAAGAATAATGAGAGAGAATAGTTATAGAATGGAAGCTGTACATAATGCAAAACATTAAGGGAGCTCGATGCTCCTGACCATTTATAGACTTTATTAATCTCTGGAGAAGAAGAGCTCTATATGAATAAAGATACAAGGAATCCTCTAAATTCTAAAATATTTTGATTTTTTCTTTGTTAAATCACATTTTTTGGCTAAAAGTATCATTTCAAAATATTTAAGTAGATATGATGATAATTTGTTGACAATCCCCCCCCTCCCCTTAGCCCGACCAACCGTTTCTTTTGTCATGGCCATTATTTAGCATAAAGGCGCGCGGATATGTCCGTAGAAATCTTTAAAAACGACATCAAATTTAGATGTGGAATGAAAAATGGCAATAACGAACTGTCAACCATCTCAAAAATCCATAAAGCAAAATACGAATTTAAAGCAGAGCAACGCGGACCTCTAAAAAGATAGAGGTGGGATCAGATGCCTAGGAGGAGTAAGCATCCCCTGTTGACCTGTCGCATTCGCCATGGGCTCTTTGTCACAATTAGGCATGTCATGATCGAGGTAGATGTCAAAATCGGGATAATGTCATAATGGGGAAAAAACGAAAAAGTGATAATTTGGTTCGTTTGTGATGGTCAAAATACAAACCTTATAGCTTGAGCAAACACGGACCTCCATTCATTGGATGTGGGGTCAGGTGTCTAGGAGGAGTAAGCATCCCCTGCCGACCGGTCGCACCCGCCGTGTGCTCAAGATCATGAAAACGGAAGAAACCGTAGTCAGTCCGGTGTATAAATAATGGTCTAATAAGTATGAAAAATGTCAGTCAGCATGTGTCCTAATGAAACATTGTACTTGCTGACAAGGTCATTGTATCGACCAAATGACTCGCGTAAAGATGATTTTAATCGAGGTTCTTGATATTCTTGTTCCAACAACTTGTTTGTAAGTAAGTTTATAATTATGTGTGGAGATTGGAACCTGGTTCAAAACTTCAACATAGACTGTCATAATTATGTTAAAGAAAATAATTTAAAAAATAAATTAGAAGTCATTAAGCTACAAGAAAAATTTAATTTGGTGGAGCCATGGAGAATAAATAATCCTGATGCAAGAACATATACCTGGAGTAAAAAAACACCTATCAAACAAGCTAGATTAGATTTTTTCTTAATATCTGAAGAGTTAATGTCACTTTTACATAGCATATCAATATTACCCGGTTATAGAACAGATCACTCTATTATTGAATTACAATTAAAATTTAACAATTTTACAAAAAGGTAAGGGTTTTTGGAGATTCAATAATTTTCTATTAAGAGATCCCACCTATGTCCAGAAAGTTAAAGATACAATAGCAGAAACTGAATTAGAATATAGAGAACAAGGTCATCCAGTGGAACCCGTTAAATTTTTTTTCATTTTGGGGAAATTTTTATAAAATGGGTCAAAATATTATTTTCAAAAGCAAGTCTTTGTGTTATTCAAAAGGGATTTTTTTCTGACTTTTTTGAGATTGGAAGGGGATGTAGGCAGGGGGATCCAATTTCACCATATTTGTTTATCCTATGTGCCGAAATAATGAGTATATTAATCCGAAATAATATTAATATTAAAGGTATAGTTATTAAAGGGAAGGAATATAAACTACTACAATATGCAGATGATACTGTTTTACTATTAGATGGCTAAAAAAAAAAATCACTAAAAATGCCTTATCTTTTATTGATCAGTTTGCAAAATACTCGGGTTTAAAACCCAATTATGATAAAACATTATGTGTTAAAATTGGTTTACTATCAAATTGCAAGCAAAATATTCTCCCAGAGGTTAACATAAAATGGTCCCAAGAGCCATTTACAGTTCTTGGTATAACCTACTGTATAGACCTAAACCCTATAGCCATGCATGAATTGAACTTTTTACCTAAATTATGTGAAATGAAAAAACTTGTTGCTTCTTGGTCGAAACGTCAGTTGAGTCCAGCGGGAAAAATAACTGTAATAAAATCTATTATTTTGCCAAAAATTATCCACTTAATTATTGCTCTTCCAAATCCTCCATCTTCTTATATGAAGGAGTTAGAACAACTTTTTTTCAATTAAACCTCCAAGAGTGGCAAAAAAATGTATTACACAAATCTATGAGGATGGTGGACTTAGAATGATAAATTTAAACAATTTATGTTTAAGCTTAAAGATTACATGGATTCATAGATTTCTAAATAATAAATCTGAGAAATCATTATTACTCAGTACTTTGCCAAAAATTGAAAACATTTTTTTTGTATGGAAATATGTTTACAAAAGTTTTGTCAAATTGCTGTACAAACTTGTTTTCGAAAGATGTAATTGATGCTCTATTTAAATTTAGGAAAATTGTTGAAACCGAAGTGTCTGAATCTGTTGTTCAGCCAATCTGGTATAATGAAAATTTTAAAATTAACAACAAATGTATTTTTTATGAATGCTTGGCTCAAAAAGGTGTTCTGTATGTATATGATTTCTTTAATATTAATGGCCAAATAATGCAATATGAAGATTGTTGTAATAAATTTGATGTACTGATTCCGTTTACAACCTATTATGGTATTGCTAACAATATTAAAATGTTAAAACTTCCTTATGATGTAAATATAATTATGTTCAATAATCCATATTATCCTGCTTTCTTAAAGCCAATTCTAAAAATTAAAAGGGATCGAGAGAGATATATGATATAATCACAGCTACGTCCTGGGAAAAACCAAAATATGAAACAAAATGGGAAAATGAACTTAACCTTGATGTAGACAGATTCTATTGGAAATTACATAAACGTGCACCTTTTAAGATATCTACAGATGTACAAATTCAATAGTTTCAATACAGAATTGTTCACAGAATTTTAACTACAAATGTATTTTTGAAAAGAATTGGAATCTTACAATCTGATTTATGCTCTTTTTTTGACCTACATGTATATTCTGAAACCTTGTCCCATTTATTTTGGGAGTGTACATATGTTGAAGAACTATGGAATTCTTTTTTTGACTGGATTAATGACCAAACTAATACTTTGATTGATGTTAATATTGTTGACATTTTGTTTGTTAAAGTGTCAAAGCACAAAAATATAATCAATTTAATGATCATTTTAGTAAAACGGCATGTTTATAAGAAAAGAAATAACAAAATGTTACCTTCTTTCGAAGGCTTAAAGAGAGAAATGCTGTATTATAGAAATTTAGAACATCATATGTATAAAAAAAATAACTTTTATAAACGATGGGATATTTTCTCTTCCCTTCAATAAGTGTCCTCTTTTTTTTTTTTTAAGTCTAGACTTGGGATATTCTATATTTTTTCACTTCTGTTTCTTTTCTTTGCTTTTAAACTCAAACAATCTTGGTATATAAATTTACTCTTTGTACACAACCATAAACAATGGATGAATGTGTGTGTATATGCAAAAAATGTCCCATGTACAGTTTTTTTTCACAATAATATTGTAAATTTGATGACTTCAGGGCCTCCCAACCCTGACATCAAATATTTGTTTAAGTTGTCTGGGACAATAAAATATTTAAATAAAAAAAAAAAAACAACTTGTTTGTAAGTAGTAGCTTGTCTCGTTTAATAATTGTTCGTATGTAGAGCATGCTCTTGCATAACGAATAAGCTGAGAGACATGAACCCCACAAGCAGGTGATAATGGTATATTGCTACATAAGTAAGGGATGTTGACGATGGAAAAATTGAAATCATCACGTTTATCATATAGTTAGTTTTGTTGTTAGGTTACCATTAACGACTTTTTCTAGTAAAATATCCAAATATGAATATGAGTTAACATAAGAGTGAAAGTAACAGTTGTTAATCTTATATGGATAAAACATCATCAATATATCTAAATGTGGAGTTGAAGGCCACAGCAAGGACTTTATTCTTTTCTTGCAGAAGCTTTTGAATGAAATAATTCTGCTTCGTAAGAATATAAAAATAAGTCGGCCAATAGAGGAGCACAATTTGTGCCCATGGGAATTCCGACTGATTGTTGGAAGACCTGGTCTCCAAAAACTACATAGATGTTATCTATCAGAATTTCAAGCATCTTTTTTATGTCAACTTCAGAGTAAGATGTTATCTATCAGAAATTCAAGCATCTTTTTTATGTCAACTTCAGAGTACTTGTGTGTGCAATCAGAATGGATTTAACAAAATAATTTTTTAGATTTCCAATGACAAGGCAAGAAAATTTACGAGTTCTAATTTTATTAAAGAAACAATTGTCGATGATATCAAAAAGCCTAGATATTAATTTATCACGAGGAATGGTTGTATAACGCGTTGAAAAATCGTACGTTTTGATGTTATTGATTTTGGTAAAATTTTGTGACCTCAAAGTTTCTAATAATTCTTTAGAGTTTTTAAGTATCCACATCTGATTCACACCGCTTCTGGAGTATATTGTTGTAAGTACTCTGCGTTTCTAAATCAAAGTAAATTTAGAGAGGAAATTTTGGTAAAGACAATGAATTTGAATATTATCAAGTTTGAAGAAAGAGAGGGGAATTGGAGGTGGCATTTCAATAAATGAAGCTGTGATAAAGGGCGTCAGTAACGCCGTTCATGGATCAAACATGAAAAGTAATTCAGAGCCCGAATGTTCTTTCTTTTAGTGGCAGGCTGTTGTGATGGATACTATATATTGAAGAAATATTAATAAGCAGTCTCATGCGCTCTCTTTGTGCGAAATTACGCTAAACTTTTCACAAGTATCATGAAAATTATATGATGTAAGAGTTATCTTTTTTAAACTCTTATTGACTTGTGTTGATCTACTGGGATTTATCCCTTAAGAACTTGTTCTGATTATACATGTACATGTAGTTTTTATGTTTCATTATTGACGTGGTTTCGTATAAAAAGAATGCAATAAAAAGAATTTCAATTACAACGGTTCCTATAGGAACACTCGCTCTGTTTCTCATTAATACAGAATCGACTATAAAAAAAAGACTACACATTTATTTTACGGCGTTCGAAAGAAATTTAACTTGATACTTCACCGTTTGACTGCAAGCAGCGGAGAGAAAATATTATTATTAAACGACAGATGCTTAAACAATATTTAGTCTCTCGGATTTGTACCACTAGAGTGTTGTGTATAGAAGAATTGTTTATTTTGACAAAATTTATTAATCAATGTATGATTGTTAAATACATGTTTGTTTTCATATCATCTTTGTTATAAAAATTATCAAGATCAGAATAAAACTAGATGTCAAATCTTGTGTTTTATTTTTTTAAATTCTTCTATACGTAATATAACATACTGTTCATATCAATTTTTTCAGAATTAAATGCATCTTTTTTGAAATCGGATTAAAAAAAAATTGTGATTTTTTCAGTAAAGAAAAAATTCAAATGTTTTCGATTTAAAATTTAAAATGTTTTTCTGTATTTTTATATAGAGCTGTTTTTCTCAAGGAGATTAATATAGTCTTAAAATGGCCACGACCCGAAGCTCTTAATGCATGAAATTCTTTGGATTTGTATTTAAGTTCCCTCAACACATAAGTTTGCACAACACAAGTTTGCATAATACATAAGTTTGCACAACACATAAGTTTGCACAATACATAAGTTTGCACAACACCTAAGTTTGCACAATACATAAGTTTGCACAACACATAAGTTTGCACAAAACATAAGTATGCACAATACATAAGTACATACGTATATACATGTACCTACAAAATAAGCCAAAAATATAGTGCAATGTTATGTAATTGAGAAGAGTCTTAAAGAAAAATAATCTTTTTATACTAAATCATATAGAAACTTTATAAATTTAAACGGGTGACTAATTGTGGATATACATTACTTTTCATATTCCTGGAAGATTGTTATTATTCTTTCGCGAATCATTGAAATCGTGATTTAAAAAAACCCAAGTTTTTTGAAAAAAGAACATTTTTTGGGATGTTCACGCAAGCAGCAACCTCCATTTTTACCTCCTGGGAATACTGCAAAAGATTTATTGCTATTGTGGATTCAATTTAAGAGGTCAAGAACATAAATACATCAACTTTCTTTGTTTCTATTTTTTGGACAAAACCCATGAGACCACAAAAGCCCAAAACGTTTGATGCAATACAAATGTCCATGTTATAAACAATGAGTCATCAATTTCGTTGGAAAATATTCTCTTTAAAGTTCCTTTAATAAAACAAGGCATACTCATGTAACCAAATCAACATGCGTTTTATGGATCATTATTGAATTATTAATAATTTTGTCTGCATATTAACAAATTTATTATTGAAGAATTAAAAATAAAATTTTAGAGAGAAAATTGCTGCATTTCAGTTTAAGTATATCGAGAAGCGTGACAGTGCCTAAAAAATCAAGTTCTACTACAATTATTATAATCTAAAATAATTTTTACAATACATCTAATTTTTATTGTAGAAATACTTCTATCGTAATGGACATTTAATTTATTATTGAATGTCTATGAATTTTCCATACCTATGTTTTAAATTGAATGTTTTTAACGATTGAGTTCTTTTTTCATCTTCTGAAAATGTCTATTAAACATTGTTTCCGTAGCTAATACCGGTTCCTGCATGTGTACTATGAATTCAGTGGTGTTTTTGTGCTTGAACATTTTTTGTGAGTGTTATTTTCTTCTTTGTATTGCATTTTAATAAATCCAGATTTATTTTATCTGGTCCATTGCTTGTGTTTAATACTTCTCTACTATGTTTTTCATTACTTAAACAACATGTAATACAGCTGATTCAGCGAAAGGTCCTAATGTACATTTAAATTCCATTATGCTTACCCACTCTACACCGTCATCAATCATGCAAAGTTACCGTGTACTCTGATATTCAATAGCAACATTGCGTTATCTTCCTCATTATGATAAGATGTTGATGAGTTTAATGATGGGACTGTGAACGGATGGTTAAACACATTTATTGACTGATGGGTTGATTAGAGTTTTGTTAATACTACTCTCTATTCTTGCTTGATAATACTGCTGAAAAGTAGCTAATTAAAGGCTCAACATGATATTATATTTGGTTAAATAGTAATAATAAGTTAGAGTTATTTGAATATTTGGATATGAGATAGAGATTGTTATTTTATCTTTATTTTTTAAAAAGTAACAAAATATTACAGTTGAAAAATCTAGAGTTATAGCATCGTCGCAATCCACGGCCAATATTTATGAACCTCTTCCATCTGGAGGAGTGCGGTTCACAACCAGGACGTTTATTAAAAAAAGATCGAAGTTTAACAAAAGACGTAGTAAAACATGCGATATAAAGAATTTTTCATGATTTGCAATAGTATATATGATTTTTATCCAATCAGTTTTTATGTGTTTGTATCTGTATTTTATCTGATTTCTAACCCGGAGCTTTTTATCGCCAAGACTCGGGGCTAGAAAATACACGACGAGTTGGATAAAAATCTTAATATGCAATCGTAAATCATGAAAGATCCTATATAAGTACGAAAATCCAAGAGATGATTAAATGGTTATTAAAATAACCGTAAAATGAAGTAATACTAGTAGTCACTTAAATACGAATGAAAAGTGACTGAATGGCCCCTGAACAGCGCCGTTTAAATATGACTTAAAGGTGACTGAATAACCACTGAAAAATGACGTAATGATCACATATACGGAATGGTAACTTACATGATCAATGAAATATGACTGAATGATTAGTAACTATAAAACAACTGTATGGGGACTGAATGAACAATTTAAACTATCTGCAATTCATTGACTGAAATGTACATAGATATAACTGAAAGTTGCCTTATATTTTCAACTGAGAGGTATATATTCTTCTTGTGTTTTTTCTTTGCTTTCTTATTCTTCTTTAAGCTCATTGTGTTTTGATGAGTTAAATCTTCACTGGGATGTCTAAAGGTAATGGACGGAATGAACATTCCCTAAACGTTCAATGAGAATGACTGCGAGATGACAGGTGCTAAAAAACCTCACAAATTCCAATAAAAAATAACGATATATACCTCTTTTAACCTCTTAAATTTAACATACCTAGATTCATGTCAAAAAGATGTCTACACCTGTTTTGATTTACAAACTATATAAGTTTTATAAGCTCTTTATTACATGTATACATGAATACTTATATCAGTAAAATATATTACTAGTATATAAATTTAATTTAAAAGCTTTACAACTTATTAGTGTACAAGTATACTATAGGTGATGAATACATTTTAGGTTGTAAAAGAGACTGACTAAAGAGATTGCTCCTTTAGCAGATTGCTACTCAAACGAGCTGATCACATTACAAAACCAGCAACTGTTACAGATTTGAAAACAATAAACCAAACACCGTAGAATTCCAAGTACTCCTGTTCGTCATCGCAATACTCAATAAAACAACATCACACGCGCTTTCTTCGACACTCAAGCGTTGTGATATAAAAGAGCTGTTGGGATCTCTTTGCAAAATACTGAGGTCAAAAGAAGAGCGTCTCATTGATTCAAGTGAGTGGTTTTCATATTTTTATTAAAATTAGATCTAGTTAAACCCAAGGTGACAATTCTGAGAAAATTAATGCTTGTATCCTGTAATTCAATTTATATGATATAACTTGCGTAGAGTTGTTTGCTACAGGTATTGAAATTCTCAAATTTTAAACACGATCATGCAACGTAATAGTCATCTTCATTATGCTTGTAAAACCTATCGTTTGGTTAGTGATTTTTTGGATAGTAATTGTTTTTGTTGATCTATGTGTATGTTATGGTAGAATTTTAGATACTAATATTTTAAGAGTAATCATTTATCCAGTCACTTGCTCTGTCTTTGTGATAGGTAAATAATTTCATCCAACCATCGCTAATAATGATGAAATACAACAAAAAACCAGTGCATGCACATACAGTTTGTAATTAATGAAATCTTAAGGTTGTATGGGACATCTGTCGATATTAATGTGGATTAAAGTACATTATAATTGAAATACTTTCACCGGTGTAGAATTTTCAAATTTTACAAAATTTAACCCCCCCCCAAAAAAAAGCTTTTAAAACTATATGGAAAGGTAAAAATTGTAAATCCCCTAGCGAGATTCGCACTCATGACGTACAGATTCGTAGTAAACCCTCTAACCCACTGCGCTACGCTTTTAGGTGACAATCGGGAAGTATACTACTTATATAATTAAACTTTATTTTATTGTTTATTTCGATAAACAATACGTCACAATATAGAAGTGTCCCATATCACCTCAATAGAAGACATAGCTGCATATTGTAAGGAAACTCTGTATCACAAATATATGCATCCTCTGGAAGCCTTATATTGCCTGATTTGAAAGGACCTTGTAGAACATTGGAATAAAATGCAATGCTCACATAAAGTTGATGATTTGTGATGAAAACCTATATGAACTGATGAAAAAAAACCCCATAAATTAAATGACCCAATTTTGAATATGATGTTGAACAGGTAGTTTAAGTTTTCCTTGCGATTTTGAAAGAAGACAAAGCGTTCATAACATAAATACGTTCTTTTCAAGGAGTGCATAGATATTTTATACACATCAATATATTTATTTACGACATCCTAGTAATTGGACAGAAATCTATTTGGAGCACAATATTAACCAATCGTACCCCATTCTAATTAGTATCGAAGCAATATACATGTACATGCTGTAAGATTCATCGCAAAAATAGTTTATCATTAATTAACATGCATATTCAAGAGTATAAATTTCATTTTTTTCTTTCAAATAATGCTGTAATATATGAAAGCAATATTTATAACATAATTAAATAGGTATAAAACAAACTCGGACATTTCAAGATCAACACATTAAAAGCAGTTTTTCATTTGGTTATCATTATTTTTTTTTCTCATTTTGCAAAGAGGCGCGATAAAAAGCCATTTAAAATTGCTATGGCAAATGATAGATATTACTCAGATCATTTGTATAGACTATTATATCGGAAATATCTAAAAACATATAAAACTCTTTAGGTCAGACGACACGTTATGATTATTTTTCAAATTCTCAACGGCCTGCTTATATGCCAAATAAAATTATTATAATTTATTATCAGCAATTCAAGTGCATTTTCAATAAGATTATATAGAAAATTGAATACTCTAGTATCTTGCACAATTGTCTGGTAATGTACTCTAATTTTTTGCAAGAAAGCTTGTCGAAGTAGTAGTAAATCAATAACAAATTTATGGAAAAAGTTATATAAAATTGAGGAACGTGTCGTCTGACCTTAAATAAATCACATATATACCAGTATGTCGTCAGAATGAACTTATCACGTTAATGAATCAGATTAGAATAAAAACAGGAAATACAACAAAGTACTCAAAGAACATAAACTACTTCGGACTCTTAATCATAACAGTCACTTTTCTTTCGAGTTTCATCATCAAAACTTGGATTTAAACGCTACAATAAGCAGGGTACTTAATATATATTGACCTGAATTTAAGTTTGTAGACAATTATCTGCAAGTAACCTCCTTTCTGAGTGTCTTTTATTTTGAAGAAAAAGGTCAATTGTTTATACCTTTATTGTTCTGAATTTTAAATCAGTTATTTCGGCCATATACAAAAGCAAATATGAAGCTTTGTAGACCCTACATTTAAGATGACACTGAGAAAGGATAGGCCAATGAAGAAGATAAGATACTAAGACGTGGTAAAAAGTAAACTTTGCTGACATTCAAACCATTTGACAATGCTTATTTACATGTATATCTAATTCGGTTTTTAAAGGACAATTAAAGAAAATTACTTCAAAGCACTTGATCTGCAACCATTGTATTGCGTTTATTTCAATTCAGTTAAATACATGTATATATAATTATATAAGCAAACTTTTCTTAATTTTATGTGATTGTATGCAGTTCCGAATTGCTATCACCTGACCTTGATTATACGAAGTCTTATGGTTAATTTGAAAATTAAAACTCAACAGGGCAGTATCCATTTTACAACGCGACTTTGTAATTGTATCATCCAAGTCGAATTTCAAAAACGAAAACATTGTAGCGATAAAGCGATACATTTAACGAGATATTTGTTATATTACAACTAATATCATGTTTATGCATGGATAAACTTAAATATAACTTATCAAGGGTTTACACAGTTTTAAAATGAAAATAAAACCTCCGATTTCAAAAGACTGCATAACGTTTGGAAAATTTACGATAAAAGTAATTCAAGTTTAACAATATTGTCAATTTACCGAGATTGATTTAAAAAAAAATCCTTCGATCAATTTCAATATTGATTAACCAAACGTCGTGTTTATTATTTTTTTTAAAATTTCTCAGATATTGGCGCTAACGAACGTTTATTGAGAATGATGAATCACAGACAGTAAAGACTCCCCGGTGAACAAGTGAAATCATTTTTAAGCAATGAGCATAAATTATGTATTTTAATAGTAAAATGTGATATGACGATGCAGTATTTACCAATATTTAAATCAAGCAAGAATATTATAAATCTTCTTGTCTAATTAGAGAGCGTTGGTTGGATAACACCTCGGAGTTAGGATCAGAGATACCAAATCAAATTGCCACAAACCAGAAGAGAAAGTACACTTTAAGCAAGCAGAACCCCGAAAGCGTGAAGAGCCACTTATTAATCATTGGTACACAGATATATGTGAAAAGGGATCAGATGCAAATTATGAAAGACTGTAACTTTTCCTCATATCCTACCGACGGTAAGAAAAAGATAGAGAGAAAAGAGAGATAGAGAGATAATGAAAGATATTGACAGCGAGAGCATTTCAATTTTCCCAATGTAAAAATTGCAAGAGTTTTACTATGGTAATCATTTATAATATGTTTTAAGATTCGAATTAAAAAAAATAAATAATGACATTAACAGAAACCGAAAGATCATGAAGAATTATTGCTTTTTATGTGAATATTTTTTATTTTTTTCAACTTCAAGGTAATCATAACTTTCCCAAATGGTTCAGTGTAATAAATTGATGTCATTATTTTCTAATAACATCAATTTCTCGACACTCTTATTGCTATTAATGATTAATTTTACTCGCACGGGGTTCAGCTAAACAATTCATTTGTGAAACAAAATATGTTTGTACAACTAGAAACGAGCTCGTTGCAAAGCAACGAAGAGGTCTTCCGTTGCAGTTTCCTGTCGGAAAAGGATTGTCAATCAGTCTGATTAAAAGCACCCTCTTCTCCTTACAGGGTCTGACAGGTATTGATAGGGGGTCATCTTCACCCGACCTAAAATTCTGACCAATCAGGGCTTTAGAAAATGTATTGGAATTTTTAAAATGGAGACAGGCAAATTATTTTAATCCTGCTTTCTATGTAACCCCCAGACTGAGTATTGAAGAGTTGCACCTCTCATTAACAGATAAAGTCATGTATTTGGTAAATGAGATATATATTTAGGTTGTGTGCAAATATAGAGGTTAAGTGAAGATGAATTGTTATCGATACCTATCAGACCCTGATGGGTGTAGGCAGAAGGGTGGTGATTTTAATCAGACAGGATTGTCAATATGATAAAAGTAAGTTCAGAAAATCAAAAATAAATGATGACGCCTTCTCCAACCTGAGGGTGCGCTGTACGAGAGGTGCTCAGTGGGAGGGACAACTCTCCGTATAATGTTTGGCCATGCAAGCACTCGGCATCGTTTTTGCTTCGGGGAACAAATTCATCCGAAATGTATTAACAAGCCAATAAAAGAAAAAATTAATCTTCAAAATCTAATCCGTGGTAGAGGTAGGGGAGGTGGGGGGGAGTTGTGAGGCAGCTATAACTTATTTTGTTTAATATAATTTGTTTTCAATTTGCCATAAAAATTTATATTGCCTTCTACTAAAATGTGGGTTGGGGAGGGGGGAACAATGCCCCAAAATTCAATTTCCTTTAAGTTAATTTAAGGTGAATTTTGGTTGCGAGAAAGGGGGAGAGTGCTCTCAGTGGACTAACTGGCGTTTCTGTGAGCAACCTCACAAATAATTCCCCCCCCCCTCCCCACTAAGAAAAACAAAATCATAACTAAAGTATTTATCTACAGACACAACTTATGAAATTTCCTTCAATGACCTTGAACTTTACAAAATAACCTTGAAACAAAATCATAACACACACTTAGGTCATAGGCAATCTTTGTGTAAAGTAAGATCTTTCAATGTTTGGAGGGCGCCTTGTTTAGAAAGCTACATTACAGAAATAATTTGTTCACTTAAGGTCTACACCGCGCCCTGCCGCCGGAAATCGGTGTCACTAGTGCTTAATTTGGCGCCGGAATCCTTAAGGGATTACCCGTCCCCCGAGAAATCCGGGCTCACCTAATGGGCACAAGTCAACACTTAGGTCATAAGCAATCATTGTGTGAAGTAAGAACTTTTAATATTTGGAGGACGTCTTGTTTAGAACGCTACATTTCAGAAATAATTTGTTCACTTAAGGTCTACTCTGTGCCATAGCGCCGGAAATCGGTGTCATTAGTGACTAATTTGACGCCGGAATCCTCAAGGGATTACCCGTCCCCCGAGGAATCCGGGTTCATCTAATGAGCACAAGTCCTAGTTTGGGCGCAGGGCGCCATGTTTAGAACGCTACATTACAGAAATAATTTGTTCACTTAAGGTCTACTCCGCGTCCTGGCGCCGGAAATCGGTGTCACTAGTGCCTAATTTGGCGCCGGAATCCTCAAGGGATTACCCGTCCCCCGAGGAATCCGGGCTCACCTAATGAGCAGAAGTCCTTGTTTGGGGACAGGGCGCCTTGTTTAGAACGCTACATTACAGAAATAATTTGTTTTCTTAAGGTCTACTCCGCGCCCTGGCGCCGGAAATCGTTGTCACTAGTGCCTAATTTGGCGCCGGAATCCTCGAGGGTACACCCGTTCTCGAGGAATCCGGGCTCACCTTATGAGCACAAGTCCTAGTGTGGGTGCAAGGCGGCATAATAATTTCAGTTGTTTAACATCGGGATCGGAAAACGCTTGAAAAATAGTGACCTGTTAATTCAAGAATGCACATTTTGTCTCACGCGTAAGAATTTCGATCGAAAGATTCATTCAGTAATGCAGTTGACCTCGATGAACTGACCTCAATCATAAGAAGATGCTCCATGAACTGACCTCGACCTATTGATGTTGCATAATAGTAGCTAGGAAGACGGCTTGATTTATAATAAAGCGACATCAATAGCAAGTTATGATGGCATTCAATGTTTTTCAGTCGCATTAAATTATTTTAATACAACTCTTTCTTTGTATACGTGTTAATGCTCTTTGAAGAGCCCTACTCAGTATTCTAAAGAAGAAGATACATTAACATTTAATAATTACGTTAAAAATATAAAATTAGACAAGGAGTTAACGAACGGCTTTTCCCAAATTTATTTAAAAATTAAATTTGTTGACGGTTTATAATAATGAAATTATGGTGTACAGATTCAAAATAATCTATATTTTGTAAAAATACAGTACTTATTTTATTATTTTACATCAAACTGATCATGTTGATTGCTTCTAGCTATCAATATATCATTATTGCCGATCATTCCTTTAAAAGGAATACTTGTTTTTTGTTAGTGCGTTGGAGTTAGTGCTGGCTAGCTTTACTCTGGTAGTGAGCTATCATGGTACATGTATTTCAAAGAAACAAGAAATCTGTCGACACTTGCAGTACTTTGATGATTTCTATGGCGACCGACTGCGTTGCATAATGTAGTCGTATTTCATAACTTCTTAATCCGAGAACAATTTTCCTTTGACTTAAAACTTTTAAGTATAATATATTATTCCGTTCATATCTGTAGAAGTTTAGCGTGTTCAACAGGTTGATTTATTAGCAACATTATCCGATTACGATTTCGCACCTACATGTATAATGTGAAGATGATTGACTTCGAATAATAGCCTTATTGTTTAACAATTGACCACTGTAGTGAAAGCACACTTCGATACTCAATAATATTCGATATTGTTACTCAATTACATAACAATTGATGATCTGCAGCCATATAAACATAACCCGACTGGGGCTATAGATGTTCTCAGCTGTGTGCGCTGTTCAAAGCGACACAATATTTTCGGTCGCACGCTGCGATTGAATTAACACAGACTGACCGAATAAACAAACGGGTGGGAAAGTGAAAATGTTACACATAAGAAGTCGCCAAAAAATGATTTTCGTCAAATCTGATTATCTTTTTGCCAATTAAAAAAAATCCGAATGCCTCAATTCAGGACACCTTTTATCGTGCCAGCACCTACCGCAAACATGAAACATGGAACTTTGATTATAATAAACTACCTTGTGCGCAATCGTATTAATCATTGCTAAATCAACTGTACATGTAAAATAAATTTATCTTTTCATCTTAAACCAATATCATAGTTGAAATCATAAAAGAAAATAGTTGTGTTCGTACAAAAGTCTGAAACATGCACTCGCGCGGGATCTCCTCGGCCATGTGCGAGGGATGATCATCATTTAAAAGTTTTAATATTTGTGGGTTGTTTGTTGATTTAAAACAATATTTGTACAGATTTATAAACATTTTAGACCTACAAACCAACCATTAATTTAAGACTGACGAAGTTTCCGATTTGTAGTAATATCGCCTTTATAAATTTTCAGAACATCTTCTTACACTCTAATGTTCAATTAAATAAAAACAAGATGGACAAACTCTTATAACATGAAGAAATTAAAAGAGATCTTGTATTTTATTTACGGGTATGTAAACTAAAACAATTCTAGAGTGCGCGGCTAAATAAACTCATATATGAGAGACGCATTTCTCGTGTATTAGATAACCGCTGACCGCTAGTTAGCCCCGTCGCGACCATGGTGACCGATTTTCTAGGCCGCGGGTGAGGGATAGCTTACGTAACGGTACACACACAGTTCTTATTCAAGGTAGATTTTAAATGCATGCAGTATGAAAACTCAATTGTAATACATAGATTTATTTTAAATCCGTAGTTTGTGTTTTACTACAAAGGAAGAAGAATGTTTTGTTTTCCGATTCTCGTTTTAGGGATTGTGCACTTTAAGAACTTAACAAAACTGACATAAACTCCAAAAAAAAATCTATTCTAAAAAAAAAATTTCCTGTATAAACCAGCATGCTTTCTATGGTAACTTTATGCCAGTTGCACGCACATAGACTTTCGTTAACTTGCCAAATTAAACGAGGTACATGTTAACATGTACAGCTTTTTACACTCATACAACACAAATCACCAACAAAATAACATTGTAACGACCTTTATGAGATCCCAACAAACAACTTTTCCAGCAACAGCCATATCGAAATCCTAACCGTTTTTGAGTTATTAAGCAAAAACTTTCAAGCGCTATTGGCCCTTAATTTTAGGGGCCAGCCCTTTTTTATTGGTGTCAAATGAAAGCCCTTAACATTCTGCACAACTTTTATTCTACATGTCTTAACAAAATATTTTTCGTTTAAAAGATACAAAGCAAAATATGTCTAAATTTTCGCACTTTTTGGAATCCTATTTTTTGACCCCCTACCTTTTTCTAAATAACAAACGTAATCGAAAAACAAAAATCGATGTGCACAACTTCAATGTCTCTGTTATTCAAATTCGCTGGATTCCCATTCCCTGCTATCATAGTCTCGGAGCCTTTGTCTGGAAACCAAAGGCCCTAAAAAAATTTAAAAGGGGAATAACTCGTTAACGGAAGAGGAATTTTAAAGTTTATGAAATGTTTTAGATAGTGTTTTGTAATGTCTATAAGCCCTGAAAATTTGAGCAAAAACCGTTCAGAAATGAGCAAGATATGAAGCCTCAAAGTTCGCGTCTAGGAAGAAAAAAAAAAAAAAAAGAAAAACTAGAGCAACGCTCGTTGCAAAGCAACGAGTGGGTCTTCCGTTAATGTCGAAAGAAAAGCTAGATGTTCCTGTAAGAAGCAGAGCTCTAAAACCAATACCAGGAGTTTTAAAACAAAAATATATATAAAATAGAATTATTCTTGGTACGACTTAACAAAATCCGAATGACTTTAGGTACGAATTAACAAAAACCTTTACGATTTCAAGAACGACTTGACAAAAAAAATCCGAATGTGTTTAAGAACGACTTAACAAACATCGAATCACTCTAGGTACGAGTTAGTTGAACTTTGAACATAACAGCATTTTCTTATCCAAGAATGTGGAATCAAAATTTCCGGAAAAATCAATTTTTAAACCCCTATATCTCTGTAATGCATCGTACGATTTTAGAACGGATTTCAGATTTGAATTAAGCTTAATAAGTTGAAGATTTTTGCTTCAATAATACATAACAAATTATTTTTCAGTAAATAGTTATTATTAAAAGACTTTGTAGCCCTCCTGGCCCCTAATTTGAGGGGCCAGCCCCTTTTTCTTGATATCAAATAAAAGGTCTCGTAAATATAAACACATTTTGTGCTACAAGTGTTTACAAATTGTTGACCGTTCTAAAGATATCTGAACAAATGTGTTTTAGGGGCCGACCCTTAAACTCCTTACTGGGGCCACCAACGAAAAAAATTTAGGTATCAGCTTGTTGAGAACATTATTTTGAGCAACTTTTGTTCTACAATGCTTTTCAAAATATTTCTCCTTTTCTATATATTAATGATCAAAGTTTTGGACTTCTGGCCCCTTAAAACCCCTAATTCCGTAACATATGACTAAGGTATGGTTTTGTATAGATAAACAGCTGTACAATAAACATTTTTGCTTCTATAATTGATAACAAATTATTGTTCAGTAAAGAGTTATTGCAAAAGGACTTTGGAGCCCTCTTTGCCCCTAATTTGAGGGGCCAGCCCCTTTTTCTTGATATCAAATGAAAGCCCGTGGAAATAGAAACAACTTTTGCATTACATGTTTTAACAAAATATTTACAGGTTTAAAAATATTTCAGAAAATGTGCAAAATATTTGTAAAAAAAATTGGTGTCAATTTTCGACCTCAGGCGAGCTTCAGCGTCTTGCGTATTATCCATATTATAAAACAATGCGGTACATCTACAGACTTTCATCTACAATCCCTGAAAATTTCAACTTTCTATCGTGAATAGTTTCAGAGGAGTTGCGTGGACAAAATGACCCTTAAAATTTCATTAAATCGTCAATATCTTAAACCGGAAGTGACGTCATCAAAAAATGTAACTAAAAACATTCGTCCCCTACGATGCTGTATAAGTCCTGAAAATTTGGTGCAAATCGGATAAATAGTTTTCGAGAAATTAAGCTTTAAAGAAGGCAGAAAAAGAATATTAAGAATAATAATAATAATAGAAAGAAACAGTAGAATAACAAGAGGGTCTTCCGTTGGAAACGGAAGACCCTAATAAGAATAATCTTACAAGCACAATAATAGTAAGGTCTTCCGTTGGAAACGGAAGACCTTAATTATCATAACTCAATCAACTGAAATCAAGGATTGGGGGGGGGGGTGTTTCTTTTTTTCACACAGTTTATGGCAAACCAATAACTTTTTTACATGTGTTCTTTTTACTGTGTGTGAACATACATACTAAGACAATGCCGTGTATTAACCTAATCAATTTAGAATTTGTTGGCGTGTAATGAATATAACTTAGTGGATAATGAATAAATATGAATCCGATGAAAATTGAATAGAGTTTGCCCACGATTACAAACCGCATATTTGAGACTGGTCGTAGGTTTCTGACTTTTTGGAGAAAATTCATGAAATAATCTACAAAAAATAGTCATATTAAAAATATGCATTTAGAAAGTCTCGTAAGTTTTTAACAGGTAGCTGCGCGACGAACAAGTACCAAATAAGGTTTCTTGTAAATTTTATCCATATTGTTAAAAAGTATTATGTTTTCCCCATATATTTATTATATCAGTTCATTCCAAATATAAGGAAACAGATGATAAGTTCGACAGCTGATAATATAAGACTAATGGTTCTTGTTTTACCACTTTACATGTTCATATGGGGAATGAAGCCAATTAGCATGCAGCTTATATTTTATTCATACATTTTTATTCCAACAGATTTAACAAAGTTGAATTTTAAAGACAAAAACATTGTAGTGGTATAGCGAAAAAATTGAACGAGTTATTTGTTATATTACAAGTAATATCATGTTTATGCACCTGAAATAGGTAATAAGTTCAACAGCTGGTAATATTAGATTAATGGTTCTTGTTTACCACTTTACATGTACATATGGGAAATGAATACAATTAGCATACATCGTATATTTTATTCATATATTTTTATTCCAACAACTTTAACAAATATTAACATTATCAGATACGAAACATAATTGGGTCATTAATATTTCAAATTATTTCACGGTTCTATTGGTTCATCAACTTGAAGGTAAAATGCAGGCTTGTTTGGACTCGAAAATATTTGATTTTGAATTATTAAGCGAATCAATAATAGTTAGGGACAAAGTGAATCTTGAAATTGTACTTATTTGAGAATGTGTGGTTGTATGCGTGTTTTTTAAGAATAAAAAATGAAAAACCAAAGTTTGACTGCAAGTTCCTATCAAAATAAAAGCAATGAACTGTGCTAAAACGGATCTTTGCTATTTGGATACAAGACCTATTTGACAAACAATCCAACCTGATTACATGTATAACACAGTAAATAACAAAAAGAATAAATTTCATAATATACTCTCACAATGGAGTGCTCTACGTGCCTACTAGGTGAATTATATTGCAACGCCACCCATGACGGCGTGCAGTGTTGGAACTACACTCTGGCAGGAACAATAGCCATTGGGGCGTGTCCAGAGAACCATCCCTTTTATGCAATATTTGATGATCCGGAAGGTAGGCAAAATCATCTTTTAGAACACTACTTAATAAAACATGAATATTTCGTGCTAATTTAGAAAATACATACGGTTCTCCAATAAGTCCAGGAAATAAACGGATTTTTGAAGCTATTAATAACAAAAGCTCTAAAAAACGGTCTTAATGAACTAAAGCATGAACTTTTTCATGATTTACAGGTTATTCCTACAGAAAATGTGAAACTAACGGTCAGTGGTGGAACAATAGCCAATCTGGAACTCATGATTTCGTTAAATCGAATTATCTTCCCTGTGTTTCTCCTAATACCATAAAACAATTCAGAAGTGATGTACGTCAAACCTATTAAAAAGAATTGAATTGTTTGATATGTACTTTACATCATCTTGACTATCAATTTATTTGATTTGAGGTTGAAGTAAGGAAAAAACTCTTTATATAACTTTGAAAGGACAGAAAATATATACTCTAATAAAAAGTTTAGATACGGTAGATAACCGAATACCATAATATTGGATAATTCAACATGACCAGGATAAATTTTAAACATAATAATAAATTAAACATTTTTCTTTTAATTTTTA
Source organism: Magallana ariakensis (assembly GCA_020458035.1). NCBI lineage: Eukaryota > Metazoa > Mollusca > Bivalvia > Ostreida > Ostreidae > Magallana > Magallana ariakensis. The sequence continues at coordinate 52,548,330 of CM035817.1, read as the reverse complement.
TTAATGGTAGAATTGTAGAGTATTTCAGGTTTCTTTGATACGTATACAAACACTACAATGAACAATGATGGCCTATTTTACGTTTTAATTTTAGAGCCTGCACTGGCCGAGAATAACGTATATCTTCATCAGTGGATACGCATTATCAATATTGCTCCTCGTAATTGCATTGATCATCTTTGGAAAATTCAGGTATGTTTACTAGTCAATTTATCATGAGTAGAAATCAAAGAATAAAAAAAGTCTGATCTGTCAGATATAACATTCTTACCTGGCCCAATAGGCAACGTGATTTTATGCCATCACGTGGGGTTAGCCGTCGGTTTGGTTATAGTCATTTCATTAAAATATTTTTCTCCACAAACACTAATTAAATTTCATTTAACCGTTTGTGTATTGTGTGATTCATGCTGGCTGAAAACGATCCACTTTTTGACTCGATGAAAAGCATGCAGCTACTTTAACTAGAACAGTAGATATATGTATACATGTAATAGTAAAATTCTCGCCATCAACTCGGCTTTAAGCGAAGCTTTATTGGGGTTTTCAGAATGACATGCCTTATTATCTATTATCATTTATTACAATATTAGATCTACAACATATTACTTCAGTATTTGGAAAAATATCAGGGACATATGCGAACTTTTAATTGAAACGTTTATTTATTTTCATGAAGTGGTTGTAGCATGCTATGGAAAACATTATTAAAAGTATGACTTCTAAATCGATTTTCTGTTGTTTCTTTTAAGCTGTGTAGCCACTCTCTAGAATATCGTCCATGATAGAAATTTCTCATCCCATTTACATTTTGTCAACTGTAAATGTAGCCTAGACAGATAAGATTGTTTCCTGGTGATCGTCCTGTTCATAAAATATAAAAACCTGATATATTTCAGACAACTCTGGTGCAAACGTGTCTTTATTCATTCCAACTTGTTCTCATCATACATTTTGAATGGATTTGCATGGATTGCAGTTTACACAATACCAACGGTTTATCCCCGCTTTCCGGTAAATATGACTGTTTAAACATCGATATTAGTATTGCACACATTTGATTCACACAGATGTGCATGGAATTCTCCTGTCCATGGGTTATAAGGACGTTTTTTGTATTGGAATCAAACTTTATTTCCAGAATGCATTGCTTTACGTTGGATTGTACACATGGAGTTGCTGTTACGGTTGGATGCTGGCCGAAGGAATATTTTTGCACTTCTGTGTGGCGAACGCTTTTTCTAATAAGAAAACTCTGGTGATAGTTGGTTGCATCGTCGGCTGGGGTAATTACATGTATTCAACTCCTTAGAAAAAAAACTTATAAAGTAGAATTAACAAGAAAAGATACCAAACAATAACCAACAAATTAGAATTCTTGCAGAAAGGATCAACTAATAGGATTTGCAAAATTAATAATAAAGTTTGTTCTAGTCAAACCTCTTGAGTAGGGCTTGAAAGGAATATATATTTGCCAATGTCCCCATTCTCGCTAAAAAAAAAGAAGAGAAAAAGACGGAAGAAAATAGTTTCAGAGTATATCACTTGAAAGCTCACTATTCAGAAATATTGAGTCTGAACTCAATGTCAGCAAAATGATAGAAAGTCATGCGTTCAAAACAATACATTTCTTTGTAATGGTGTACTTATGCCCAAACCAATCACTGTAAATAAACAAAAAATAAAGTTTATGCTCGTTAAGGTATATGCATAATTAAAATCGTATTTCGCTTTATGGATTTTTGAGATGGTTGACAGTTTGTTATTGTCATTTTTTAAACAAGTATTTGAACTTAGCTATGGTAAGGATAAGGGCCCTCAGACCTTCAGTTAAAAAACATCACCTATTCTTAAAATATTTTACATTGGCTGAATAAGTGAAACGTTATTTTGAAATGTGAGAAACCCTCTTTTGTTTAGTGAGGGCCCTGAAACGTATTCTTTCTTTGGTTGTCGTCTTTGTAGCCAGTAAATTAAAAAAATGATTTTCTCTTTTAATCTTAATGAATATAATGAATTTTTCTTATATTAACTCTATACATATACTTTAGAAGTTGCTAAATATAACGTAGTAGAGAAGATTTCTTTAAAATTAGCTATTATGGCTTTTATTATATTAAGCACTTTTTCATTTCCTACAATTCTCTTCGCTTGTATTTCAGTTTTTCCTGCCATTTCAACGGGAACATATGTAGGGTTGGTGGAAAAAGAAGGATTAAATATCAAGTAATTTTAAATTTAAAGGAATAATGGCTCATATAATCATTCATAGTTAAGGATCTTTTCATCTTTAACTGTTATTTGAAAATCTTGGCAAACAGAAACATGTTAATAAAAGGTTTGTTCGTTTATTTATTTATAGGTTAAAGACATTGGTTAAAAAAATTATTTGGGTTTAGAAGGAAGTACTGTATTTATGTTTGTTAGATTTTGACAGAAAAAGTTCCAACCTAGTATGATATTATTTTTTTTCCTAGTGATTTGACGAAATATATGGAGTATTTATGGATTATACTTGTTCCTGTCATCCTTTCCCAGTTGGTACGTCCACGCTTCTAACTAATCAATTTACATTAAAATCAATATGAGTTTGTTCTAAGAAATTAGACCTCCCCCACAATGTTTTTTTTGTTTACGAACTTAATAGAGGTATTCCGCCGTCCTATGTTTTGTATACTAGACTAATAAGGTCATTTTAAACTTGACTTTTCACATTAACAGAATATTAAATGATATGATAATTAGCACAAAGAGGTACTAGTTACGAAATTCAGAGCATATAAAGATACAACATTGTTACAGAAAACTACCATACTTTCGATTAATTGGAGCATTAGAAAATAAAACATTAAACATTGGTGAAGCAAAAATAGATTTTTGAATGAAAAATTAAGATACAATTATGAAGGGAAAAAGGGGGATGATAAGCCTTGTTATAGATTGTATTGTGAAATTCTTTGATATCCGTTCATTAATATCCGTTGGTGAGCGTAAATAAATGGGCCGTAAGACTTTCTTCTTGACGTCTAAGGTATAAATCAACACAATCTGCTGCTCTTTCAACTTCACTGTTCACTGTTGCCTCGTTTGTAGTAATGAGATGGTAAACGGAAGAGAATATATATATATATATATATATATATATATATATATATATATATATATATATATATATATATATATATATATATATATATATATATCGTTCTGATCCTCTCAAATTGTCGTTTAACTGTTAACTGTATTCCACCTGTATCTCAAACGACCGTGTAGTGCGCGGCCAGCGCTCTAGGGTCCGTTCGTCATCGAAAGCAAGATTTTGTCTTGCCTAGATGGTCGAGTGGTAAGAGCGGTTGCCGCTCACTGCCAGGAGAGAGGGTTCCATAGGTCGTGAGTTCAAGCGCCTGCCGCGGCGGAAGTGGAGTTCCAATATAGTTAATTTCCTAAACTATATGTATATCTATATCCTTCACTATGGGCAGGTATATGTCAACTTAAGAGTTATTGCAATGTTTGTATATATATATATATATATATATATATATATATATATATATATATATATATATATATATATAGTTAAATCCAAAAAAAAAGTTTATAAAAAGGAAACACTTTAAATTGCCCGCGTCCGATTGTTTTAATTCGTTGAGAAGGAGAATATGTACTATAGTCAGCGATGAAGAAACAAGAAATCAACGTCTCAACGAATTAAAACAATTGAAACCCGAATATAGCCCCGGTGGTCAGTAATCTCAACGGAGTTCTCAAAACAGATGAAGATATGGCTCGCGTTTTATCTAAATTCAAGATTATTAACAGTAAAAGGCAACCAAAGAACCTTAAGAGGATACTCTGTTCATCTACAATTAACACGTCAATAAAAACGGTATCTAAATGTGGAGACATACGATGCGGCACGTGTTCGTTTTTGAAACAAGGCAGCTCTATTGACTTCAGGGGAAAACGATTCCGCATAAATTCGGACATGTCATGTCAATCCAAAAATTTAATATATACCATTATATGTGATGGCTGCAACCAATTTTATATCGGCGAAACAGGGACTACATTAAGAACTAGAATCCGGGTGCATAAACAACAGATTAGAGATCCAGAGTACCGAAAAATAAAACTCAGCGAGCACATTGATGTATGCGTACGCGGGCAATTTAAAGTGTCTCCTTTTTATAAACTTTTTACAGAGAGTGTAACAGAAAGAAGAGAAAAAGAAAAACATTTTATTCAAACTTTAAAACCTAGCCTCAACAGACTGCTATGATTTAATTAAGCTTAATGTGTATTGTGTATATATATTTCATTGAATGACGCTATAGATTACGCGGCAATATCCCTCTTCAACTATAACTATGACGTCATTGTATTGTAGACGTCACCAAGGAACGTTATTGTTATTTTTAAAACGTCTGAAGATTTAATGAAAGCGCTAACGTTTTACTCTGTGTTGTCTTTCATTTTTTAAATTTTCTTTATATATATATATTGCAATTTGATATTAAAACAATTTCGTATTTAGCTCGCCTGAGCTGAAGACGCAAGTTAACTTTTCTTATGAAAATTTGTCCGTTGTCTGTCGTTGTCGTTGGTGTTGTCATAGACTTTTCACATTTTCGTTTTCTTCTCCAGAACCACTTAGTCGGTTTTAACTTAACTTGGCATTAAGCATCTTAAGGTGAAAACTTCTCAGGTTCGTTCAAATGAATGGCAAGGTCCCATTTAAAGGAGAGATAAATTTGAATTATTGAAAAATTGTTGAATATTTTCGAATATCTTCTTCTAAAAAATATTCCGGCCAGAAAAACTGGTGAAAAATTGTTTTCGGGTAGTGTAGATTGAAGTTTGTCATAATCGTGATCGATATAGTTGGGGCACAAATTGAGGGTGGTTCCATTTTTTACATAGGATAATAAAGAGAAAAATTACTAAAAAATTTCAACTTTAAAACCAATTGGTCAGAAAAGCTGTAACTTGTATGGAAGCTTCCTCAGGTAGTGTAGATTCAAGTTTGTTCAAATCATGATCCCCGAGGAGTAGGATGGGCCACAATAGAGGGGTGGGGATGGTGATGTCAAATTTTACAATGTCGAGTGATAGTAGAAAAAATCTTAATAATCTTTTTTCTCAAAATCCACATGACCAGGAAATCTGTAAATTGTGTGAAAGTATCCTTAGGTGTTATAGATTCCAGTTTGTTGAGACACATCACGATTCCTGGGGATTGAGGTGGTACAATTTAAAGTCTTTATAAACAAGATATTCTTTACAAAGTTGTGAAAATATTTTGTTTGTGACTCTCTAAAAATAGTCTAAATCTTTTCAGGTGAATTATGGCTATTGTTTCTCAGGTGAGCGATGTGGCTCCTGGGACTCTTGTTTAAAGATTCTGTATTATTATTTGTTATTCAGACTTTGTTGTAAACACATTGCAGTTAAACATCATGTTCCTTATCAACATTATAAGAATACTGCGATCTAAAGTACAAAGAGGGGACAATAGAAACTACTCACGATACAAGTAAGAATAGGTTTTTACGTTTATCAAAGTAAATATAATTGCATTGTCAAGAATATTTGTATATTTCAAATGGTTTTATTGTTTGTTTGGACGTTCCATTTACTTTTTTTACGATTTTCTTTTCTGTTTTTGTTTTTATTTGTTAGAAAAATTGTCCGCGCCATCTTAATTCTGATACCTCTCCTGGGATTGCAAAACCTCACAGTGGCAGTGAACTATGACTCGGTGTATTATAAATACTTCGCTGCAGTCATGAAATCTTACCAGGTCTGCGTTTTATTTTAAAATATTTAAAAAAACTATATTATATAACAATAATTACTGGTACATGTATCTTGTTAAGTGTTTACATACAGTGACCATATGTTTGGTTATTGGATGTCACAGAGATTTATCTGTTTTCATTAGTAGTTGTGCTGTTAATAAAATTTGTTTTTTTTAAATTGATGAACAAAATGAGTTTAGAGCATACATCGGCCTTTTTTCTTTAACAAAACATTCTATGTTATATCTGTTTTATCACTTGTGACAACAACAGTTTTTCTTTCCTATCTGTTTTAGGGAGCTGTTGTTGCTGTTTTGTTCTGTTTCGTGAACAGAGAGGTAAATTGTTTATTGCTTATCAACGCATTACAAATATTGAATCCTTGTCCCCGTGATCGGCAGTGGTTGTATGTGATATAGTATGGTGGTCGCCCGCTTGCACACGTGGGTTTTCTCCGGGCACTCCGTCTTCGTCCCACGTTAATGACCCCTCGCGTTAACATCCGTGCCAACGAAAGATATAGATATAAGTTGTAGAACTTGTTTATCAATCGTTATAAAATTAATAAAGTTCAGGTTCAGGTACTTGACATGTTTTGCATAAATAATGGAAAAAGATGGAAAGGTATGCATCAAATACCTCTAACAATAATAATAAAAGGACTTAAGTGTGAAAAAAATCACATATAACACTTCCTGCAAAAATAAACATGTATACTCTTTATCAACAACAAAGATTTGAAAAACAAATATGTGTAGGAGTTTAAGAGTGGTTGTGCTAACATTAAACGACTGACTGACTGATTGACTGACAGACATTGTGACTGACAGTCTGACGGACTGATGGATCAAAACATTAGACCCACAGAACTTATTTCGTGGAGTATGATTAAGTGTTATAGTTTTCTTAAGGAGGCTTAGTCGTCAATAAATTACCAATCATATAAACCTTTAATCTCTAGGTATTATTTTATAGCTATAATATATCATTAAGTGAAGAAAAATTCCATACATTTTAGGTTTAAAATGTTAACGTTTTACTAATCTTAATACGGAGCTATTCTTCTATGGGATATAAATATAGTCTAAAAATTGGGTTCATTTTAATAATGAACCATTACAACTGATGACTATCACACAATATAAACACACATTTCATAAGAAGAATGCTATGATATCCACAAATAATTTCCAGATTTGCGAGTTATCCTACCTTGCTGAGGTTAGGGCAACCTTAAAAAATTATATAAAATAATTTCCGTAGTCCTTAGCCTGGAAACGCACACGCCTAAACCTTCGTTCATAATATAGACATTGATTTTGTAGGTTTTAAGAGTTGTGAACAATAGGATCACCACTTGGAGAAGACTCTCTGCAAGTTTGTCAAGGGAAAAAGTTTCCATTATGTTCAACATGAGAAGGAGTAGTGGCAATCAGATTCCTAGCCGCGAAAAACTTGAACCAGACCCTCTCCTGTAATGACATGTTGCCATCTCTTACCTAACCAAGATCCCTACGAACAGCAAATAGTCACACTGATTTTTGTTGGAAATTTGTTCAAGAAAAAACTCGGCTGTCCGAGACATAATTATTTTCCGCTGTAATATTGACAGCCGTCTATCAGCACCCCTTTTTCAGTTTTCTCTTTTAACTTCGAATAGGAGCGGGTCGACAACCATGGTTAGCGAATATTATCTCTCATGAATCCTTAAATTGCAATTTTTATTGCGTGTAATTGACAATCATGTGGGTTTTTTAAATTCAAGGACGCAACGTTTCTTTAAATGTACTATAACATATTAGAAATAATATATCAACTTAGTATATGTATGTTAATGATTATTTTATGATGTTTTTTTTTTAAATCAAATTTGATGTATGTTGTTTAAAAAATGGTTTAAAAAAATAAAATCATTAAAAAAAACGAGGGGCTCCGAATCATGAGAGGTTGTTGTGAAATGTAAAATTATGCTTGTATAATTGTACTTTACATTGACATTTTTAAACTCTTTTCATGAATAAAGTCGTGTTTAATAAGAAGAATGTACTTTCTTGAGTCAGTCAACGTGAGAGAGGATCAAATACATTAGCCATGGTTTGTAACGAGGGGGATGATTTTGCTACTTTTTGGATTGAGAAATCAAATATGAGTCGGACATTTAGTGGGGGGGGGGGTGGAGTTGGTTTTTGTAATACCTGTACATATTTGAGAGAAGAGCATCATGCTCCTTTATTTTACAATTGGTTGCTTTCTTCACCAATCATACATATTAGAGGAATATAAAAGTCAATATATCTAGACCCAAAGCCTCTAACAAATGTAAGCTAACACGTATGATATGTTATCAATGACTTTTACAAATCAAAAGTTAATGATCTATTTACTTATAGATATTATGGACTCTATTCTTTGTACTTTATCACATATGAATCGGATGAGAGCTGTCAAATATTATAAGTATTAATTCAATTCAATTCAGTTTATTCACTTAAACCATGAGATGGTACATGAGGTCAATCAGTATATACAGTTCAAAAGTCAGAGGTACATTTTATAAATGAATAGATGGGTAGTAAATAAATAGTAAACAAGCATAAATATACAATATATACCATGAAAATAGAAATAAGTAGAATTATGGAGGACAGACTATTATATTACAAACATTGTACCTAACTTAATTCTGCTAATCGGAACTTATTTTTTTCCCATTAGCGTTAGCTAATAAATTATCAGCAAAATTAAGTCCTAAAAATGTTGAATTTAAACCAGAATAAATTTGACTTTTGTAATCGCCATGACCTATACTTGGGCTACACATAGATTTAAGTAAATGGAGTGGATCCACATTTTACTTTATTATTAAACCTTAACCTCCCACATCTGTGCTTTTTATGGTTTAATGTACTAATGGTGTTGTTCTACTGGGGATTTATCCCGTAATAGCTTCTTAAGGTCTTCCGTTTCCAACGAAAGACTTTATTGTTCTCGTACCGTTTCTTCTTCTTCTTATTTTTTTTCCCAATTTTTGTGCACGCGATTTCTCAGAAACTATTCGACCGATTTCGACCATTTTGGGACGTGATCTGAATTTTATATACTTTTGGAATTTTTGTTGTCGTCACTTTCGGTCCCGATTTAAGGCCGATTTTGTAATTTTTTACGACTTATTTTGTGCAGAGCTGATCTCAGAAACTAAAAGATATGACTACGAAATTTTCAGAATAGGTAGATCATAGTTTGATGTTGTGCACTATTATTTTGTTAAACGCCAGTGGCGCAATTTCTTGGAGCTCGCATAAGCACGAAAATTGAGTACGAATTTTGAATTAAAATTTGTGTACGTTTTGGTCTGTATCTTTTTATCAGTTGATATTTTGTTAAGACATATATTAACAACAGTGGTGGACAATTAAACGTTCTTTCCAAAGAAATCATTAAAAAGGGACTCGTAAAGTCTATAACAAATAACTTAAAAACGATAAAGATTTTGTTATGCATTATAGAAGCAAAGTTGTTATTCGTAACAATACCTGTTTGAAAAAATTATTGACACGCGCATTTATTACGTATTTGGGGATTTTTAGGGGCCAAAATCGTTAAACTTTGACACAATATATCTAAAATGGGAGACATATTTTGTTAAGCATTGTAGAAGAGAATATATGTGCATTGATGGTTCTAATCGATTCCACTATTCAAAACACCAATGTCTGTCCCCATTAAGGGTCTAGAGGGATGTCCCCTAAAATATTCAATCAATTGTTTCTAAAAAATGAACAACAATTTTAGATGAAGGTAAGAACAAAAAATGTTAGTATTCTAAGACCTTCTCAAGAAAATCAAGAAAAAGGGACTGGCACCTTTAATTAGGGGCCAAGAGACTCTTAAACTCTATTACGAATAACTTATAAACGATCAAGATTTTATAATGCATTATAGAAGCAAAGTTGTTGATCGCTACAAAATTTGTTTGAAAAACTCATCGCTACATCCATTTATAAGAACAAAAAATAAAAGTATTCCTAAGACCTTTCGTATAAAATCAAGAAAAAGAGGCTGACCCCTTTAATTACGGGTCGATACACTCGTAAACTGTATTACAAATAACCTATAAACGATACAGATTTTGTAATGCATTATAGAAGCAAAGTTGTTATTCATAACAATAACTATCAGAAAAAATAATAGCGACGCCCATTTATTACGTAATTTGGGATTTTTAAGGGCCAAAGTCGTTAAACTTTGACGCAATATACCTAGAGATGGAGACATATTTTGTGAAGCATTGTAGAAGAGAAAATGTCTACATTGATGATTCAAACCCATTCCACTAATCAAAACACCAATGGTTTGAACATATTTAATTGTAAAAATGGTATTTACAAAAGGATCGGGAACAAGTTCTGCAAACTTAAGTTGCCCTTTCCTGAAAAAACACCAATGTATGTCCCCATTAAGGATCAAGAGGGCTGGTCCTTAAATTTTTTGAATCGTTCGTATCTAAAAAATAAACAACAATTTTAGATAGATGTAAGAACAAAAAATGTTAGTATTTGTGAGACCTTTCGTATGAAATCAAGAAAAAGGGGCGGGCCCCTTTAATTAGAGACCAATACACTCGTAAAGTCAGTTTTAAACAACTTTAAGACGTTACAGATTTTGTAATGCATTATAGAAGCAAATTTGTTAATCGTAGCAATATCTGTTTGAAAAACTCATTGTCACATCCATTTATTACGTACAAAAAATTTTTTATACATTCTCTGAAAGTAGGGGGGTATTATGAAATTAATTCTGAAATTAATTCTGAAATTGGATCGATTATTCATGGTATCATTGAAAAAAGAAATCCCACGGAAGACCTACTCGTTACTTGTAACAAGATCGTATCTAGTTCTGTTTATAGTTTCTATCCTCCATTAATAACGTGGTTTTATTAGAAAAGAATCCAATGAAAAGAATTTAAATTACAATAACTCCTATAGGAACACTCGCTTTGTTACTCGGTAATGTCAAAACGACGACAACAAAGACACTTCACAATTATTTTCTGAAGATTTACTAGTACATAACCTTTGGGATCCAAGCAACGGAGAAAAAGTAGTCTATTTAACGATAGATGCTGATACTGAATGGTATTGTTTATTTGCCACAGAAATCATTTGATCAGTAAATCATCTGATTGTGTAAATGCAATATAGAACTAATTTTTAAAGGTGTTAAGTAAATCAGGGTATGAACAGTCAATTATTAATAAAGCATGTATATTAAAAAAATTTAAGAATTAAAGAAAGATACAGACTTTCTTACCTTAACAGTCATTCGGTGTACAAATAAATTTAATGTGATTAAGAGGGCTCGATGGCCGTGGACATTGTTAGACTGTCCTGATCTTCTTTAAAAGAAGAGCTCTATAAAAAGATATATAGGAAAATGCCCAAATTTAAAAGGTAAATTATATTGACCTTTTCTGTACTGATAATAGTTCATAGCTTAAGACATCATATCTGAAACTTTAAGGAAGATCTGATGGCTAATTTGTTGACCATCCAGCAATAATATACGATACGGGGTTGTGAAATATTGCTCTCCCTTAGCTGATTGCTTCTCTAGCTGAAACACCAACTGTAACAGAAATCCACAGCGCGTAAAACTTCCTAGTGTTCTTGTACTCATCACGGCATTCACACTAAAACAATAGTGCTACCGCTTCATTCTACACTCTTGTATTGATAGGATCCCGTCGAAGAATAATGAGGTCAAGAGAAGAGCTCTCATTGGTTCAAGTGAGTGGTTTTCTGAATTTTCTTATAATTATGTTTTGGAGGCCCAATGTGAAAATTTAGAGAATTGCTTTCATCCCGTGATTTATCTGATATGACAAATCACGAAAAAAGTCGTTTGTTACTGTATTGGAATTCTCCAATTCTACGTGTTTATATGACAACGCGACTTATAGTGTATGCGTGCGTTCTGGGGGAATTTAAGCTATCATTTTAGAAAATATTTTGGATTGTAACAATAATCGAGTTACTTGTTCGGTCTTTGTGGTTCAATCAAATAATTTAGATCATTTGAATAGTCTTCAATATGGAAGTTTTGTTAAACATTTTTGAAAAATCTAAAAAGTAATGCAATTGTAACTCTAAAAAGAAAGAAGAAACTGTTCTGTTATTTGTCATCAAGCAAGAAAATTATCAAATAATTCTCGGATTCAGTTTTGTTGCGAAAGCATCTTGTCGAAGTTCCATGATGTAAGATAATACCAAAGTCCTATTGAACATTAATTTTTGTAAAACAATACTTATGTACCTTCAGTTAAAAAAAACCCACGATTTTTAAAATTCGCTTTTGGAACTTCGAAAAGATCAGATGTCAAACTGTTACATGAATGACTAAATGGATAAGTAGATTACAAAAAAGGTGTTGCCGTTAATGACTGTGTTGCGTATGTAATAAAATAAGATCGAGCAGTTCTTTTTTAATCGAGCAAATAGGTTTAATTAATTATCACTTATAGAAGAAATCACATATACATGGTGTCAGAGCGTCAAGCAACTACAAACCGTCACCTCCCTATAGAAATAGGTAGGTTGAACAATACTCCACGTGAAGACCGCGAGTGCGGCTTATGTGAAGCCAATCGAATTGGCGATGAATTTCATTATGTTTTAGAATGTAGTGCATTGTCACATGTAAGAAAAATTTGTTTAGTAATTATTATCTTAAAAACCCAAACACGTTAAAATTTAGAACACTTATGTCATCTTCAAACCATGTAAATCTAATGAAAATTTGTACTTTAATTAGTAGAATATTTGACTTGGTCGTAACAACTATATACAATTCATTGTTTATTTTTTTCTGATGTTTCTCGTTTGTAAATCCTGCTTTTCTTATACTTTTATATATAATTCTTCTGCACCTCATTTATCATTATATCTTTTGAGTGAAAAATAAATGAACTTGAACAAGTGACCCAAACAGGAAATACAAGAAAGAAGGTAAAGAACATGAAATACTTCTGACTCTTAATTATAACAACTATTTGTCCTTGAAGTTAATCATCAAAATCTCGGCTTAAACACTACACTAAGCACAGGACTTAATATTAATGATTGACCTAAATTGCAGTTTGTAGACACTTCTCTGCGTGTAACTTCATTTCTGAGTGTAGTAGTGTCCCAGCGGGCCATCGGTTACTACATAGTTAAGGCTATTTTTAAAGATTCATTTGTCGATGCATTTGATAAAAAATGCTCAACAGTAGAATCGTCAAAGAAACCGTAACTTAAACTCATACAAGATGATCATTTAATTCGACGTTTGAAATGTTTAGTGTATTGATTAAGCCGTTCTTTCCGTCGCAAATATTTAAGTATCACTATCTTAATTTGGTGTGACTGTATGGTAATATGGAGTTCTGAATGACGATGGCGTGACCTTACGATAAGATGTCTTTGGTTAATGGTCTCACATTAAATGTCAACAGGACAATATCCATTTTATAAATGGACTTTGATGTTGTGTTATGTAGGTTGAATTTCAAAGAAAAAAAAAAAATGTAGCAGTATAGTGATATAATTCAATATCCTATTTATGCGTGGTTAAACTTAATAAAAACAAGGTTTTTTATAACTCTAATCAAGACTTTTCACAGTTTAAAAAAAAAAGAAAATTTTATATATTAAATGCAGCTTTACTTTTGGAAAATAATCTAGTTGAAAAAAAATTAATACACCGGGTATTGATTCAGAAAATCCACTCCTTTATCATCGGTATGTCGACTCCTATAGGGTTTGTTGATTTGCTGTACCGTATCTCAGATATTGGCTATAACAGGTGCCTACCGATTAGCATGACGAATAACAAGCGGTTTAGAATCCCGGATGGAACAAGTGAAATCATTGTTCACGATATTGTAAAGACAAGCTTAATTATGTGTTTTTAATCGGTGAATATAACATGACGAAAGAGTATTTACCATATACGAACAGAAATGTAAGAACGTCCGTTGCTGTGAAAAGTTTTATCGGGTAATAAGGTCAAATTTTTGACGTCACGAAGTTGATAGTGGTTGCAGAATTATTTTTAAAAATAAAAGTATTGCCATGTTGATCATTCTGAACAATTTGACATTCTTAAGCGTATATATTTTAGAGAGAGAGAGAGAGAGAGAGAGAGAGAGAGAGAGAGAGAGAGAGAGAGAGAGAGAGATGTTCAATCACGCGTCTTGGTGGAAAAACTTCATTTTCAATGAATCGATAATTCAATAAAAATAGTAATTTTCAAGCTATCATAAAAATTACGTTAACGCAAATATTATGAAACGTCTTTGCATGTATAATCATTTTAAAATCAGTTATCAACTTCAGGTACCTGTATATTAATATTGCTACGTCATTATTTCAATTCAAGGTAATAATTATCCTCCCAATTGGCTCATTGTAAATCATTCTTTCCTATAACACTAAAATTGCGACCCACTCATTGCTATCAATAATTAATTTCACTTGCGTGGGGTTTAGTCTTGCCATATTTCATTTGTGGAACAAAATAAATTTGTAAAATCTATCTAAACTCAATCAACAGAAAAAATGATTAATTTTGTTTGGGATTGGGTGTTTGGGATTGGGTTGTTTATGCAGTTTATAACGCAAACAATTTTAAGCATGATCGAATTTCCCGTTCCCCGCTGTTTGTAAACCCACTCCAACTATGTTAAGGTTAACATACAGTTTTAGTTGGAGTGTATTAATTAGACCTCACATAGTGGAAAATGTATATGAAATCAAAGTACTGAAGTACTGACGGGAGTTGATTTTATCGATTATTATTTATTTTAGAATTAACGATGTTATTTAGCATGACATGTAATTTCTAATCTCTATTTAAATTACGTACATTTTTATAATATGAATTCTCGGACTTTTCCGACAAGAATTTCGAGAAAACTCCATATGAATCAAGTTGTGTAGTATTTAAAGATATAATTAATTACATCAAACTATGAATCAGTAATCGAAATATTTCTAAAAATTGTACACATGTCTGGATTCAAGCAATATTGAACTCTAGTTTCGTTCAACCAGACGCTCGACTGTCTCCGTTAATTTCCGACTACCAAGAGAGACTCTCTGTTTGTCGGAGATTTACAGAGACGGCCGAGCGTCTGGTTGAACGCTCTAGCGTAGGAATACATACGACTACAAAAAATATCTAAATTGTTCGTACTATTTAAAATCTGACTATTTTCAAGCTATTCATAAATACGTTTTCTTGAAAAACAATGGTTCAGCATACATTACACCGAACTTATCTATTATTTCAAAAACTAACTCTTGTCAGCGGTGATGATTTGTGCTTAGGTCCAAACACTGTTTCACTTTCGGTTTGCCAGAGTAACTGCATAGGTGAGTTGATTAAAATCAACTCCCAAAATTGAAACTGATGAAATTGATAAGAGTTTCTTCAAAAGGCGTATGTAAAATCGGCTGTGGGTATCGATTGGAGGGAGGTTCATTGAAATAATTTACAAACACTGTTCTTCGGAAAAAATTAGTTGTCTCGTCTCTGGAACGATGCTGAAAACACAACAAGGGTCCCTAGGAGGTTTGAGGTGACAGACATCTTATGGGACATTGTGTTATTACAACGATTTGAAACATCTTGAGAATGCCGTCCAACATGTGTTATCCGTGAAAAGCGCGTTAAGCATTTAATAACAGTACACAGATACTATTTTATTTCTCATGCACTTAATGATATTAAAAATCTCCTTTAAAAATTTATATTACTATTATAATTTATTCAGATCAAAAAAGTTCTTGTAATTGCTCGACGATAAAGTATCACGGATATTGTATTCTTTCATCTAGGTTGTTAAAAAGTTTCAGTTCATATCACACCATATATATAAAGGAAACAGATGATAGTTTCCTCAGTCGGTAAAAACTAATGGTTCTTGTTCTACTGCTCTACACCTGGGAAATGAATTCAATTTGCATACAATTTATATTTTATTCATACGTAATTATGACAACGGATTAAACAAACATTAAACATCAACAGAAACCAGCCTTTATTGGTTCATTATTATTTTATTCTTGCACGGTTTATTTGTTTATCAAAACTTAAAATGCAGGCTAGTTTTGACTGAAAATATTTTATATTGAATGATTAAGCTAAAACTGTTAAAGACCAAAGTGAATTGAATAATGCTCATTTGAAAATGTGGGCTTTTATGTTTGTCTAGTGAGAATTCAAAAGTTTGACTACAAGTTCCTATCCAAAGATAAGCGTTCATTTGGTCCGCACTGACACGGAACTCTGCATGTTTGTCATCTGGATAGAGGACCTTATTTGATAAACGATCATACCAAACCAAAACCAAAATGAATCTGTTATAAATACATGTACAAGTATATAACACAGCACTTGACAAAACGAATTAGTAACTAATATTTATGATACCGGTATACACTGAAAAGGCATACTCTAAAACCTGGCCTGGCCTGGCCCCATTGGCCTGGCCTGGCCTGGCCTCAAAGTTGGCCTGGCCTCACTTTTGGCCTCAAATTTGGCTTGGCCCCAATTTTTGGCCTGGCCTCAAAAATTGGCCTGGCCTCAAATTTGGCCTCTACAAAAATTTTTGGCCTCAATTTTAATTTTTATATTTTCTTTACATATTTGATGATTTTATTGATTGTTTATTGATTTATATTCAATACACATGAAACATCACATTAAATGGCTTTAAGTGTCCTATAGTGATAGTTTTATTGAAACATATATATGACTACAGGTATAAGTGATTGATTCTTGTAGATTTTGATTCAAACTGTTTTTAAATTCTAAAGTACTTAAGAATGCTTTACTGCCATTGTATTACTATGGCATATTTTTTCAATGTACTTAGCTCAAACTGATCTAAGGATTAGACAATACCTATATCAAATACTTGTTTGAAACAAAAAAAATAATGGTGGAGACCAATTTGTTTATTCTAACCAACAATAAAGGTCACAAAATGGTATGCTTTGTTTAAATTCTGATATGGAAGTGTTCCCCCATGGGATAAAAATTGTTTCCTAAATATACAAACAACACATGTATGAAACTCTATTCTAATCAAGAGGTGATGATTAATGACCATCACTGAATCAAGTTATCGGAGGATACAATGTTGCAGTCATTCACAAATGTCATTAATTAAATTGTGTGAAATGTTAAACGGCAGTGCAGGCAATGAATCTGACCCCAATATAAGATTAGTGACAGAGGAGGCTGATATCAAATATCTGCTGGGAAGGGAAATTTGGGCTTGATCAGTGTTGACAGGTAATGCAAGCAAACTGGCATTTTTAAAGTGCATTACACAGGGATAGAGATTTGATGTTATGAACCAGCATACAAATTTTTGAGATATTTGTTGATCATTCAAAAAGGTCAGTCTCTTAAAATGATTCTTTTCTTTTTCTTTATTATTCTAATATCTATATTTTATCTACTTTTTGAAGAGATGGGGGGGGGGGGGGGAGAGTGGGTTGCAGCTCTGAATTTTAAAGCTGATTGCTTTAATATTGAGCATAATCCATTCATTGGCAATAAGTAAGAGTAGAGTTGTGCATGCATAGCATACATGTATGTATTTATTGTGTTAAAACATGGATAAAATCAATTGAAACTCAATCAGTCAGGTCACTTTTCCATATAATTATCTCTTAAACATTAAACATTAAATTAAAATTCAATGAAAACTCTTTGAAAATGTAAGTAAAATAAAAGTTGAGCATGAGGCCAAAAATTTTTCAAGAGGCCAAATTTGGGGCCAGGCCAAAATTTGAGGCCAGGCCAAAATTTGGGGCCAAAAGTGAGGCCAGGCCAACTCTGAGGCCAGGCCAGGCCAATGGGGCCAGGGCAGGCCAGGCCAGGTTTTAGAGTATGCCCACTGAAAATGGATTGTTCTACAAAGTTCTCAATTATATTGCAACGTCACCTTTGACGGCGTACAGTGTTGGAACCACACTCTTGCGGGAATACAGCCAAAGGGGCGTGTCTACAGAGCTATCCATATTATTTGGTCTTCAATAATCTGAAAAGTGAGCAATTAGGCCGTTTAGAAAATTACTGAATGAGACTCAAATTTTGTGCTACTTAATAAAATATAATATGGAAAATTACTAAATAAGACACAAAGATGCTAAATTAAAAAAAAATTGGTTCTCCACTCATTTCAGGAAATACACGCTCTCTTAAGCTACTGATAAGAAAACCCCAGAAGCCCGTCAGAAAATGGTGTAAAAAAATCACCATTTTGATGGAAATTGTTTTATAAGTTTTTGCTACACAAAATGTAAAACTAACGGTCAGTGGTGGAACAATAGCAAAACTGGAACTCATGAATTCTACAAATCGAATTATGTCTCTTTTTTTCTCCAAATATCATAAACAAATTGAAAGTGATGTATGTCAAACCTATTTAAAGGGGCATGGTCACGATTTCTGTCAAAAACCATTTTCCTGTTTTATAATGTTTACAATGCTTCAGTAAGACATTTATGATAGTCAACAGAATTGTTAGTGTATGTAGTAGACGAGTTATAAGCGAGATACAGAGCTTACAACTTTTTGTAATGTAAACAAAGTTTTTGTTTACATTTAAAATTTTGATAGAAAAAATTCCAGGTTTAGACCTAAATTAAATGTGACAAACTCCTACAACTGTTTATTTATAATCAAAACGAATCAGCAGTTCTGACGAGTTTTTAAAAACATTAGTGCAATATACATTCATGTATATTTTATGTATATATGTTTTTGTTAGTCATTTTTTTTCTTTTCCTTTTACCTTTTTCCTTATCATTTGATGTTTTCTGAGAATTTATGATTTATATGTTTCTTCATTATCTCCTTAAGGAGGAAATAAAGTATGAATGAATAAAAGGCACGAGCCTTGTTTACATAACAAAGAATTGTAAGCACTATATCTTGCTTTAAACTCTACGACTGACACTCAAATTTTGATTGATCATTAGAAATGCATTAGTCAAACATTGTAAACAATACAAAATAGAAAAATAAAATTTGACCAAAATCGCGACCATGCCCTTTTATTATTTGAAATGCTTTAGAAATGTATTTCTAATGATGAAATAGAATTTGAGAGCCAGTTAGATTTCCCTTTTCCTGTCTTGCTGGAGTTATTTTTGCGCTTAGTTTGGTAAAATTTTTAACCATTTCTTCATCTTCGCTATCCAAGGGTGACGATACACGGTGTTTCTCTATTCGCAATGTAGTAACTTTCAAAACAACGTGAATCGTCACCATTGCTAGCGAAGATGCCATTTCTTGTGTCCATGTTTGTGTACAGTAGGCCTAAATGTAGGTGCGTCACCGGGTCACTCTCAATCCCTAGAAACATATAAATAAAATCTTTTTAAATGAAGGAGATATGCATTCTTAATTGTTAAAACGTCAGAACCTGAGTTTAGTATCTTAAAGGGAATCCTAGAGGCTGCATTTCAACAGTCTCATGAAAATCAGGGAGTTACTGCTCTTGCTCAGCAATAGAAACCCTAAAGAAATGAGTTTCAAAAGTTGGGACTATTGAACTAAAACACAATTTTAACTTGAAAGACAATTATGTAAGTTTGATTTTTCATGTGTAACTGTGTTATACGTACAGAAAGCAAGAATCCAAACTATATGTTTCAGGGTCATTTGGTATAGTCTGATTTTTTGTGACAGGAGGCTGGGCTGGTGATATGTGGGCATAGTTTAGGTGCCAGGGCAGCAGCTTTACTAGCCTTGTTACTGAAGTCGGAGTATCCTGACGTCCGTTGCTTCGCCTACTCCCCACCTTGTGGTCTCATGAGGCAAGATTTTAAAAATTTATATTTCTATTCACATTTTTATTACAGTAGTAAAAAATAGGCCTACCATTAGCTATTATTTGTACTTTTTACTAAGATATATGTAGAAAAGTTAATATTATTTTTTGTTTTTCAACATCGATCTTAACATTAAATTGCGATACGAAGTTAAAGTTATTGAGATTTAAGTTGATTTCAGGCATTGAACTTCTGATTTTGCCTGAAGTTTCTTTGATTACAATAAAACGATATTCGATCAAGCTTTTTAGAGTTACTAGATGAACAAATAGAATTGTAGTTTGGTATAGACCTTCATGTATTAATGTACTGTAATGTATTACATTTGGCTGTGTATACTTATTAGCGCTTTTTGGTGGAATGTGCTTCCGCTAAATCAAGAACAACGCCAAATGTCAAACATATATATTGATAGATAGGTACATTCCGAAATGCGCCAAATGTAATCCACGTTAACTTATTGAGAAATCATTTTCTTCCAAATATCGTACACAGAAATATAATACCTTTACAGTGTCAATAAGATGCAATGATTTTGACAGTCTGTATCCTATTTTTTAGTTACAATGCAAGTGTGTTCTGTCGAGATTTTGTGTGTTCTGTGATACTAGGGAAAGACTTCATCCCCAGGCTTGGTCTAGTTTCAATAGAGGACTTAAAAGCAAAAACAAAAAAAAAAAACACATTGCAATGCATAGCCAATTCCAAAACTCCTAAGGCAGGAAAATTCATTCATTAATGTAAAATCGTCACAGTATTCTCTCTAAATGATGGTCATATGTCTGGTTCACTTCTTTATTAAGGGTCCTAAACACACCTGGAAAAAGTTCTATATACAAGCCCATTCTTCTTAAATACTTAAAAATATGGTTTTTAGCATGTGTTCTACTTGAAAATAACCAAAAAAATTTCAATTTTAGGGTAAAAAAATCAATTTTCTAAATTTGACCGCTCTTCATGAAAATAAAAGTCCGTGCTGTATTCGAACTCGGGACTTGCGGGTTGGTAGTCAGAAGCTAAACTCATTGCGACACAGTGATAGACACACCATTCTGGCGATAAAAACTGTTTCACAATGCGTTGAAAACGCCATGTTGTGACGTACTGTCGTAAAAAGTAGAAGTCACGGGGTGTCGAGGATCCTTAAAAAGATAGAAACACATTTACATATTACATGAATGTTAAAATACATTGGTAGAATACATTGGTATGATAGCAGGAATATAATATCACTAACATCATTGTATTACATTTGTACTAAACATTTTAGACGTATTAAGGAGTTAATAGGTATATGTTATATAAAGAGAGTTTCCTCTATATGTCAAAAGATTTGCACTTTAATAGTAGTATGTCTGTTTTTAAATTGAGTGTGACGTGCTGAGTAGTTGTCATATATGTAAGATCATGGCTCTTGAATATACATGGGAAAAGTCAATTACATGTATTTCTTAATCACCATTATTATTATAAAACTGAGGTTTAGCAATAATATTTACATTTGTAAGTGAAGATTAGAATTGCTATATATACCAGTAGATTACATTAATTGATTGTTAGTCAGTAGTAAACTTGTTCAGTTGATCTTATTTTTATTATAAAATGCATACTGGTACTGTACCAGTTATCGGCTAAGACCAGTTATCGGCTAAACTGAAAGTTCGGGTTTATAGCACGCGACTATCTGAGATTTTTTAATTTAGTCCTCTGTTTTGAATAAAGAAAAGTAAGTTTGCTTGATAAACTTTCTTGAATATGTTTTAAACATGAGCTTACACGATCATTGTTTACCGCTGATTTACATCTTTGCACTTTCAGCTGTGGGGGAAGTGACGTAATATGTTAAAAATAGAATATAACCCCTTTGTGATACATAATCATCTCCCTTCTTTGATATGACATATAATATCACTACATATAACATGTAGAAACAAAAGGAATTCACTAAATTCTGAGTGATTCATAGCGCAGTTGAACGCCTGATTGCACAATATTATGCATTGAATAGTCTACGATTTTGTGTATTACCGTATGATAACAAACGAATAATTTTATGAGATTTGTTTATGCATCATAACCCCTACGAACTTTAGTCTGACCCCAAAAGGGACATAATTCAAATTACATTTTGTAGAGTATCAAATCAACATGTACAGGGATTTTACTATGTTATTATCGCGAAGCCGATAACTGGTACAGTAAATCGTAAAAACTCGGCAAATTCTGGGCGTGCTAAAAAGCACACAAAAAGATGTTTTGGGTTCTAAATAATGATTGAACCTAACAGGTGCATAAACAAGGAGTATACCATTTAAAGCATGTCAAGTTTTATTCAAAAATATCAAGAAATAAGGAAGTACGAAAAGAAAACGTTAAATTTTAGCCGATAACTGGTACAGTGCCAGTATGCGTATAGTCCAATAATGCATTTTCCAAAGGCGGCAATGTTAAAATTATGGTTAATAGCTCTCGCCTAATTTTTGTTCAGCAACGAAGGACTCTTGAATGAAAGCTCATCATGTTTTAAGCTCATCATCTTTTCTATATGTGTCAAGCATTTTCATATAAATGTCACAATAAATGTATACTGACGGACTTTAATCAAAGTACTGAAATACTGACGGGAGTTGATTTTATCGATTGTTATTTATTTTAGAATCAACGATATGATATTTAGCATGACAAGTACTTTCTAATCTCTATTTAAATTACGCACATTTTTATAATTTGAATTCTCGGACTTTTCCGACAAGACTTTCGAGAAAATCCCATATGAATCATGTTGTGTAATATTAAAAGATATAATTAATTCCATCAAACTATGTATCAGTAATCGAAATATTTCTAAATATTGTACACATGTCTGGATTCAAGCAATATTGAACTCTAGTATCGTTCAACCAGACGCTCGGCTGTCGTCGTTAATCTCCGACTTCTAAAAGAGACTCTCTGCTTGTCGGAGATTTACGGAGACAGCCGAGCGTCTGGTTGAATGCTCTGGCGTAGGAATACATACGACTACAAAAATATCTAAATTGTTCGTACTATTTAAAATCTTACTATTTTCAAGGTATTTATAAATACGTTTTCTTGAAAAACAATGGTTCAGCATACATTACACCGCATTTATCTATTATTTCAAGAACTAACTCTTGTCGGCGGTGATTATTTGTGCTTAGGTCCAAACACTGTTTCACTTTCGGTTTGCCAGAGTAACTGCATAGGAGAGTTGATTAAAATCAACTCCCAAAAAAGCAACTCACGTTTTTTCAATTTATTCATTGTAAACATTAAATAAAAAAACTTTTATTTCAAAAGTTACCCAATATCATGCATTGTCTTGATTATTAAAACCCATCTTTCCATTAACCTGTGCTCATTGTTTGCGTGCTGTGAGTAGCATCGCACAGAATTTTCAGGGCTTTTTTCAAACACGTGGAAATATATGCCAAAACCAATATGATATGCAGTTAGGGCATTTCTGAATGGACCCATTAATGCAAAAGCATTTAAATGTTTGTTAATTTTGTGAACAATCCAGAGTGTTGTCGGGTCACTGTGTGTTGTGGGGAGTGGCATTACTAGTACTTAATGTTTGGAATAGATTTAGCCAGGTCAATTGTAATAGAGGACACTAGTGTTCAAATGGTTATATTTTAATTTTGTTTAAAATTCATTTGCATGTTAATTTATCAATTTTTGTAAAAAAATTTGGTTAATGTTTTTCTTACTGCATGCACAGAGTATGGTTGTATCGTTGATTTAATGTGTATCTCGTAGAAAAGAGTGGGTGGTCAGGAATGGACAAGCGAGACATCTCGGTCAACAACTACTGCGACTTCTGTCTAGGCGACTCGGAAGAGAACAAAAAGTCCAATCAGCCGGAGGAACTGGTCTCCTGTAGCGATTGCGGCAGGTCAGGTGTGTATCTCAGAATTCTTGTATTATCACTGTATATAAACGGCAAAAAGTTAGACAATAAACATTCAAAGAGTTCAGTATGCTTACAATGTTTCTTTCTTTTATGTAGATATCTGTATATTAAATTCATGCTAATTCTGTACCTACTAAGGTAGATAAAACAAAAGAATGGTGATGATAGAATTGTAGAAATAATATTTTACCCTCACTATATGATAGAGTTTAAAAGCAAATTCTTAACTGATTCATTTAGCACAAGTTTAAATTGAAATTGTTATTTGTTTGACTGGACCAGTTGTTTTTCCATTATTCTGTTATTTTGTGATTCTGTATTAATATTTTCCCCTCACTTTATGATAGAGTTTAAAAGCAAATTCTTTACTGATTCATTTTGCACAAGTTTATAATGAAATTGTTATTTGTTTGACTGGACAATTTGTTATTCTGTATCATTATTTTTATTATTGATTTATCTTTGATTGACAGGACCACTTGTTAGTTTACATCAATATCTATATATACCTGCATCAACTTTTTGCATTTTCCCCGGGCTGCCTACGATCATGCGTAAACTTTTGAGACCACCCCTGTGGTATCACCTAGTGCTTACCCATAATGCACAAGCATACTTCCGTTTCAGTTTTGTTCGGGCATTCGAGAAGAAAAGCAGCCTCGTCTTGAGGACAACATTAAAGACAGCAGTTTCTCAACAGGGAGGAAAGGAAACAAAAGTTCATACCGTTTTCGCAACCCTATGTTGTATTCACGCAACAATGAGTTATGGAAGATAGATTAAGGATCTCGACTTCTTCTCAGACAGTTGACCTATGCCTCTCTAATTACGTCCTACATTGATGATGTTGTATCTGATGAGGAAAAAACGGAGGCCCTACAAGCATTGATGCAAGTGTGCAGGTCGATGGCGGATGTTACTTCCCGCATATTAGTGGGTGCAGTTGTAGCCCGTAGAGCCATTCACATTGAGGATTTGGCTTTTAAAAATAAAGCAACAGAAAAACAACTTGTACAGACAACTCTGAATCCTAAACTGTTTTGTGGCAAGTATTTTGACATTCTTCACTCAAGTGCAGAAAGTTTGCGTGATGCTAAAGTAACACAGCACCTGAGAGGTTCAAAGCAGAGAGATGGTTCAGCCCTCAGTTCTGCAAGGAAAAGAAAGAGAGATGAGTCAGTGAGCACCTCAGAGCCAAAAGAACAGCAGTCATCCTTTGCAAAGAAGGGAAAGTTTGCTGCGGAAAGATTCAAAAGTCTTCTATAGGAAGAGGACGGAATTCAACCCGTGGCTCTTTCACAGGATCGTTCGGGGTTTCGCCCCCAAAAGTAATTTTGATGAATCAATTAGAGACTCGACTCGAATTGCACAAATCAGCCAAAGTAGGCTGTCGGATCATTTCGTACCACAGGGAGTGGATGAAAATTACATCCGACGATTAGGTTTTAAAAATAATCCAAGAAGGACTCAAGCTTGTGTTCTTAAAACATCCTCCAAAGACAGGAGTAAGAATAACAAATGTACAAAATGTCGTCCTAAGACAATGTATTTTAGAAAAAATAGAAAGTTTATTAGAAAAACATGCCATAAAGATTGTTCCCAAGACCCTTAAAGGTCAGGGGTTTTACAGCACCTTCTTTGTTGTTCCAAAACGAGACGGAGATTACCGTCCAATTCTCAATTTGAAACCTTTAAATATATTTCTCCAAAATCAACATTTCAAGATGGAATATCTAAGGTCAATAATACAAGCTCTGCATATAGAAGACTGGGTTGCATCAATAGATCTAAAGGATGCATTTCTACATGTCCGATTTTTCCAGGAGACAGGAAATACCTCAGGTTTTCCATAGATTCAGGTCAATGCCGTTCGGTCTAGCAACAGCCCCAATAGTGTTTACGAAATTAATGGGGGCAATAGTTGCACATCTGAGAAGTCAACAGATTTCCATTTATATGTACCTAGACGATTGGCTTCTCAAAAACGCGGATCGAATGACATTAATTCATCAACTAAGGAGAACTCTGTTTCTGCTCATAGATTTGGGCCTGGTAATAAATCAATCCAAGTCAATTCTGCAACCAACACAACAAATAACTTATCTTGGAGCACTATTGAACCTCCAATGGGGTATGGTCTACCAAAGTTTGGACCTTTTTCACAGTCTGCATGGCATAATTTCTACCATGGTTACGGATTCTTTTATCCCAGCACGTACATTCCTCAGAGTCCTTGGTTTAACGACAGTCTGTATAGATTTGGTTCCTCTTGGCAGACTCAAGATGCGTCCCATTCAGTTCTGTCTTCTGTCCCAGTGGCGTCCACATGTGGACAATGTCAAACACGGACAAGTCTTACTGAGGACAGACAATTCAACAGTAGTGTCTTACATTAATCGCCAAGGGGGGACAAAGTCTGCAGTCCTGTGTGTGATGACATGGAGGATTCTGCATTGGTGTCACCTTTTTGGGATACAGCTCAAAGCAGCTCACATTCCGGGAAAAAGGAATGTAATAGCGGATCAGTTGTCAAGAGGGCGACAAATTCCCAAGATGACGGAATGGAGTCTTAACCAAGAAATAGTTCAGCAGATTTTTCGAGCTTTTTCCACTCCAAACATAGATTTGTTCGCACAAGGGAAAACCGAAAGCTAACAGTGTTTTGTCCTTCGTTCCCAGATCCCTTAGCATGGGAATGCGATGCGCTAGCTGTAGATTAGACAGGGATGTTTGCGTATGCATTTCCTCCTCCCATACTTATTCCGAAAGTGTTCAGGAAAGTGGAACAGGAGTCGTGTGTTCTTCTTCTCATCGCTCCGTTTTCACCAAGACAGTCATGGTTTCCAGACCTACTACATCTATTGGTAGACTTGTTATTTGTGATGACTGTTCAGTCTGAACCCACCCCTTTCGGAACACCCAGAGGGTAAGAACATTCATATCTCAATTTAAAAAAAAAAATGTACCGCAGCAGATAAAAGTATAAACAAATGTTTTATATAATAATAATAATGTTATAATAACTGTAAGAAATACATATACATATAATAAGCACAGACATTGCAATAACTCTCAAATTGACATATACCTGCCCCCATAGTGAATGATAAAGATATATATAAAGCACAAGGAAATTCACTTTGTTGGAGCTCCACCTCCGCCCCGGCCGAGGCTTGAACTCATATATATATATATATATATATATAGCTCATGTGTTAAGATACATTCATCAATAGATTTAAATGTTAAAGGAAAGAGCTTCATTCAAAGAATACTAAATACATAGACACATGTTTATTCTCTTTATACACATACAATGTAATCTCTTCTTGTCCATACCCTAAAAGTTTTCAGCTTGTTTTCTTGTGTAAAGTATAGATTCTCTTATTAGAGTTATAGCTTTGGCAATTTCTCAGATTTGAATTTGTTTTTGTGAATGTATACGATGTATTGACTTAATTTCGTGTATATTTATTTCTAAAGGAACTGGAGTTGTCATTTATGCATTGAAGAGTTTCATGGTAAAAAAAAAGCCACAAGGAATGCAGTAACGAGAAATCTCATCCAGATACTGTCATCTCATATGTTGTCATTGTTCATTCAGCACTATGTGTAATACATATCATAGATGTAGATGTGCGTTTAAATCATACACTTCTCAGTTATGTCAAACATGAAATTTATTTAAAATACATTTTACATGATCATTAAAATGGAGATTTTGTGCGAGACATTTCAAGCTAAACAATTTTGGATTTAAGATGTCCTTGACAACAGGTTCCACAATGCTGCATGTTTTGACTTTAAGATTTTCTTTCACTCAAGATGGAAAAAAAACCTTGCGAATAATGATTTCTAGTATTTTTGAAAATTAAGTGATATGGTTACATTGTTGGGGCTTTATGTGAATTTTGTTGTTTATAAATGTATCATAAAGATACAGCTTGCTTTTTATCTGTCCATGTATTTTCCAGTTTTTATCATATAAAATAGTTCAGTTTGAATGAAAAAATGACAATAACAAACCGTCAACCATCTCAAAAATCCATAAAACGTAATACAAATTCAAAGCAGAGCAACACGGACCTCCAAAAAGATAGAGGTAGGATCAGGTGCCATGGAGGAGTGAGCATCCTCTGCTGACCGGTCACACCCGCCGTGTGCTCTTTGTCGTAATCGGGAAAAAACCCGGAAAAGTCCGTAGACAATTAGGTGCATATGAACAAATAAGTCCGATTTTTTCTAATGTATCTAAATGATTCCTTAAAGCATTAAAATAAATAACATACCTTGTTTCAATATGAACATTAAAACTTCTTAGGGGAAAATAATATACATGTGAATTTATAAGAATGATGGTGGAAAATAAGTACAGTATAGCTAAGATAAACTAGTGAAAAGAAAATGTTGAATATTTAGCAAGGATAAGGTAAGTAATTTTGGAGTGATCAGGCTCATACGGCCATAGCTTGTCTCTGGTTTCTGGTGCTAAGCGGATGCAAGTCTTTGACTCCCTTTGGATGGGGATTACTTTTTTGCATGATAACACCAAGCTTGTATGGGACACCTGTCGATATTAATGTACATCTTAAGCTAGCTGGTACCAAATTCTAGCGGGATGGATTGTATCAATGCAGATATTTTAAAACACACCATCAAGGGGGGTCTGAACCAGTGCCATGATTCAATGGTCGAACACTGAGGAAATCTGAGCCATGTACTCCACTAGTTTAGATCATTTTTTCTCTCATATTGGTTCACGAGAACAATAATACAATATTGACAATGTACAATAAAAAGTAGACCAGTACAGTATTACAGAAATATATAGTAATGATAAGAATAATGAGATAGAAATATTTTGTATACAGTAGAAATATTTTGTAGATCTAAGAAGGGTTGTAGGGACATGTACAACCTCTTAATATCAAAGAAAATAACTTATCCAAAATCTGAAACAAAATGGATGTCAGAACTCGAATTAACTAAAAAAGAATGGAGAAAAATCTATAGTCTGCCCTTTAAGTGCACAAAGGATTCAAAATTACTGTGGCTTCAATACCAACTATTACATAGGATCTTGCCAATCAATTATTATTTACATAGAGTGGGTATAGTAAACTCTTCATTGTGTTATTTTTGTCAACAGACCCCTGAGACAATAGAACATATTTTTGTTGACTGCTATTTAGTGAAAGAAATTTGGATTGAATTGGAGAAATGGATGACAGATATATTTGGTTTACAAACAAGTTTTGATAAATATTCAATCCTTTTTGGAAAATATGATAATAGAGATATTCATAAGTTAGAAAATTTAATCATTCTTTTCACAAAACAATATATTCTGCAAAGTAAAATGAAAACATCAAGGCTAAATGTAAATATCATTAAGAAATCTATAACCAGAAGACTGTTTATTGAAAAACTTTTGCTTCTGAAAAACTGCAATTATTATCTGTTTGATACTTATTGGAAAGATATATTTCAACGTTTGGAACATTCATCACCATCTTTATTCTCTCCTTAATGTCCCATTCTCTTATTATTATTTTTTTTTTGTTCTGTTTCTTTGAATTTTTCCTTTCTCTTTTTTTTTTCTAAAAAGAAAAACATTTTCATATATATTATATACCACTACTTGTTCAAATTGTATTGTAACTCTTTTAAGGGGTAATATGTATATATTTCAAAATATTGCATGTATCTATCAAACAAATATTATAAATATATATGTATACATTACAACATATATCTATGTTTATGCGTAATACTTATACTTTGGTATGTGAATATGTGAAAGTTCAATAAAAAAAAAAAAAAAAAAAAAGAATAATGAGATAGAGTAGTTAATGGAAGCTGTACATAATGCAAAACATTAAGAGAGCTCGATGCTCCTGACCATTTATGGACTTTATTAATCGCTGGATAAGAAGAGCTCTTATATAATTTACAGACCCTGAAACATGCTACTACACCAGTTGCCCGGTTCGGTACGGTACGCTTTGTGAACGGTACGTTTCTCTTTGTGAACGGTACGGTTCGTTTTGTGAACGGTACGGTTCGCTTTGTGAACGGTACGTTTCGTTTTGTGAACGGTACGGTTCGCTTCTTGCACGGTACGCTTTGCTAAAAATAGCTGCACGCTTTGTGAACGGTTTGCGCGCTTTATTAATGAGGTAGGCGTGGCCTGAACGCTTTGAATTTTTCTCGATATAATTTTAGTTTTTGCCCGATAAACTTCAGGAAGTTAGTACTTGTAATTATGACGAGCCTTTTTTCTTAATTTATATGATATATTACAAATGTATTTCAATTTAATTAAAATCAGAACTTCCATCCGTTCTCCCGTTTTTGATACATGTACGTTGCGTGAAACCTGTACTCGCTGAAAACGGCCGGGAAGCGGATGATAGTTTTAACTTTGAATAGTCTGTTATTATTCGTATTTAATTTTAGATAAATGCATTTATTAAAATAGATTAAAAGAACTGATTAACTTTAATCCGATATATGTTTGTTAATTCGGCGATCTGGCGATAATTCTAAAAAGCATCTTAATATTATTATTTCTTTACATGTACATGTACTTGTATTGAAGTCATTAAATATTTCAAATGCATTTAAAATTGCTATGAAAACATGCCCCGACTTTTTCCGATATTATATACAAGCATCTTTCTATTTTTGTATTCATAATTCGTATGATAATTCTTTATTGCGTACTGTTGCCGATAAAGTTCCCTGCCAGGTGAATAGACAATTTAAAAATACACGCAATTAATGATAATATAAACAATGAATTTCAGTGTAGAAATCTTGAAATAAACTGTTTTAAAGTTTTTTACACGGATTTTTATTCATTTAAATATTGATTCAATGATTTTCTGCGCTTGATCGTATACACAGATCACACCTTCATGTAACCCGTCATCGCTTCTCTTACCTGAAATAACATCGCGTGTATAGTAAAAATATGACTATTAGTTTTTGTTATTCTGTTAAAGTGAAACTATACATGTACATGTACCATATTTCTTACGCTAAATTATTATGTACACAACTGGATACACACATTAAGTAAATAGCTTTTAATGGTGATATTTATCATTTTGTTGGACAAGTGTCCGCTCTTCACTATATGCATGCGATTTATCTGACGTTTTACAAATGCTGGCTAACCTGTTTATATTTCATTTGCCTTTTTACTCAAAAACTTCTTGTAAACAGGACACGGAAAAATACCCGGCAATCAACAACTGAATGCTTAAAGTGATTGTGTAGGTTTTCTTTTGTCGTGAATAGGTGTGAAAATCCCGAGGGCATGTCGTTTTATACCCTGGGTTTGTTAATCACTATACACAGGAAATGATCGCGATTTAAACTTAATGTACATGTATTAACAGTTTATGGCGCTATGTAAAGAAAAGATTAAGGTCTAAAAAAGGAAATTAGATTAAAACATTTTTATAACGGTTTAATAAAAATAACAGCGTTAAATTAGTATGTGTTACTTAATCCCGTATAGCTAAAATCTAGCAAAATATTGAACTTATCTGGTCAGCGATAATCTCCGTCCGTATTCATCGAAACACATAAGTCAATAAGCCGTATATGGAAGTTGCACGCTTATTGCACGGTACGGTACGCTTTTTTGGCCGTTTTGGGGCGGGTCTTGAATAAATTATATTGCACGCTTTTTGCACGGTACGGTTCGTTTTGTGAACGGTACGGTTCGCTTTGTGAATGGTACGGTTCGTTTTGTGAACGGTACGGTTCGCTTTGTGAATGGTACGTTTCGTTTTGTGAACGGTACGGTTCGTTTCTTGCACGGAACGGTACGGTTCGTTTTAGAGGTGTAGTAGCACGTTTCAGGGTCTTTATAAAGATAAAAGAAATCCTCTAAATTCTAAAATATTTTGATTTTTTTTTTTGTTGAAAGACATTTTATGGCTAAAAGAATCATTTCAAAATATTTCAGTAGATGTGATGATAATCCACAATTGACATTCCACCCCCCCCCCCCCCCCCCGCCTCTTAGCCCGACCAACCGTTTCTTTTGTCATGGCCATTATTAAGCATAAAGGCGCCCGGATGTGTCCGTAAAAATCTTTAAAACGACATCAAATTTAGATGTGGAATGAAAATGGCAATAACAAACAGTCAACCATCTCAAAAATCCACAAAGCGAAATACGAATTTAAAGTAGAGCAATACGGACCTCTAAAAAGAGAGGTGGGATCAGGTGCCTAGGAGGAGTAAGCATCCCCTGTTGACCGGTCGCATTCGTTGTGTGCTCTTTGTCACAATTAGGCATGTCATGATCGAGGTAGATGTCAAAATCGGGATAATATCATAATAGGGAAAAAAAACGAAAAAGTGATAATTTGGTTCGTTTGTGATGGTCAAAATACAAACCTTAAAGCTTGAGGAAACACGGACTTCCATTCATTGGATGTGGGGCCAGGTGGCTAGGAGGAGTAAGCATCCCCTGCCGACCGGTCGCACCCGCCGTGTGCTCAAGATCATAAAAACGTAAGAAACCGTAGTCAGTCCGGTGTATAAATAATGGTCTAATAAGTATGAAAAATGTCAGTCAGCATGTGTCCTAATGAAACATTGTACTTGCTGACAAGGTCATTGTATCGACCAAAGGACTCGCGTAAAGATGATTTTAATCGAGGTTCTTGATATTCTTGTTCCAACAACTTGTTTGTAAGTAGCTTGTCTCGTCTGATAATTGTCCGTATGTAGAGCATGCTCTTGCATAACGAATAAGCTGAGAGACATGAACCCAATAAGCAGGCGGCGATAATGGTATATTGCTACATAAGTAAGGGATGTTGACAATGGAAACATTGAAATCATCACTTTTATGATATATTTTTGTTGTTAGGTTACCATAAACGACTTTTTCTAGTAAAATTTCAAAATATGAAACAGATGTTTCGGAATCTGTGGTATCTTTTATTTCAAACTCACTGCATGGGGTATATTGAGTTAACATAAGAGTGAAAGTAACAGTTGTTAATCTTATATGGATAAAACATCATCAATATATCTAATTGTAGAGTTGAAGGCCACAGCAAGAACTTTATTTTTTTCTTGAAGAAGCTTTTGAATGAATTAATTCTGCTTCGTAAGAATATAAAAATAAGTCGACCAATAGAGGAGCACAATTTGTGCCCATGGGAATTCCGACTGATTGTTGGAAGACCTGGTCTCCAAAAACTACATAGATGTTGTCTATCAGAAATTTAAGCATCTTTTTTATGTCAACTTCAGAGTACTTGTATGTGCAATCAGAATGGATTTAACAAAATAATTTTTTAGATTTCAAATGACAAGGTAAGAAAATTTATGAGTTCTAATTCTATTAAAGAAACAAATGTCGATGATATCAAAAAGCCTAGATATTAATTCATCACGAGGAATGGTTGTATAAAGCGTTGAAAAATCGTACGTTTTGATGTTATTGATTTTGGTAAAATTTTGTGACCTCAAAGTTTCTAATAATTCTTTAGAGTTTTTAAGTATCTACATATGATTCACACCGCTTCTGGAGTATATTGTTGTAAGTACTCTGCGTTTCTAAATCAAAGTAAATTTAGAGAGAAAAATTTTGGTAAAGACAATGAATTTGAATATTATCAAGTTTGAAAAAAGAGACGGGAATTTGAGGTGGCATTTCAATAAATGAAGCTGTGATAAAGGGCGTCAGTAACGCCGTTCATGGATCAAACATGAAAAGTAATTCAGAGCCCGAATGTTCTTTCTTTTAGTGGCAGGCTGTTGTGATGGATACTATATATTAAAGAAATATTAATAAGCAGTCTCATGCGCTCTCTTTGTGCTGTGCATAAAACATAAATAGGTGAAATTACGCTAAACTTTTCACAAGTATCATGAAAATTACATGATATGAGTTATCTTTTTTAAACTCTTATTGACTTGTGTTGATCTACTGGGATTTATCCCTTAAGAACTTGTTCTGTTTATACATGTAGTTTCTATGTTTCATTATTGACGTGGTTTCGTATAAAAAGAACGCAATAAAAAGAATTTCTATCACAACGGTTCCTATAGGACCACTCGCTCTGTTTCTCATTAATACAGAATCGACTATAAAAAAGACTACACACTTATTTTACGGTGTTCGAACGAAATTTAACTCTATACTTCACCGTTTGACTGCAAGCAGCGGAGAGAAATCGTTATTATTAAGCGACAGAGGCTTAAAAAGTATTTAGACTCTCGGATTTGTACCATTAGAGTGTTGTATATAGAAGTTTTTCATTTTTTTCATTGTTTATTTTGACAAAATTTATTAATCAATGTATGATTGTTAAATACATGTTTGCTTTCATATCATCTTTCTTAAAGAAATTATCAAGATCAGAATAAAATTAGATGTCAAATCTAGTGTTTAATTTTGTTTATTCTTCTATACGTAA
The DNA here is from genome assembly GCA_020458035.1 of Magallana ariakensis. Taxonomy (NCBI): domain Eukaryota; kingdom Metazoa; phylum Mollusca; class Bivalvia; order Ostreida; family Ostreidae; genus Magallana; species Magallana ariakensis. Next base: position 52,514,246 of record CM035817.1, on the reverse strand, counting down.
TATAACATACTGTTTATATCATTTTTTTCAGAATTAGATGCATCTTTTTTGAAATCGAAGAAAAAAAATTGGGATTTTTCAGTAAAGAAAAAATTTAAATGTTTTCGCTTCAAAATTTAAAATGTTTTCTGTATTTTTATATAGAGCTGTTTTTCTCAAGGAGATTAATATAGTCTCAAAATGGCCACGACCCGAGGCTCTTAATGCATGAAATTCTTTGGGTTTCTATTTAAGTTCGCACAACACATAAGTTTGCACAACACATAAGTACATACGTATATACCTACAAAATAAGCCAAAGATAGAGTGCAATGTTATGTAATTGAGAAGAGTATTCAAGAAAAATAATCTTTTTATACTAAATTATATAGAAATTTTAGAAATTGAAACGGGTGACTAATTGTGGATATACATTACTTTTCATAGTCCTGAACGATACGAGCACAACATTGTTATTATTCTTTCGCGAATCATTGAAATCGTAATTTTAAAAAACCGAAGCTTTTTGAAAAAAGAACATTTCTTTTAGATGTTCACGCAGCAACCTCCATTTTTACCTCCTGGGAATATTGCAAAAGATTTATTGCTATTGTGGATTCAATTTAAGAGGTCAAGAACATAAATACATCAACTTTCTTTGTTTATATTATTTGGATAAAACCCATGAGACCACAAAAGCCCAAAACGTTTGATGCAATACAAATGTCCATGTTATAAACAACGAGTCATCAATTTCGATGGAAAATGTTCTCTTAATAAAACAAGGCATACTCATGTAACCAAATCAATATACGTTTTATGGATCAATATTGAATTATTAATAATTTTGTCTGCATATTAACACATTTATATTTGAAGAATTAAAAATAAACTTTTAGAGAGAAAATTGCTGCATTTCAGTTTAAGTATATCGAGAAGCGTGCCAGTGCCTAAAAAATCAAGTTCTACTACAATTATTATAATCTAAAACAATTTTTACAATACATCTAATTTTTATTGTAGAAATACTCCTATCGTAATGGAAATTAATTTATTATTGAATGTCTATGAATTTTCTATACCTATATTTTAAATTAAATGTTTTTTTTCCTTCTGAAAATGTCTATTAAACATTGTTTCCATAGCTAATACAGGTACCTGCATTTATACTATGAATTCAGTGGTGTTTTTATGCTTGAACATTTTTGTGAGTGTTATTTTCTTCTTTGTATTGCATTTGAATACATCCAGATTTATTTTATCTGGTCCATTGATTGTGTTTAATACTTCTCTACTTTGTTTTTCATTACTTAAACAACATGTAATACAGCTGATTCAGTGAAAGGTCCTAATGTACATTTAAATTCCATTATGCTTACCCTTACTACACCGTCATCAATCATGCACAGTTACCGTGTACTGTGATATTCAATAACAACATTGCGTTATCTTCCTCATTATGAGAAGATGTTGATGAGTTTAATGATGGGACTGTGAACGGATTGTTAAACACATTTATTGACTGATTTGTTGATTAGAGTTTTGTTAATACTACTCTATATTCTTGCTTGATGATACCGCTGAAAAGTAGCTAATTAAAAGCTCAACATGATAGAATATTTGGTAAAATAGTAATAATAAGTTAGATTTATTTGAATTTTTAGACATGAGATTGAGATTGTTATTTTATCTTTATTTTTTAAAGAGTAACAAAATATTACAGATAAAAAATCTAGAGTAATAGCATCGTCGCAATCCACGGCCAATATTTACGAACCTCTTCCATCTGGAGGAGAACTAAATGTGTTGTGCGGCTCACAACCAGGACGTTTATAAAAAAGATCGAAGTTTAACAAAAGACGTAGTAAAACATGCGATATAAAGAATCTCTCATGATTTGCAATAGTATATATGATTTTTATCCAATCTGTTTCTATATGTTTGTATCTGTATTGTACAGTATAGATCAGACCCAACCTAACACCAGAGTAAACCCCAACTAAACCCCGGGTGTACTTTTGGGGTTTACTTGAGGTTTACTCTGGGTTTACGTTTTTAAAATTTGGGTTCACTCTGGGTTTACTTGGGTTTTAATTTGGGTTTACATGGAAATTGCTTTTGATGTCAACTGTACGCCCTGAAGTGTTAAGCAGACCCGTCTTTTATCTTTATACCATCATACTGCCTGTAATTCCTGTCCCTTGTATATTCCGAATACACAGTTAGCGTCTGCTTTCAGGGGTATACTTCTGACTGGGTTTACTTTCTGTGTCCACTCTGGATTTACTATTGGGCCACTCTAGTAAACCCGGAGTAAACCCAGAGTAAACCCTGAAAGTAAACCAAGGGTTTAGTTGTGGTTTATTTTCTGTTAGGTTGGGTCTGATCGGTACTGTATCTGTTTTCTATTCGGGAGTATTTTCTCGCCAAGACTCGGGGCTAGTAAATACACGAAGAGTTCGATAAACATCTTAATGTGCTATTGTAAATCATGAAAGATCCTATATAAGTACGAAAATCCAAGAGATGATTAAATGATCATTAAAATAACCGTAAAATGAAGTTATACTGATAGTCACTTAAATACGAATGAGAAGTGACTGAATGGCCACTGAACAGTGCCGTAATAGTCACTTAAATACGACTTAAAGGTGACTGAATGACCACTAAAAAATGACGTAATGATCACAGATACGGAATGGTAAATTACATGATCAATGAAATATGACTGAATGAACAATAACTATAAGACAACTGTATGGAGACTGAATGGACAATTTAAACTATCTGCAATTCAGTGACTAAAATGTACATAGATATAACTGAAAGTTGCCTTACATTTTCAACTGAGAGGTATATATTCTTCTTGTGTTTTTCCTTTGCTTTCTTATTTTTAAGCTCGTTGTGGTTTGATCGGTTAAATCTTCACTGGGATGTCTAAAGGTAATGGACGGAATGAACATTCCCTAAACGTTCAATGAGAATGACTGCGAGATGACAGGTGCTAAAAAACCTCACAAATTCCAATAAAAAAATAACGATATAAACCTCTTTTAGCCTCTTAAATTTAACATACCTAGATTCATGTCAAAAAGGTGTCTACACCTGTTCTGATTTACAAACTATATAAGTTTTATAAGTTCTTTATTACATGTATACATGAATACTTATATCAGTATAATATATTAGGAGTATATATATTTACTTTAAAAGCTTTACAACTTATTAGTGTACAGGTATGCTATAAGTGATGAATGCATTTTAGGTTGTAAAAGAGATTACTCCTTTAGCAGATTGCTACTCAAACGAGCTGATCACATTACAAAACCAGCAACTGTTACAGATTTGAAAACAATAAACCAAACACCGAAGAATTCCAAGTACTCCTGTACGTCATCGCAATACTCAATAAAACAATATCACACGCGCTTTCTTCGACACTCAAGCGTTGTGATATAGAAGAGCTGTTGTGATCTCTTTGCAGAAGAGGTCAAGAGAAGAGCGTCTCATTGATTCAAGTGAGTGGTTATCATATTTTTATTAAAATTAGATCTAGTTAAACCCAAGGTGACAATTCTGACAAAATTAATGCTTGTATCCTGTGATTCAATTTATATGATATAACTTGCGTAGAGTTGTTTGCTACAGGTATTGAAATTGTCAAATTTTAAACACGATCATGCAACGTAATAGTCATCTTCATTATGCTTGTAAAACCTATCGTTTGGTTAGTGATTTTTTGGATAGTAATTGTTTTTGTTGGTCTATGTGTATGTTATGGTAGAATTTTAGATACTAATATTTTAAGAGTAATCATTTATCCAGTCAATTGCTCTGTCTTTGTGATAGGTAAATAATTTCACCCAAACATCGCTATTAATGATGAAATACAACAAAAAACCATTGCATGCACATGAAATATGTAATTTATGAAATCTTAAGGTTGTATGGGAAATCTGTCGATATTAATGTGGATTAAAGTACATTATAATTGAAATACTTTCACCGGTGTAGAATTTTCAAATTTTACAAAATTTACCCCCCCCCCCAAAAAAGCTTTTAAAACTATATGGAAAGGTAAAAATTGTAAATCCCCTAGCGAGATTCGCACTCATGACGTACAGATTTGTAGTAAACCCTTTAACCCACTGCGCTACGCTGTTAGGTGACAATATCGGGAAGGAAACTACTTATATAATTAAACTTTATTTTATTGTTTATTTCGATAAACAATACGTCACAATATGGAAGTGTCCCATATCACCTTAATAGAAGAAATGGTTGCATATTGTAAGGAAACTCTGTATCACAAGTATATGCATCCTCTGGAAGCCTTATATTGCCTGATTTGAAAGGACCTTGTAGAACATTGGAATAAAATGCAATGCTCACATAAAGTTGATGATTTGTGATGAAAACTTATATCATCTGATAAAAAAAAAATCATAAATTAAATGACCCAATTTTGAATATAATGTTGAACAGGTAGTTTAAGTATTCCTTGCGATTTTGAAAGAAGCCAAGGCGTTCATAACATAAATACGTTCTTTTCAAGGAGTGCATATATATTTTATATACATCAATATATTTATTTACGACATCCTAGTAATTGGACAGAAATCTATTTGTTGCACAATATTAACCAATCGTACCCCATTCTAATTAGTATCGAAGCAATATACATGTACATGTATAGTGCATGCTGTAAGATTCATCGCAAAAATAGTTTATCATTAATTAGCATGTATATTCAAGGGTATAAATTTCATTCTTTTTCTTTCAAATATTGCTGTAATATATGTAATATTTATAACATAATTAAATAAGTATAAAACAAACTCGGACAATTCAAAATCAACACATTAAAAGCAAGTTTTCAGTTGGTTATCAATTTTTTTTTCATTTTGCAAAGAGGCGCGATAAAAAGCCATTTAAAATTGCTAAGGCAAATGATATATATTACTCAGATCATTTCTATAGACTATTATATCGGAAATATCTAAAAACATATAAAACTATAACTCTTAAAATAAATGTACTCATTCATGAAATAAAATTAAGGGTTTAAGGTCAGACGACACGTTACGATTATTTTTCAAATTATCAACGGCCTGCCAATATGCCAAATAAAATTATTATTATTTATTATCAGCAATTCAAGTGCGTTTTCAATAAGATTATATAGGAAAGTGCATACTCTAGTATCTTGCACAATTGCCTGGTAATGTACACTAATTTGTTGCAAGAAAGCTTGTCGAAGTAGTAGTAAATCAATAACTTTCTGGAAAAAGTTATATAAAATTGAGGAACGTGTCTTCTGACCTATACCAGTATGTCGTCAGAATGAAACTTATCACGTTAATGAATCAGAACAGAATAAAAACAGGAAATACAATAAAGTACACAAAGAACATAGACTACTTCGAACTCTTAATCATAACAGTCACTTTTCTTTCGAGTTTCATCATCAAAACTTGGATTTAAACGCTACAATAAGCAGAGTACTTAATATATATTGACCTGAATTTAAGTTTGTAGACAATTATATGCAAGTATCCTCCTTTCTGAGTGTCTTTTATTTTGAAGAGAAAGGTCAATTGTTTATACCTTTGTTGTTCTGAATTTTAAATCAGTTATTTCGGCCATATACAAAAGCAAATATGAAGCTTTGTAGACTCTACATTTAAGATGACACTGAGAAAGGATAGGCCAATGAAGAGGATAAGATACTAAGACTTCGTGGTAAAAAGTAAACTTTGCTGACATTCAAACCATTTGACATTGCTTATTTACATATATATCTAACTGGGTTTTTAAAGGACAATTAAAGAAAATTACTTCAAAGCACTTGATCTGCAACCATTGTATTGCTTTTATTTCAATTCAGATAAATACATGTATATATAATTATATAAGCAAACTTTTCTTAATTTTTTGTGATTGTATGCAGTTCCGAATTGCTATCACCTGACCTTGATTATACGAAGTCTTATGGTTAATTTGAAAATTAAAACTCAACAGGGCAGTATCCATTTTACAACGCGACTTTGTTATTGTATCATCCAAGTCGAATTTCAAAGACAAAAACATTGTAGCGATAAAGCGATAAAATTGAAAGAGATAGTTGTTATATTAAAACTAATATCATGTTTATGCATGGATAAACTTAAATATAACTTATCAAGGGTTTACACAGTTTTAAAATGAAAATAAAACCTCCGATTTCAAAGGTTAAATCTCAAAAGGCTGCATAACGTTTGGAAAATTTACGATAAAAGTAATTCAAGTTTAACAATATTGTCAATATACCGAGATTGATTTAAAAAAAATATTTCGATCAATTTTAATATTGATTAACCAAACGTCGTGTTTATTATTTTTTTTTTCAATTTCTCAGATATTGGCGCTAACGAACGTTTATTGAGAACGATGAATCACAGACAGTAAAGACTCCCCGGTGAACAAGTGAAATCATTTTTAAGCAATGAGCATAAATTATGTATTTTAATAGTAAAATGTGATATGACGATGCAGTATTTACCAATATTTAAACCAAGCAAGAATATTATAAATTTTCTTGTCTAATTAGAGAGCGTTGGTTGGATAACACCTCGGCGTTAGGATCAGCGATACCAAATCAAATTGCCACAAACCAGAAGAGAAAGTACACTTTAAGCAAGCAGAGCCCCGAAAGCGTGAAGAGCCACTTATTAATCATTGGTACACAGATACATGTGAAAAGGGATCAGAGGCAGATTATGAAAGACTGTAACTTTTCCTCATATCCTACCGACGGTAAGAAAAAGATAGAGAGAAAAAAAGAGATAGAGAGATAATGAAAGATACTGACATAGAGAGAGCATTTCAATTTTCCCAATGTAAAAATTGCAAAGTTTTACTATGGTAATCATTTATAATATGTTTTAAGATTTGAATTAAAAAAAAAATAAATAATGACATTAACAGAAACCGAAAGATCATGAAGAATTACTGCTTTTTATGTGAATATTTTTTCTTTTTTTTTTCAACTTCAAGGTAATCATAACTTTCCCAAATGGTTAAGTGTAATAAATTGATGTCATTATTTTCTAATAACATCAATTTCTCGACACTCTTATTGCTATTAATAATTAATTTTACTCGCACGGGGTTCAGCTAAACAATTCATTTGTGAAACAAAATATGTTTGTACAATTATCAACTGAAATCAAGGTTTTGGGGGGATGGGGGTTGTTTCTTTTTTTCACACAGTTTATGGCAAACCAATAACTTTTTTACATGTGTTCTTTTTACTGTGTGTGAACATAGTAAGACAATGCCGTGTATTAACCTAATCAACTTAGATTTTGTTGGCGTGTAATAAATATCACTTTGTGGATAATGAATAAATATGAATCCTATGAAAATTGAAAAGAGTTTGCCCACGATTACAAACCGCATATTTGAGACTGGTCGTAGGTTTCTGACTTTTTGGAGAAAATTCATGAAATAATTTACAAAAAATAGTCATTTTTAAAATATGCATTTAGAAATGCCTCGTAAGTTTTTAACAGGTAGCTGCGCGACGAACAAGTACCAAATAAGGTTTCTTGTAAATTTTATCCAGATTGTTAAAAAGTATTATGTTTTCCCCATATATTTATTATATCAGTTCATTCCAAATATAAGGAAACGGATGATAAGTTCGACAGCTGATAATATAAGACTAATGGTTCTTGTTTTACTACTTTACATGTACATATGGAGAATGAATCCAATTAGCATGTAGCTTATATTTTATTCATACATTTTTATTCCAACAGATTTAACAAAGTTGAATTTCAAAGACAAAAACATTGTAGTGATATAGCGAAAAAATTGAACGAGTTATTTGTTATATTACAAGTAATATCATGTTTATGCACCTGAAACAGGTGATAAGTTCAACAGCTGGTAATATTAGATTGATGGTTCTTGTTTACCACTTTACATGTACATATGGGAAATGAATACCATTAGCATACATCGTATATTTTATTCATACATTTTTATTCCAACAAATTTAACAGATAGTAAACATTATCAGATACGAAACTTAATTGGGTCATTAATATTTCAAATTATTTTACGGCTCTATTGGTTCATCATCTTGAAGGTAAAATGCAGGTTTGTTTGGACTCGAAAATATTTGATTTTGAATTATTAAGCGAATCAGTAATAGTTAGGGACAAAGTGAATCTTGAAATTGTACTTATTTGAGAATGTGTGGTTGTATGCGTGTTTTTTAAGAATAAAAAAATGAGAAACCAAAGTTTGACTGCAAGTTCCTATCAAAATAAAAGCAATGAACTGTGCTAAAACGGATCTTTGCTATTTGGATACAAGACCTATTTGACAAACAATCCAACCTGATTACATGTATAACACAGTAAATAACAAAAAGAATAAATTTCATAATATACTCTCACAATGGAGTGCTCTACGTGCTTACTAGGTGAATTATATTGCAACGCCACCCATGATGGCGTGCAGTGTTGGAACTACACTCTGGCAGGAACAATAGCCATTGGGGCGTGTCCAGAGAACCATCCACATTATGCAATATTTGATGATCCGGAAGGTAGGCAAAATCATCTTTTAGAACACTACTTAATAAAACATGAATATTTCGTGCTAATTTAGAAAATACATACGGTTCTCCAATAAGTCCAGGAAATAAACGGATTTTTGAAGCTATTAATAACAAAAGCTCTAGAAACGGTCTTAATGAAATAAAGCATGAAATTTTTAATGGTTTACAAGTTATTCCTACAGAAAATGTGAAACTAACGGTCAGTGGTGGAACAATAGCAATTCTGAAACTCATGAATTCTCCAAATCGAATTATCTTCGCTGTGTTTTTCCTAATACCATAAAAGAATTCAGAAGTGATGTACGTCAAACCTATTAAAAAGAATTGAGTTATTTGATATGTACTTTACATCAACTTGACTATCAATTTGTTTGATTTGAGGTTGAAGTAAGGAAAAAACTCTTTATATAACTTTGAAAGGACAAAAAAATATATATACTCCAATAAATAGTTTAGATACGGTAGATAACAGAATACCATAATATTGGATAATTTAACATGAACAGGATAAATTTTAAACATAATAATAAATTAAAAAATCTTCTTTTAATTTTTAATAATGGTAGAATTGTAGAGTATTTCAGGTTTCTTTGATACGTATACAAACACTACAATGAACAATGATGGCCTATTTTACGTTTTAATTTTAGAGCCTGCACTTGCCGAGAATAACGTATATCTTCATCAGTGGATACGCATTATCAATATTGCTTCTCGTAATTGCATTGATCATCTTTGGAAAATTCAGGTATATTTACTAATCAATTTCTCATGAGTAGAAATCAAAGAATAAAAAAAAGTGTGATCTGTCAGATATAACTTTCTTACCTGGCCCAATAGGCAACGTGATTTTATGCCATCACTTGGGGTTAGCCGTCGTTTTGGTTATTGTCATTTCATTAAAATATTTTTTCTCCACAAACACTGATTAAATTTCATTTAACCTTTATGTATTGTGTGATTCGTGCTGGCTAAAAACGTTCCACTTTTTGACTCGATGAAAAGCATACAGCTACTTTAACTAGAACAGTAGATACATGCATATTAGTAAACTTCTCGCCATCAACTCAGCTTTAAGCAAAGCTTTATTGAGGTTTTCAGAATGGCATGCCTTATTATCTATCATTTATTACAATATATAGATCTACAACATATTACTTCAGTATTTGGAAAAATATCAGGGACATATGCGAACTTTTAATTGAAACCTTTATTTATTTTCATGCAGTGGTTGACGCATGCTATAGAAAACATTATTAAAAGTATGACTTCTAAAGCAATTTTCTGTTGTTTCTTTTAAGCTGTGTAGCCACTCTCTAGAATATCGTCCATGATAGAAATTTCTCATCCCATTTACATTTTGTCAACTGTACATGTAGTCTAGACAGATAAGATTGTTTCCTTTTGTCTCTCAGTTAATTCGATACGCAAGGGCATGCTCTTCGTATGAACAGTTTCTAAGACGGGGCAAGCTACTGACAAACAAGTTGATAAAATAGGACTATCAAGAGTCTCGTTTAAAGTCATCTTTTCGTAAGTTCTATGGTCGATACGACGACCTAGTCAGCAAATACAATCTTCCACTGAGTCGCATGCTGACTGACGTTTTTCATACTAATTGTTAGACCATAATTAATTACCTAATTGTCTACGGACTTTTGCGGTTTTTATTTTCCCGATTACGACAAAGAGCACACGGCGGGTGTGACCGGTCAGCAGAGGATGTTCACTCCTCCTAGGCACCTGATCCTACCTCTATCTTGGAGGTCCGTGTTGCTCTGCTTTGAATTTGTATTTCGTTTTATCGATTTTTGAGATGGTTGACGGATTGTTATTGTCTTTTTTTCATCGTCCTGTTCATATAATAAAAAAAAAACCTGGTATATTTCAGACAACTCTGGTGCAAACGAGTCTTTATTCATTGCAATTTGTTCTCATCATACATTTTGAATGGATTTGCATGGATTGCACTTAACACAATACCAACAGTTTATCCTCGCGTTACGGTAAATATGACTGTTTAAACATCGATATTAATATTGCACACATTTGATTCACACAGATGTGCATGGAATTCTCCTATCCATGGGTTATTAGGACCTTTTTTGTATTTGAATCAAACTTTATTTCCAGAATGCGTTGATTTACGTTGGATTGTACACATTGAGTTGCTGTTACGGTTGGATGCTGGCCGAAGGAATATTTTTGCACTTCTGTGTGGCGAACGCTTTTTCTAATAAGAAAACTCTGGTTATAGTTGGTTGCATCGTCGGCTGGGGTAATTATATGTATTCAATTCCTTAGAAAAACAAAAACTTATAAAGCAGAATAAACAAGAAAAGATACCAAAACAATAACCAACAAATTAGAATTCTTGCAGAAAGGATCAACTAAAAGGATTTGCAAAATAAATAATTAAGTTTGTTCTAGTCAAACCTCTTGAGTAGGACTTAAAAGGAATAGATATTTGCCAATGTCCCCATTCTCGCTAAAAAAAAAAAGAAGATGAAAAAAAGACGGAAGAAAATAGTTTCAGAGTATATCACTTTAAGCTCACTATTCAGAAATATTGAGTCTGACCTCATTGTCAGCAAAATGATAGAAAGTCATGCGTTCAAAACAATACATTTCTTTGTAATGGTATACTTCTGCCCAAACCAATCACTGTAAATAAACAAAAAATAAAGTTTATGCTCGTTAATGTATATGCCTAATTAAAAATCGTATTTCGCTTTATGGATTTTTGAGATGGTTGACAGTTTGTTATTGTCATTTTTTATACAAGTATCTAAACTTAGCTATGTTAAGGATAAGGGCCCTCAGACCTTCAGTTAAAAAACATCACCTATTCTTAAAATATTTTACATTGGCTGAATAAGTGAAACGTTATTTTGAAATGTGAGAAACCCTCTTTTGTTTAGTCTGGGCCCTAAAACGTATTCTTTCTTTGGTTGTCGTCTTTGTATCCAGTAAATAAAAAAAATGATTTTCTCTTTTAATCTTAATGAAAATAATGAATTTTTCTTATATTAACTCTATACATATACTTTATTAGTTGCTAAATACAACAAAGTAGAGAAGATTTCTTTAAAATTAGCTATTACCTATTACGGCTTTTATTATATTAAGCACATTTTCATTTCTTACAATTCTCATCGCTTGTATTTCAGTTTTTCCTGCCATTTCAACGGGAACATATGTAGGGTTGGTGGAAAAAGACGGATTAAATATCAAGTAATTTTAAATTTAAACGAATAATGGCTCATATTATCATTCATAGTTAAGGATGTTTTCATTATTAACTGTTATTTGAAAATCTTGGCAAATAGAAACATGTTAATAAAAGGTTTGTTCGCTCATTCATCTAGAGGTTAAAGACACTGGTTGAAAAAATGTATTTGGGTTTAGAAGGAAGTACTTGTATTTATGTGTGTTAGATTTTGACAGAAAAAGTTCCAACCTATGATATTATTTTTTTTTCTAGTGATTTGACGAAAAATATGTATTTATGGATTATACTTGTTCCTGTCATCCTTTCCCAGTTGGTACGTCCACGCTTCTAACTAATCAATTTACATTTAAATCAATATGAGTTTGTTCTAGGAAATTAGACCTCCCCCAAAATGTTTGTGTTTGTTTACGAACTTTATAGAGGTATCCCGCCGTCCTATGTTTTGTATACTAGACTAATAAGCCATCAAGTATAAATGTTATCAGAGCAGATGTCTTGATATCGAGATAAAATAAATGTTAAAAGTGTTTTAAAAAAAAATTTCATAGGTCAGTTGAAACTTGACTTTTCACATTAACAGAATATTAAATGACATGATAATTGGCACAAAGAGGTACTAGTTACGAAATTCAGAGCATATAAAGATACCAAATTGTTACAGAAAACTACCATACTTTCGATTAATTGGAGCATTAGAAAATAAAACATTAAACATTGGTGAAGCAAAAATAGATTTTTGAATGAAAAATTAAGATACGAGTATGAAGGGAAAAAGGGGGATGATAAGCCTTGGTATAGATTGTATTGTGAAATACTTTGATATCCGTTCATTAATATCCGTTGGAGAGCGTAAATAAATGGGCCGTAAGACTTTCTTCTTGACGTCGAAGGTATAAATCAACACAATCTGCTGCATTTTAAACTTGACTGTTCACTGTTGCCTCGTTTGTTGTAATGAGATGGTAAACGGAAGAGAATATATATATATATATATATATATATATATATATATATATATATATATATATATAGTTTCGATCCTCTCAAATTGTCGTTTAACCGTTAACTGTATTCCACCTGTATCTCAAACGACCGTGTAGTGCGCGGCCAGCGCTTAGGGTCCATTCGTCATCGAAAGCAAGATTTTGTCTTGCCTAGATGGTCGAGTGGTAAGAGCGGTTGCCGCTCATTGCCAGGAGAGAGGGTTCCATAGGTTGACGTGAGTTCAAGCGCCTGCTGCGGCGGAGGTGGAGTTCCAATATAGTTAATTTCCTAAACTATATGTATATCTATAGTGGTGTGAATCTAATGTGGATACTAAAAAACTCTAAAGAATTATTAGAAACTTTGAGGTCACAAAATCTTCCCAAAATCAATAGCATCAAAACGTACGATTTTTCAACGCTTTATACAACCATTCCACACGACAAATTAAAATCCAGACTTTTTGATATCATCGACAGTTGTTTCTTCAATAAAAATGGAAGTCGTAAAAATGCTTACCTTGTCATTGGAAATTTTGTTAAATCCATTCTGATTGCACACACAAGTACTCTGAAGTTGACATTAAAAAGATGCTTGAATTTCTGATAGACAACATCTATGTAGTTTTTGGAAATCAAGTCTTCCAACAATCTGTTGGAATTCCCATGGGTACCAATTGTGCCCCATTGTTAGCAGACCTATTTTTGTATTCTTATGAAGCAGAATTTATTCAAAAACTTGTACGTGAAAAAAATAAATCACTCGCTGTGGCCTTCAACTCAACATTTAGGTATATCGACGACGTATTATCAATTAACAATTGTTATTTCCATACTTACGTCGACTCGATATATCCCAGTGAACTTGAAATAAAAGATACCACAGAGTCAGCGTCATCTGTTTCATATTTGGATATTTTACTGGAAATGGACATTGATGGTAACCTAACAACCAAACTTTATGATAAACGCGATGACTTCAATTTTTCTATAGTCAACTTTCCTTACTTATGTAGCAATATACCTTCATCACCTGCATATGGTGTTTTTGTCTCTCAGTTAATTCGATACGCAAGGGCATGCTCTTCGTATGAACAGTTTCTAAGACGAGGCAAGCTACTGACAAACAAGTTGATAAAACAGGACTATCAAGAGTCTCGTTTAAAGTCATCTTTTCGTAAGTTCTATGGTCGATACGACGACCTTGTCAGCAAATACAATCTTCCACTGAGTCGCATGCTGACTGACGTTTTTCATACTAATTGTTAGACCATAATTAATTACCTAATTGTCTACGGACTTTTGCGGTTTTTATTTTCCCGATTACGACAAAGAGCACACGGCGGGTGTGACCGGTCAGCAGAGGATGCTCACTTCTCCTAGGCACCTGATCCTACCTCTATCTTGGAGGTCCGTGTTGCTCTGCTTTGAATTTGTAATTCGTTTTATGGATTTTTGAGATGGTTGACGGTTTGTTATTGTCTTTTTTTCATCCTTCACTATGAGCAGGTATATGTCAACTTAAGAGTTATTGCAATGTTTGTATGTATATATATATATATATATATATATATATATATATATATATATATATATATATATATATATATATTTATATATAATCCAAAATGAGTAAAGTTAATCCACACAAGTAATAAATGATAAAAAATAACAGAAAGCCGATTCAAAACTCTACCGGTTTCATTGATATCTTCAGGAGTTTTGAGCAATCACCATAGATACATAGGTACATACATTGCAAAATTTGTTTTTTAAATGTATGTACCTATGTATCTATGGTGATTGCTCAAAACTCCTGAAGATATCAATGAAACCGGTAGACTTTTGAATCGGCTTTCTGTTATTATATATATATATATATATATATATATATATATATATATATATATATATATATATATATATATATATATTTATATATATATATATATATATATAAATTGCAATTTGATATTAAAACAATTTCGTATTTAGCTAGCCTGAGCTGAAGACGCAAGTTAACTTTACTGATGAAAATTTGTCCGTTGTCTGTCCTTGTCGTTGGTGTTGTCATAGACTTTTCACATTTTCGTCTTCTTCTCCAGAACCACTCAGTCGGTTTTAACTTAACTTGGCATTAAAGTTCAAATGAATGGCAAGGTCCCATTTAAAGGAGAGATAAATTTGAATGATTGAAAACTTGTTGGAAACTTCTAAAAAATGTTCCGGCCAGAAAAACTTGCGAAAAATTACTTTCGGGTAGTGTAGATTGAAGTTTTTCATAATCGTGATACCCGGGGGATATAGTTAGGGCACAAATTGAGGGTGGTTCCAATTTTTACATAGGATGATAAAGAGAAAAATTACTAAAAAATTTCAACTTAAAACCAATTGGCTATAAAAGCTGTAACTTTTATGGAAGCTTTCTCAGGTAGTGTAGATTCAAGTTTGTTCAAATCATGGTCCCCGGGGTAGTGTGGGCCACAAAAGAGGGGGGGGGGGGAGATGGTGATGTCAAATTTTTATAACGTAGAGTGATAGTAGAAAAAATCTTAATAATCTTTTTTCTCAAAATCTACATGGCCAGGAAATCTGTAGATTGTGTGAAAGTATCCTCAGGTGTTATAGATTCCAGTTTGTTAAGACACATCACGATTCCTGGGGATTGAGGTGGTACAATTTAAAGTCTTTACAAACAAGATATTCTTTACTAAGTTGTGAAATATTTTGTTTGTGACTCTCTAAAAATAGTCTAAATCTTTTCAGGTGAATTATGGCTATTGTTTCTCAGGTGAGCGATGTGGTCCCTGGGACTCTTGTTTAAAGATTCTGTATTATTATTTGTTATTCAGACTTTGTTGTAAACACATTGCAGCTAAACATCATATTCCTTATCAACATTATAAGAATACTGCGATCTAAAGTACAAAGAGGGGACAATAGAAACTACTCACGATACAAGTAAGAATAGGCTTATACGTTTATCAAAGTAAATATAATTGCATTGTCAAGAATATTTGTATATTTCAAATGGTTTTATTGTTTGTTTGGACGTTCCATTTACTTTTTTTACGATTTCTTTTCTGTTTTTGTTTTTATTTGTTAGAAAAATTGTCCGCGCCATCTTAATTCTGATACCTCTCCTGGGGTTGCAAAACCTCGCAATGGCAGTGAACTATGACTCGGTGTTTTATAAATACTTCGCTGCAGTCATGAGATCTTACCAGGTCTGCCTTTTATTTTAAAATATTTAAAAAAAAAACTATATTATATAACAATAATTACTGGTACATGTATCTTGTTAAGTGTTTACATACAGTGACCATATATTTGGTTATTGGATGTCACAGAGATTTATCTGTTTTCATTAGTAGTTGTGCTGTTTATAAAATTTGTTTTTTTTAAATTAATGAACAAAATGAGTTTAGAGCCTACATCGGCTTTTTTTCTTTAACAAAACATTCTATGTTATATCTCTTTTATCATTTGTGACAACAACAGTTTTTCTTTCCTATCTGTTTTAGGGAGCTGTTGTTGCTGTTTTGTTCTGTTTCGTGAACAGAGAGGTAAATTGTTTATTGCTTATCAACGCATTACAAATATTGAATCCTTGTCCCCGTGATCGGCAGTGGTTGTATGTGATATAGTATGGTGTGCACACGTGGGTTTTCTCCGGGCACTCCGTCTTCCTCCCACGTTAATGACCCCTCGCGTTAACATCCGTGCCAACGAAAGATATAGATATAAGTTGTAGAACTTGTTTATCAATCGTTATAAAATTAATAAAGTTCAGGTTCAGGTACTTGACATGTTTTGCATAAATAATGGAAAAAGATGGAAAGGTATGCATCAAATACCTCTAACAATAATAATAAAAGGACTTAAGTGTGAAAAAAAATCACGTATAACACTTCCTGCAAAAATAAACATGTATACTCTTAATCAACAACAAAGATTTAAAAAAACAAATATGTGTAGGAGTTTAAGAGTGGTTGTGCTAACATTAAACGACTGACTGGCTGATTGACTGACCGACTTTGTGACTGACAGTCTGACGGACTGACGGATCAAAACATTAGACCCACAGAACTTATTTCGTGGAGTATGATTAAGTGTTATAGTTTTCTTAAGGAGGCTTAGTTGTCAATAAATTACCAATCATATAAACCTTTAATCTCTAGGTATTATTTTATAGCTATAAAATATCATTAAATAAAGAAAAATTCCATACATTTTAAGTTTAAAATGTTAACGTTTTACTAATCTTAATACGGAGCTATTCTTCTATGGGATATAAATATAGTCTAAAAATTGGGTTCATTTTAATAATGAACCATTACAACTGATGACTATCACACAATATAAACACACATTTCATAAGAAGAATGCTATGATATCCACAAATAATTTCCAGATTTGCGAGTTATCCTACCTTGTTGAGGTTAGGGCAACCTTAAAAAATTATATAAAATAATTTCTGTAGTCCTTATCCTGGAAACGCACACGCCTAAACCTTCGTTCATAATATAGACATTGATTTTGTAGGTTTTAAGAGTTGTGAACAATAGGATCACCACTTGGAGAAGACTCTCTACAAGTTTGTCAAGGGAAAAAGTTTCCATTATGTTCAACAAGAGAAGGAGTAGTGGCAATCAGATTCCTAGCCGCGAAAAACTTGAACCAGACCCTCTCCTGTAATGACATGTTGCCATCTCTTACCTAACCAAGATCCCTACGAACAGCAAATAGTCACACTGATTTTTGTTGGAAATTTGTTCAAGAAAAAAACTCGGCTGTCCGAGACATAATTATGTTTCGCTGTAATATTGACAGCCGTCTATCAGCACCCCTTTTTCAGTTTTCTCTTTTAATTTCGAATAGGAGCGGGTCGACAACCATGGTTAGCGAATATTAAATCTCATGAATCCTTAAATTGCAACTTTTATTGTGTGTAATTGACAATCATGTGAGTTTTTTAAATTCAAGGACGCAACGTTAAATGTACTATAACATATTAGAAATAATATATCAACTTAGTATATGTATGTTAATGATTATTTTGTGTTTTTTTTTTAATAAAATTTGATATATGTTGTATAAAAAATGGTTTAAAAAAATAAAATCATTTAAAAAAACGAGGGGCTCCGAATCATGAGAGATTGTTGTGAAATGTAAAATTATGCTGGTATAATTGTACTTTATATTGACATTTTTATACTCTTTTCATAAATAAAGTCGTGTTTAATAAGAAGAATGTACTTTCTTGAGTCAGTCAACGTGGAATCCTCACAGATGAGAGAGGATCAAATACATTAGCCATGGTTTGTAACGAGGGGAATGATTTTGCTACTTTTTGGATTGAGAAATCAAATATGAGTCGGACATTTAGTGGTTTTTTTTGGGTGGTGGGGTGGAGTTGGTTTTTGTAATACTTGTACATATTTGAGAGAAGTGCATCATGCTCCTTTATTTTACAATTGGATGCTTTCTTCACCAACCATACATATTAGAGGAATATAAAAGTCAATCTATCTAGACCCAAAGCCTCTAACAAATGTAAGCTAACACGTTTGATATGTTATCAATGACTTTTACAAATCAAAAGTTAATGATCTATTTACTTATAGATATTATGGACTCGATTCTTTGTACTTTATCACATATGAATCGGATGAGAGCTGTCAAATATTATAAATATTAATTCAATTCAATTCAGTTTATTCACTTAAACCATGAGATGGTACATGAGGTCAATCAGTATATACAGTTCAAAAATCAGATGTACATTTTATAAATGAATAGATAGGTAGTAAATAAATAGTAAATAAGCATAAATATACAATATATACAATGAAAATAGAAATAAGTAGAATTATGGAGGACAGACTATTATTATAGCATTGAATCATGATTTTTTGAAGTATACACTCTCATAACTGCAGCGGTGTGTGCATGCAAATTGAGTAACGCGCGTTAGCGCGTTATGAAAATTTGTATGCACACACCGCTGCAGTTATGAGAGTGTATACTTTAAAAAATCATGATTTAATGCTTATATTTACATTTTGTAACTTCTTGCCTTGTCTGCAAATGTGATTCATACCTTAAAATTCCTATCTTATCCTAAGGGTAAGTTAATATTAATGGAAGAGCCACAGTAACAGCCACAAGCGTGAACTTTGATTTTCGCTTGTGACGTTCAAGTTTACAGCGTTTAACGTTTGTGACGTCATAATAAAACTCGTCATTTTAACCTTTGACTACTTGTTGCAATTAGAGGCATTTGAAGATCACAGAATTTAATGGAAAAACACAGTAGAATGTAAATATATTACAAACATTGTACCTAACTTAATTCTGCTAATCGGAACTTATTTTTTTTCCCCATTAGCGTTAGCTAATAAATTATCAGCAAAATTAAGTCCTAAAAATGTTGAATTTAAACCAGGATAGATTTGACTTTTGTAATCGCCATGACCTATACTTGGGCTACACATAGATTTAAGTAAATGGAGTGGATCCACGTTTTACTTTATTATTAAACCTTAACCTCCCACAGCTGTGCTTTTTATGGTTTAATGTACTAATGGTGTTGTTCTACTGGGATTTATCCCGTAATAGCTTCTTAAGGTCTTCCGTTTCCAACGAAAGACTTTATTGTTCTTGTACTGTTTCTTCTTCTTATTTTTTTCCAATTTTTGTGCACGCGATTTCTCAGAAACTATTCGACCAATTTCGACCATTTTTTCACAGATGATGGGACGTGATCTAAAGTTTATATACTTTTGGAATTTTTGTTGTCGTCACTTTCGGTCCCGATTTAAGGCCGATTTTGTAATTTTTTACGACTTATTTTGTGCAGAGCTGATCTCAGAAACTAAAAGATATGATTACGAAATTTTCAGAATAGGTTGATCATAGTTTTATGTTGTGCACTATTATTTTGTTAAACGCCAGTGGCGCATTTTTTTGGAGCTCGCCTAAGCACGAACATTGAGTACGAATTATGAATTAAAATTTGTGTACGTTTTGGTCTGTATCTTTTTATCAGTTGATATTTTGTTAAGACATATTAACAAAAGTGGTGGACAATTAAATGTTCTTTCCAAAGAAATCATAAAAAGGGACTGGCCCCTTTAATAAGGGGCCAAGACACTCGTAAAGTCTATAACAAATAACTTAAAAACGATAAAGATGTTGTTATGCATTATAGAAGCAAAGTTGTTATTCGTAACAATACCTGTTTGAAAAAATTATTGCCACGCCCATTTATTACGTATTTGGGGATTTTTAGAGGCCAAAGTCGTTAAACTTTAACACAATATATCTAAAATGGGAGACATATTTTGTTAAGCATTGTAGAAGAGAATATATGTGCATTGATGATTCTAATCGATTCCACTAATTAAAACACCAATGTCTGTCCCCATTAAGGGTCTAGAGGGATGTCCCCTAAAATAGTCAATCAATTGTTTCTCAAAAATGAACAACAATTTGAGGGTAAGAACAAAAAATGTTAGTATTCTAAGACCTTCTCAAGAAAATCAAGAAAAAGAGGCTGGCACCTTTAATTAGGGGCCAAGAGACTCTTAAACTCTATTACGAATAACTTATAAACGATCAAGATTTTATAATGCATTATAGAAGCAAAGTTGTTGATCGTTACAAAATTTGTTTGAAAAACTCATCGCTAAATCCATTTATAAGAACAAAAAATAAAAGTATTCCTAAGACCTTTCGTATAAAATCAAGAAAAAGGGACTGGCCCCTTTAATTAGGGGTCGATACACTCGTAAACTGTATTACAAATAACCTATAAACGATACAGATTTTGTAATGCATTATGGAAGCAAAGTTGTTATTCATAACAATAACTATCAGAAAAAATAATAGCGACGCCCATTTATTACGTAATTTGGGATTTTTAAGGGCCAAAGTCCTTAAACTTTGACGCAATATACCTAGTGATGGAGACATATTTTGTGAAGCATTGTAGAAGAGAAAATGTTTACATTAATGATTCAAACCCATTCCACTAATCAAAACACCAATGGTTTGAACATATTTTATTGTAAAAATGGTATTTACAAAAGGATCGGGAACAAGTTCTGCAAACTTAAGACGCCCTTTCCTGAAAAAACACCAATGTCTGTCCCCATTAAGGATCAAGAGGGCTGGTCCTTAAATTTTTTGAATCATTCGTATCTAAAAAATAAACAACAATTTTAGATAGATGTAAGAACAAAAAATGTTAGTATTTGTGAGACCTTTCGTATGAAATCAAGGAAAAGGGGCGGGCCCCTTTAATTAGAGGCCAATAAACTCGTAAAGTCAGTTTTAAACAACTTTAAAACGTTACAGATTTTGTAATGCATTATAGAAGCAAATTTGTTAATCGTAGCAATATCTGTTTGAAAAACTCATTGTCACATCCATTTATTACGTAAAAAAAGATTTTATACATTATCTGAAAGTAGGGGGGTATTCTGAAATTAATTCTGAAATTAATTCTGAAATTGGATCGATTATTCGTGGTATCATTGAAAAAAAAAATCCCACGGAAGACCTACTCGTTACTTGTAACAAGATCGTATCTAGTTCTGTTTATAGTTTCTATGCTCCATTAATAACGTGGTTTTATTAGAAAAGAATCCAATGAAAAGAATTTCAATTACAATAACTCCTATAGGAACACTCGCTTTGTTACTCAGTAATGTCAAAACGACGACAACAAAAACACTTCACAATTATTTTCTGAAGATTTACATGGTACATAACCTTTGGGATCCAAGCAACGGAGAAAAAGTAGTCTATTTAACGATAGATGCTGATATTGAATGGTATTGTTTATTTGCCACAGAAATCATTTGATCGGTAAATCATCTGATTGTGTAAATGCAATATAGAACTAATTTTTAAAGGTGTTAAGTAAATCAGGGTATGAACAGTCAATTATTAATAAAGCATGTATATTAATAAAATTAAAGAAAGATACAGACTTTCTTACCTTAACAGTCATTCAGTGTACAAATAAATTTAATGTGATTAAAGGGGCATGGTCACGATTTTGGTCAAATTCTATTTTTCTGTTTTTATTATTTATAATGCTTTAGGAATGCATTTCTAATTATCAACTGAAATTTGAGAGTCAGTCGTTGAGTTATAAGCAAGATACAGGGCTCACAATGCTTTGTCATGTAAACAAGGCTCGTGCCCTGTTTTTTGTTTACAAATGTTCAATATACCAGTCAAAATATTTTTTCAAGCTGATTTGTCTATCTTCTTGTTCATTTTAAGCATAGATAAACAGTTCCTAACGTTTAACACATTCATTTTAGGTTTAAAACTGGAATTTTCACTTCAACATTCAAAATGTAAACAAAAGCTTTGTTTACATAGGAAAGAATTGTAACCTCTGTAACTCTCTTATAACTCAACGAATGACACTCAAACTTTTGTTGCCTATTAAACAGGCCTTACTGAATCATTGTAAACATTAAAATCGAAAAAATAATTTTGACCAAAATCGTGACCATGTCCCTTTAAGAGGGCTCGATGGCCGTGGACATTGTTAGACTGTCCTGGTCTTCTTTAAAAGAAGAGCTCTATAAAAAGATATATAGGAAAATGCCCAAATTTAAAAGGTAAATTATATTGACCTTTTCTGTACTGATAATAGTTCATAGCTTAAGACATCATATCTGAAACTTTAGGGAAGATCTGATGGCTAATTTGTTGACCATCCAGCAATAATATACGATACGGGGTTGTGAAAGATTGCTCTCCCTTAGCTGATTGCTTCTCTAGCTGAAACACCAACTGTAACAGATTTAAAAACATAAAAATCCGCAGCGCGTAAAACTGCCTAGTGTTCTTGTACTCATCACGGCATTCACACTAAAACAATAGTGCTACCGCTTCATTCTACACTCTTGTATTGATAGGATCCCGTCGTAGAATAATGAGGTCAAGAGAAGAGCTCTCATTGGTTCAAGTGAGTGGTTTTCTGAATTTTCTTATAATTAAGTTTTGGAGGCCCAATGTGAAAATTTAGAGAATTGCTTTCATCCCGTGATTTATCTGATATGACAACGCACGATAAAAGTCGTTTGTTACTGTATTGGAATTCTCCAATTCTACGTGTTTATATGACCACGCGACTTATAGTGTATGCGTGTGTTCTGGGGGAATTTAAGCTATCATTTTTAAAAATATTGTGGATTGTAACATTAATCCAGTAACTTGTTCGGTCTTTGTGGTTCAATCAAATAATTTAGATCATTTGAATAGTCTACAATATGGAAGTTTTGTTAAACATTTTTGAAAAATCTATAAAGTAATGAAATTGTAACTCTAAAAAGAAAGAAGAAACTGTTCTGTTATTTGTCACCAAGCAAGAAAATTATCAAAAAATACTCGGATTCAGTTTTGTTGCGAAAGCATCTTGTAGAAGTTCCATGATGTAAGATAATACCAAAGTCCTACTGAACATTAATTTTTGTAAAACAATACTTATGTACCTTCAGTTAATAAAAAACCACGATTTTTAAAATTCACTTTTGGAACTTCGAAAAGATCAGATGTCAAACTGTTACATGAATGACTAAATGGATAAGTAGATTACAAAAAAAGGTGTTGCCGTTAATGACTGTGTTGCGTATGTAATAAAATAAGATCAAGCAGTTCTTTTTTAATCGAGCAAATAGGTTTAATTAATTATCACTTATAGAAGAGATCACATATACATGTAGTCAGAGCGTCAAGCAACTACAAACCGTCACCTCCCTATAGAAATAGGTAGGTGGAACAATACTCCACGTGAAGACCGCGAGTGCGGCTTATGTGAAGCCAATCGAATTGGCGATGAATTTCATTATGTTTTAGAATGTAGTGCATTGTCACATGTAAGAAAAAATTGTTTAGTAATTATTATCTTAAAAACCCAAACACGTTAAAATTTAGAACACTTATGTCATCTTCAAACCATGTAAATCTAATGAAAATTTGTACTTTAATTAGTTGAATATTTGACTTGGTCGTAACAACTATATAAAATTCATTGTTTATTTTTTTCTGATGTTTCTCGTTTGTAAATCCTGCTTTTCTTATACTTTTATATATAATTCTTCTGCACCTCATGTATCATTATATGTTTTGAGTGAAAAATAAATGAACTTGAACTTGAACAAGTGACCCGAACAGGAAATACAAGAAAGAAGGTAAAGAACATGAAATACTTCTGACTCTTAATTATAACAACTATTTGTCCTTGAAGTTAATCATCAAAATCTCGGCTTAAACACTACACTAAGCACAGGACTTAATATTAATGATTGACCTAAATTGCAGTTTGTAGACACTTCTCTGCGTGTAACTTCATTTCTGAGTGTAGTGGTGTCCTAGCGGGCCATCGGTTACTACATAGTTAAGGCTATTTTTAAAGATTCATTTGTCGATGCATTTGATAAAAAATGCTCAACAGTAGAATCGCCAAAGAAACCGTAATTTAAACTTATACAAGATGATCATTTAATTCGACGTTTGAAATGTTTAGTGTATTGATTAAGCCGTTCTTTCCGTCGCAAATATTTAAGTATCACTATCTTAATTTGGTGTGACTGTATGGTAATATGGAGTTCTGAATGACGATGGCGTGACCTTACGATAAGATGTCTTTGGTTAATGGTCTCACATTAAATGTCAACAGGACAATATCCATTTTATAAATGGACTTTGATGTTCTGTTATGTAGGTTGAATTACAAAGACAAAAGAAATTGTAGCGGTATAGTGATATAATTCAATATCCATATTTATGCGTGGTTAAACTTAATAAAAACAAGTTTTTTTTTAACTCTAATCAAGACTTTTCACAGTTTAAAAAAAAAGAAAATTTTATATATTAAATGCAGCTTTACTTTTGGAAAATAATCTAGTTGAAAAAAAAATTAACGCACCGGGTATTGATTCAGAAAATCCACTCCTTTATCATCGGTATGTCGACTCCTATAGGGTTTGTTGATTTGCTGTACCGTATCTCAGATATTGGCTATAACAGGCGCCTACCCATTAGCATGACGAATAACAAGCGGTTTAGAATCCCGGATGGAACAATTTAAATCATTGTTCACGATATTGTAAAGACAAGCTTAATTATGTATTTTAATCGGTGAATATAACATGACGAAACAGTACCATATACGAACAGAAATGTAAGAACGTCCGTTGCTGTGAAAAGTTTTATCGGGTAATAAGGTGAAATAAATTTTTGACGTCACAAAGATGATAGTGGTTGCAGAATTATTTTTAAAAATAAAAGTATTGCAATGTTGATCATTCTGAACAATTTGACATTCTTAAGCGTATATATTTGAGAGAGAGAGAGAGAGAGAGAGAGAGAGAGAGAGAGAGAGAGAGAGAGAGAGAGAGAGATATGTTCAATCACGCTTCTTGGTGGAAAAACTTCATTTTCAATGAATCGATAATTCAATAAATATAGTAATTTTCAAGCTATCATAAAAATTACGTTAACGCAAATATTATGAAACGTCTTTGCATGTATGATCATTTTAAAAATCAGTTATCAACTTCAGGTACCTGTATATTAATATTGCTACGTCATTATTTAACTTTAAGGTAATAATTATCCTCCCAATTGGCTCATTGTAAATCATTGATGTCATTCTTTCCTATAGCACTAAAATCGCGACCCACTCATTGCTATCAATAATTAATTTCACTTGCGTGGGGTTTAGTCTTGCCATATTTCATTTGTGGAACAAAATAAATTTGTAAAATCTATCTAAACTCAATCAACAGAAAACATGATTAATTTTGTTTGGGATTGGGTGTTTGGGATTGGGTTGTTTATGCAGTTTATAACGCAAACAATTTTAAGCATGAATCCCCCGTTCCCCGATGTTTGTAAACCCACTCCAACTATGTTAAGGTTAACATACAGTTTTAGTTGGAGTGTATTAATTAGACCTCAAATAGTGGAAAATGTATATGAAAAAATGAAACTGATGAAATTGATAAGAGTTTCTTCAAAAAGCGTATGTAAAATCGGCTGTGGGTATCGATTAGAGGGAGGTTCATTGAAATAATTTACAAACACTGTTCTTCGAAAAAATTAGTTGTCTCGTCTCTGGAACGATGCTGAAAACACAACAAGGGTCCCTAGGAGGTTTGAGGTGACTGACGTCTTATGGCACATTGTGTTATTACAACGACTTGAAACATCTTGAGAATGCCGTCCAACATGTGTTATCCGTGTAAAGCACGTTAAGCAATTAATTACAGTACACAGATACTATTTTATTTCTCATGCACTTAATGATATTAAAAAATCTGCTTTAAAAATTTATATTACTATTATAATTTATTCAGATCAAAAAAGTTCTGGTAATTGCTCGACGATCAAGTATCACGGATATTATATTCTTTCATCTAGGTTGTTAAAAAAGTTTCATTTCATATCACACCATATATATAAAAAAGAAACATATGATAGTTTCCTCAGTCGGTAAAAACTAATGGTTCTTGTTCTACTGCTCTACACCTGGGAAATGAATTCAATTTGCATACAATTTATATTTTATTCATACGTAATTATGACAACAGATTAAACAAACATTATACATCAACAGAAACCAGCCTTTATTGGTTCATTATTATCTCATTCTTGCACGATTTATTAGTTTATCAAAACTTCAAATGCAGGCTAGTTTTGACTCGAAAATATTTTATATTGAATAATTAAGCTAAAACTGTTAAAGACCAAAGTGAATTGAATAATGCTCATTTGAAAATGTGGGCTTTTATGTTTGTCTAGTGAGAATTCAAAAGTTTGACTGCAAGTTCCTATCCAATGATAAGCATGCATTTGGTCCGCACTGACACGGAACTTTGTTTGTCATCTGGATAGAGGACCTTATTTGATAAACGATCATACCAAACCAAAACCAAAATGAATCTGTTATAAATACATGTACAAGTATATAACACAGTATTTGACAAAACGAATTATTAACTAATATTCATGATACCGGTATACACTGAAAATGGATTGTTCTACAAACTAAGTTTTCAATTATATTGCAACGACACCTTTGACGGCTTACAGTGTTGGAACTACACTCTTGCGGGAATACAGCCAAAGGGGCGTGTCTACAGAGCTATCCATATTATTTTGTCTTTAATAATCTGAAAGGTGAGCAATTATAAATAAGACACAAAGTTGCTAAATTTAAAAAAAATTGGTTCTCTACTCAATTCAGGAAATACACGCTATCTTAAGCTACTGATAAGAAAAACCCAGAAGCCCGTCAGAAAATGGTGTAAGTGGTGGAACAATAGCCAAACTGGAACTCATGAATTCTAGAAATCGAATTATGTCCCCTTTTTTTCTCCAAGTATCGTAAACAAATTGAAAGGGATGTATGTCAAACCTATTTAAAGGGGCATGGTCACGATTTCTGTCAAATACCATTTTCCTGTTTTAAAATATTTCCAATGCTTCACTAAGACATTTATAATATAGTCAACAGAATTTTGAGTGTCTGTAGTAGTCGAGTTATAAGCGAGATACGGAGCTTACAATTCTTTGTAATGTAAACAAAGTTTTTGTTTACATTTTAAGTTTTGATTAAAAAAAATTCCAGATTTAGACCTAAATTGAATGACAAACTCCTACAACTGTTTATTTATGATCAAAACGAATCAGCAGTTCTGACGAGTTTTTGTAAACATTAGTGCAATATACATTCATGTATATTTTATGTATATATATTTTTGTTAGTCATTTTTTTCTTTTCCTTTCATCTTTTTCCTTATCATATGATGTTTTCTGAGAATTTATGATTTGTTTCTTCATTACCTCCTTAAGGATGAAATAAAGTATGAATGAATAAAAGGCACGAGCCTTGTTTACATAACTAAGAATTGTAAGCACTATATCTTGCTTTAAACTCTACGACTGACACTCAAATTTTGATTGATCATTAGAAATGGATTACTCAAACATTGTAAACAATAAAAATAGAAAAATAAAACTTGACCAAAATCGTGACCTTGCCTTTTATTATTCAAAATGCTTTAGAAATGTATTTCTAATGATCAAATGGAATTTGATAGCCAGTCAGAGTTATAAGCCAGATACAGATCTCACAATTCTTTGTCATGTAAACAAGGCGTTTGCCCTGTTTTTGTTTACAAAGATTCAATATACCAGTAAAAATATTGTTCTTGCTGATTTGTCTATTATCTTATTCGTTTTAAAGGGGCATGGTCACGATTTTTGTCAAATTCTATTTTTCTGTTTTTTATTATTTACAACGCTTTAGGAAGGAATGCATTTCTAATGATCAAATGAAATTTGCGAGTTAGTCGTTAAGTTAAAAGCAAAATACAGTGGTGACACAATTCTTTGTCATGTAAACAATGCTCGTGTCCTGTTTTTGTTTACATAGGTTCAAAATACCACTAAAAATCTTTTTCAAATTGATTTGTCGATCTTATTATTCATTTTAAGCATAAATAAACAATTCTTAACGTTAAACACTTTCATTTTAAGTCTTAAATTGGAGTTTTCACTTCAACATCCAAAATGTAAACAAATGCTTTGTTTACGAAGCATAGAATTGTAAGCTCTGTAACTCGCTTATAACTCAACAAATGACACTCAAATTTTGGTTGCCTATTAAAGATGCCTTACTGAAGCATTGTACACATTAAAATCGAACAAATAATTTTTGACCAAAATCGTGACCATGCCCCTTTAAGCATAAATATATGGCACGCCAAATTTACAAAAATGAGCTAATCATAGTTTCACAGTCGATAAACTAGGTTTAACGGTTGTAAACTATAGTTCACGGACAGAAAACTATAGTTAACGACGATAATCTATATTTTACAACTGTAAACCCTAGTTAACGCGATATTTTTGTTGATAACATTTTGCTTATTTATTTTTTATTTACTTATCTTGTTCATCCTTGCATACATGTAACACTGAAATTAAATAAGATTAATTTTTACTGTCAAATATCTAAGTACTGGAAATTTGTTATTGTATAAGTACAAACTGTGACGTATTTGCTGTAATATTGTATATGTTGCTAAACATGTAGGGAGAGGGCGAATTAAGTTTTTATAACTTGAGCCTAATCCCATTGTAATATATATGCAATAAAATATGTTCAAATCAAATCAACGCGATCATCTATGTTTCAGAAGTGTCACAACTATAATTTACACTAAAAACAACCATTTGCGATTGCAAAACATAATTTATATGATAAATATAGTTTCACGGTTAACCACCCTTAACCATAGTTAACGAATGCAAATTATAATTTACAGATGTGAATCTATATTTATCAGCAAAATCTATTGTTAACGTTATTTGTAGTCTCGTTCAACCAGACGCTCGGCTGTCTCCGTAAATCTCCGACGAGATTTACGGAGACAACCGAGGTCTGGTTGAACGAGACTACGTTATTTGCAGACCGATAAACTTAGATTATCATACGTAAACTATAGTTTACAACCGTTAAATATGGTTTTGCAGATGAAAACTATAGTTCACGGATCGTTAATTATAATTAACGAATAGTTAACTATAGTTTACGGTTTGTAAACAATATTTAAGAAATAAGGTATCATTTTTGTATGTATATCGGGATATAAATACGGGTTGGTCACGTGATCAAATCCCATAAAGCCCGAAGGGCACATACAAAAATGATACCTTATTTCTTATATTTACATTTGTTGCAAATTATGAGAATAACAACGCTCCATACTTTCTCTTTTGTGATGACCTATACTGTAGGCCTAGAGAGCCGCTTCGATTAAGATGACGTTACAAAAAATAGTACAACAATGTTGCAAGTATTTGATTATCATGATAAATAAAAATGACATTACTTTTGGCAAGACAACACTTTTATATTATTATAAACTGAAACAGAAAAGAAAATTCACTTGTACAATTGAAAAAAACGATTGAAGCTTGGCGGAATAGTACCACTTCTGTTGAAGTTGCAGAGCGATTGGAAATTTGAAAACAAAGCGATTGAAAATTGAGTTAGAGTATACTTAGGCTTTTTCAGGGGAAACTCTATCGCAAAATCAGATTCAAGAGCATATTAATTTTCCCCCGACATTATAGAGGAAAGCAACTTTAACTTCTAAGTTCTTTTTACGGAACAAAACGGACAGACAAGCACAAGGAGTTACCGTGATCCGTGAATGGACTAAACACGAAAGGTCTGTGATATTGCGTTTGCGATTTTAATCGAGGCTTGTAATGAAGTCAGAAATGAATTTTAACTGAATTAACTCCTTTGACAAATTGCAATTGTAATTTATTAAGAACGCCTCGTTACGATGCCGATCCATAAACATTATTCTGTTTACAGGCCTATAAATCATTTATCCCCCGCAATTAATGTTATATTTTTGAAGAAAATGAATGAATAAAACTAACTTCGTATAAAAAAATACAGATACGTTTATTTTTTATGCCTAAATTATGTTTTCATTACGATATCTAATAGGTGTGTTTCAGCACAAGTCGGTTAGTTTGACCACATAGAAAAAGTAGTGACCTACATTATTCATGCGCTACTTTGACCTCTTGACTCATAATGATGTTATGCAGGAATGACTGTGGATTACGCAAACAGTGTTATATAAGGGTGTAAATATTTAACAATAAATATTGTTATCTATAGTTTAGCGTCCGTAAACTAGATAGTTTTAAACAGTGGATAAACCTAGTTTATCATCTGTGAAACTTTATTTAACGCCGTTAATCTATATCTCACATCTGTAAACCATAGTTAGTATAGTTTACAGATGTGAATCGATATTTATCAGCAAAATCTATTGTTGATAAACTTAGATTATCATTCGTTAAGTATTTACAACCGTTAAATACATTGTACATGTATAGTTTTACTGAATCGTTATTATGCATTTTTTAATTTTACAAATCTCTTTACCTGCATTTCAGTTTTTTTCTGTCTTAACAACAGAAACATACTATGGTGTCTTGTGTGTGAAATATTTTAATGAGGAGGATCGAATATCAAGTATTTTATTTTAATTTGAACGAATGATGACTCATAGAATTATTCATAGATTTTTTTTTCATCTTTGATTGTTAGTTAAAAATCTAAACAGAAACATGTAAATGAAAAGTTTGTTCATTCATTCATACATGTATACGCAAAAAACATTGGTAGAAAAAAAATAGTTTTAAAAGGAAGTACTGTAATTTAATTGTGTTATATTTTGACAGAAAAATTCCAATCTATGATAACATTTTTTATTTCTATTTATTTGCTGAAAAATATGGACTTTCTGTGGATTATACTTGTACCTGTCATCCTTCCTCTCTTGATACGTCCACGTTTCTAATTAATTAATTTACATTAAATCAATATGATTTAGTTCTAAGTCTCTGGAAAATAAGACCTGCCCAAGAGTACTAAGTATGTAATTTTGTTTCACTAACTTTATAGAGCTATCATGTCCTATGATTTTTTTTCTATTGTAGACTAACTAACCATCAAATGTGGATATCATCAGAGCAAAGTTGTCTCATGTTAATATCGAGACGAAACTTCAGTGTTAAAGTTTTTTTTAATGAATTTCATACACCATTTCAAACTTTACCTTTCACCTTGACAGAAATTTAAATGTCAATTATCGTTGTTACAATATCTAAAAAAATGAGATAAAAATATTTCGGAAAATTACATTATTTAAAATTTATTGAAGCTTATAAATATTAAAAAAAACAATCTTTTGTTGTAGCCTTAATAGATCTTTTTTACATAAAATATTTTAGGAAAGAAAATATGTAAAATGGGGATAAAATGAATTATTACATCGAATGTTGTTAAAAGTTTGTGATTTCCGTCCATAAAATGCGCGTTTAACTTCTTTATTTTAAAACTGTGCTACAATGTACATAAAGGGGAAGCAAGTCAAAAACTTTTACCTTGTCGTCGAAACTTTGGAGCAGCAAAATCTGCAGCTCTTTCAAGTTCCTTATTGCCTTGTACATAGTAATGATTGATGAGATGATGAAAGGGAGTGAACCAATATACTGCCATTTAATATTGAAACAGTATGTTTTTAAAGATTTTCAGAATCAATATTGTTAAATCATTGCAGTTAAACACATTGTTCCTCATCAACAGCATAAGAATACTGCGATCTAAAGTACAAAGAGTGAACCATAGAATCCTTGCGCGATACATGTAAGAATACAATATATGTTCTCACAAATTAATAGTTTCCAAATCATTAAAATCATTGTTTATTCGTTATATACATTTGTTCAAATCAACATTTAATTTTGCAGGATTTACGGGCCATGAACAGAGGGATAATCATTTGGAGAAGACTCTCTGGAACTGTGTCGATGGGATCAAGATGATGGGATCAAGATGGTCATCTATAATAAAGCAGTAGCAACCAGAATTTTAGCCCCCCAAAATTGGAACTAGACATTCTTCTGTAATGATACTATAGTAAAAGGGCCATAACCTGTGGTCACCTCGAACAAAGGTCTCTTCAAATAACACAGTCACATAGTTTATTCTTGGACTTTTTTGCAAGAAAAATCTCGGCCGACTCCATGCACGGCATTATTTTCCAAAATATCTTCGATATTGACGGACGACAATCCGCTCCGTTTTTTGGTTTTGTTTGTTTGTTTGTTGTTTTTTTTTTTTTGTTTCTCTTTAACGAGAAGAGGAGCGGATCATCACTCGAGTGTCTTGGGATATATTTGAATATAATTGCCAAATGGTGGAAAATAAACTCTTAACTTAACAAGGATTCAACCCAAAGACATGGGGCATACTGTATCAGCATTCTAACTACCGAGTTACTGGGAATTAAAGCTTATACGCGAGAATTTTATTTAATATGCGTAATTTCACAAAAGTAACAACTAATATAAAAATCTGCTGAATGAAAATAAGGCCGATTTTTCATGTTTCATGAATTACTGAACCCCTGTGTACACTAGATAGAGACATTTCAAGGAGACCAGGGACTTGTGTAAAAGAGCAGTGTGATGTAGGCCTGTTTATTTCAGTCTTTGTTAATAGGATTCAAAGGCATTGCTTGGTTTATTTAAGTCAACTTAAAGTCAAGTAGCTATAATAAATAATTATAACACCGTTCATTGATGATTTTTTCTTTTGGTGTTATTTTGCGAGGAGGATTTCTTGAGTTCACGGACTGGTTAATTTGTGTAACGTTCTGATTGGCAATAACAATAATTTACATTCTTTTTCCAAATATTGATTTAATGATTCAGAGATAGATGTAAATATAAACAATAAAATGCTTTCTTTGGTAATCTATTGGGGTCATGAAGGTACATAGCAAGCACAGCAGAAGAATTAACACAACCTGCTATCACAAGTTAAGTATTTTTCTGCAAGGCTAGACAACTATACCCACATGGTTCGCCAAAGAAAGCATTTTACTGCTTAAATATATGCAACATGTATATAACTATTCAATATACACATACATTTGGTTAGATGTATACTTATATGTACAGTACATGTGTTTAAATGATTCCAGCAGCAGTTCCTTTGAATGTCATTTTCAGTTTTTTGGAAATAAATGAAAATTCCATTGCTTCTAGATGAACTGGATTTGTCTCTGAATAAATTCCTTTATTTCTGTGATATGAATTTTCTCCTACAAAATAATTGCAATATACTTAAAAATGTCTATTTGAAACCTGAATTAAAATAAGTATTAAACAAAGTCAAATGAAAATTAGAAATATATTGCCAATGTCCAATATGTATAACTTGCACATATCGATTTCAACTGATTGACTACAAGGGTTTATGTATTCAATTGAACTGTTTGAGTATTTAACCAAATTAACTAAACAGATCATGGAAAACTGATTGGTTATGTAACCCATTGAGTATTTAACTAATCACAAATAACTATAATTAGTTGTTAAACCTTATGCACTGATTGGCTATTTAACCCTGTCAACTGATTGGCTATATAGCTAAATAAACTATTGGTTATTTGACCCAATAAATTGATTGGCTACATAAAGCAATAAACTGATTGGCTAAATAACCCAATAAGCTATTAGTTATCTGACCCAATAAACTGATTGGCTATACCAATATAACCCAATAAATTGATTGGTTATTTGACCCAAAAACTGATTGGCTATTCAACTCAATAAGCTAATTAGAGAGGCTGGGTGGTTAACAAATAATCAATCAGGTAATCTTAAAGTATTATCTGATCCTAGCCATAAACTGTTTAGTAAAGAAATATTCCAAATATCTAAGCTTTTAAATCCTTAATACAGAGCTCTTCTTCTAGAGAAGATCAATACAGTCTAAAAAAAACATAAAAACAAACAAAAAACAAAAAAACCTCGACCATCTACCCCTGTTATGTACGATATTCTCCCTCACCTTCAGGGTGCTGTCTCGGTGTCTCACCCCAATACAGGCCAGATCAATCGTGTCTTCATCAATCACAACACTGAAGGGGATTCCCAGCTCATCATTCCTGTTAAGAAAGCACACAGAAACAAAGATCAAAAGTCTAATCATTACTAGGAGAAGGGCAGCAAAAAATAGATAAAAAACAAATAAAACTTCGAAAGCTAAAGTGATTATAATCAATTATGGTTTCTGTATGAGAAATCTTTTGTTGAGGAACAAACATTCATAAATATTGGGCTAATAAGTTAGCCTGCTTTTTAGCTTTATATCGATTTTTTAAATCACCAAAATGTTAGGTAGCAAGGGACAGTTTCAGATAAAGTACCCGTCAATATTTTTGTAAAATTTATAGTTGCTGTACTTGAAGGCTTATGAGTGTTGCTAAAATTCATGAAACTATTTTTTAATTATTATCATTAGTTAGAGGGATGTCTCTTGTTGAAATTGACATGCAATATGTAGGCCCCATATGTTAGGTACATGAGAATCAGAAGTAAAATGCGAAACTGCGGCTACGACTGTTGTGTTGACTTTACACCATGAAATTGCAAGTGACAGACAGGAGGTTAAAAATAACACGAAAAGTAGGTGGATGGGACATTGTAAACTATACACCGGTAAGTTTCTGACATGTGATGGTGCAACATGCACACGGTAGGGAAGGTCAACCCTTTGCAGGGAATTAGCTGGGGGAGGTCTAAAAAGTTGAAAAATCATGAAAAATTAGCAAAATATGAAAGGGTCAAAATCTCATAAAATTCAGTATGTAGAAAATTTTACAGGTTTTGACTAGTAATTTTTTTCAGAAATTGGTGATTGGCCCTATGACAAGTGAATTAAAGGTATTTGTGCTGAATGGAAACTGAGGAAATTCTAGTTACAGAGTTCTAAAGACACACATCCCCTGGCTACAATGAATTGTATCAAAAAAACTGTCCCGTGCAACCTTATTCACAACCTTTTCCACTATAAATATATTTTCTGGATATGTTTCAGGGATAAAATCTGCCAAATATTCCAATTATGAATTACTTTAAATGACATTTGTCAAATTTCCTTACACCACTTTATCCTAATATACAGTACATGTACTACATTTTCAAAACCTGTGTATGAGAATACAGTGTGAATACAGTGACTAGCCTGATGAACTGGTTCTCCAGAGAGTCACTGTTGGAGCTGACATCTAGGGACAGTATGTTGGACTGATGAATCTCCTTACTGACATGTTTGATGACCCGCTGGAGGGTGGGGTTCATACCCTCTGTCACAGCTATGGACACATTGTATGGGGCAAAGGCGGGGTGCAGCTGTAGAACCTGGGGGGACAGTGTGTATCAACAAGGTTACAAGTATTGTACTGTACTTACAATTATGTACTTAGTAGTACAGAGGACCCCGCTTAGTATAATACCTGTTTAATATTATAGTTCGGTTAATATAATAGTTTTTCAAAACACAAAACCATTTCTTAATAAATCATTGTATTTTACATCGGTTATTATAGTAGCTTAAATAGTGGACCCCGCTTAATATAATAGAAAGATCATGCCTGTCAATTGAGTTTCACACCTTTTTCTCGAGCTAGCCCCCCATGAGAAGCTTGTATAAACACTCTGACTTCCCAAATCACTTTGAAATTTACCGACTGTGCTGGCCAGACAGGATTAGTCACGCCTCACTGCACGTGGCTTGGGTACTTTACCTATGCACCTAACAAGTGACATCGCTGTATTATTGAGGTTTTTTACAGTTTGAATAAGTGAATGCCTCATGTTTTTTGTAAATGAATTTATAACAAATGGGACATTTTACATGGCTTAGCATACGGTACATGATTTTCCATTTGACGATTTGTACTGCAGTGAAGTAGTGACAAAGTCTTCTTTTAATATGCCTCTATTTTATAGGAAGAATGGGCTAAATAAATCAAAGAAAATAAGAAAATTCTGCATAACTTTGTGGTTTATTTGATTTTTAATGAAAGAAGTTATTAAAAATGAATTGTCTCATGAATGCCTTATTAGATTTAGTCAAAACCGGAAGTACAGGAAGAAAACAAAATGAAAGCATGTCAACTTATCGGAAGCATATTGGTGGATCTTGCAATTTTCCAAGCTTGTAATAGTAAACTTTATTCATGAAATTAACTTTTATGAAGCATTAAAAGTAAAGTTTTAGAAGAAATCATCAATTATTGTGGACATTACATCGTCTAGAAATAGATAGTAATAATACATGACGTGAATAGGCACTTAACATACTTGTACACATTGAATTTAGCTGGGTACGCTTATTATTATAGTCCGGTTAATATAATAATTTTTCCTGACAAAATAACTATTATATTAAGCGGGGTCCACTGTAATACAGAAACTTGGGTAAATAGGTAAATTTAATTTAAGTTAAAAAAGCAATTTTGTTGTAATTTTAGGGGAGGTAAATAATTCATTTAAGTTAACAACCTATTTCTGTCCCTATCAACTTGTTAATAAAAACTTTTCATGTGTGTAATTTTATTACCAGGTACCTAGAAAAAATATTTGTCAATGCTAAACTCATAATATGTCTACAGGTAATGAGAGTGCCAGTTATAGTGGTTGGTCTAGCAGGGCTTTTTCATGTTGCCTCATTTTACATGCTTCAACTGGAAAAACTATACTTTTAAGGTATTTCTGACAAAGTTAGTTTAGTTTACACTCATATAACTTGCATACCACTCAATATCTACAGTCACTTCTCCCATGGTATCCATAATCACGGCCTGAAAAAATGTAGGAAAATTGTTCCTATGTATAACACGCACTCTTATCAAATTTTGGCTGAAAAAAGTGTGTGTTATACACGTGACTTTACGGTAAGTTAACTCTACTTGATGCTGATAAACTTTGTCAGAAATAAATAACTGTAAATAATCTGTGAGGTGTTTTGAGGGATAAACATAAGTTGATGGTTTTTTTATCGTACTGTTCTTGCTATTTTGCCTTTGTCCTCGGAATCACTCTCCAGTGAGAACGTCTTTTTCTCTGTGTAGGCATCTATTAGGTATGCCAGCATGCCTCCCTCCAAAAACATATTACACTCAATCACTGACGGAAGAGAATGACCATTTTCAGCAGAGTTCTGTAAAGAAAAGTGGTGGTAAAAATATAGAAAATAGATAGAGGTGTACTTTAGTTGAAAATAACTAAAGACTTCATGCTCACACTGTATCATGGTTGTCTAAAATTGGACAATACGAGATAATACTGCCTTTACACGGGAAAACTTTCTCTTTGTTTTTTTCCCCCTCATTACCTCTCATTGTCAGTAAGTTAATTTAAGTTTTGGGCATATTAAAAAGGTATAATTTTTTATCACAACTTTATTAATGGTTGATTCAATATGGTGCAAAATCTAACCTGTATATGCTACATACATGTATATATCTACATGTATACACATGTATATATACATAGATGTATGTGTACATGTAAAAAAAATTAAGTTACTGTTACAATGAGTTGTTTGTAATTAAAAACAATTGTGTTCTAACAACATTTTCACACATTATTTACAGAAAATACTTGGAACACAAATCTGATAACATCTTATCAATAAACATATCAGATATTGTACCTTGGAGTTTTGATTGGACGACATTAACTCCAACACAGCAGGGTTAGAGATTTCCAGAAATTGGCTCCCATGATTCCTGATCACCTCCACCGAATCCTGTCCCCAGGGAAACTCATACAGTATATTTATGACATTTTCCTCCTCCTTTGATTCACTCTCTACAAAACTGGATGGGTTTTCTGCAAACTACATGTAGAAGAAAAATGAAACATTACAAGTTCCAGAAAAGGTTTGTCAAGCTTCATCTATGTAAGGATGACATAGAACTTGGAAACTCAACCTAGGAAGGACTGCTTTTTTCTCCCCACGTTTGTTAATACATGTACCTCAGGTAAAATCAGGACTATAATAAACATATCGCCAAAATCAAATTTCAACAACAAAACACTTTTTTATATGTATTTAAGATCTTCATCTAGTAGCGAGTACAAAATATTTAATTATATACATTTATAGACATTTTTTAAAACAATATCTCAATCTTTTAAAAAACATGAGATCGGTCCTTTAAGGGAATCTTTGAATAATTTTTTTTGTTGCTATATGCACTATCAGAAGAATCTTTACAACTGCTTCTGAGATCCTTTGCTATTTTGACAGACTATTTGAGAGCTGCTGTTGCTACGTTTTTTGTTTCTATATACCCACCTTGCGCCACCACATTAAGCGTGATGTCACGAGTTGGTCAAACTTCTGAACTGATAATTGCGGTCTGCAGAAATTGAATGACACAAGATTGGTCATTTCACTGGAGCTGAATGAATAAATACGAACAACATATAAATATCAGACACAGCGTTACCCAATGATAATCAAATTTAAGCCTTTCATTTGAAAAAAAAAAATTTTACACAGACATTGGAAATTTGGAACTTTGTTAAATCAATCAAACTCACTCAAACAGGAAATGATGAGGTTCGTTAGCAGTCTGTTTGAAACATACACCAGTATGTACCAAAGAAAACGGAAGAGTTGTGTTAAACATCTTGTGAATGTCTCCAAAGTGATCCAAGCATTCTGTCAAATAACAGTAAACAATATTCTACATACATGGCACCACTGTGAATAAATATACATGCACATTATTAGAATAAAGCCAATATACTTTTATAGTTTATATAAACATTACCCTCTCTAAAGTTTTCTCTCAAAGCATCATCTGACCTAACAATGCAAATGAAATTGTTATAACAAAGTTATTATCACAAACCAAATGATACACTGTACAAGTTATTCTATTACCAGTATATCTGAGAGTGAACAGAATTGCAGTAAGGGAGACAAATCTTACTTGAGGATTTCTCCCTCCACTGGGAACACCTTCCAGTCTTGTTTCACCACCACCCAGTCCCACCTGGAATTACAGGTGTATAATGTGTACAGGTGTATAATGTGTACAGGTGTAAAATGTGTAAACGTATTACAGGTGTATAATGTGTACAGGTTTATAATGTGTACAGGTGTAAAATGTGTAAACGTATTACAGGTGTATATTGTGTACAGGTGTATATTGTGTACAGGTGTATAATGTGTACAGGTGTAAAATGTGTATACGTATTACAGGTGTATATTGTGTACAGGTTTATAATGTGTACAAGTGTATAATGTGTATACGTATTGCGAGCGCATTCAAAACTTTCAGGGGTTTTTATATTGCCATGTCCATATATTCATTCAAGTTCATTATTTGGTGTAAATGATTTCCTTAATTTCTTCTGATCATATTGCAGAAACCATGAAGAAAGAAATCATGAAAAAATTGATATTTCATTCCTTAATCTCTTGATCTCTGTGAAAACAAAATCAAGACACCTGTGTGTTAATAATAGAGAGAAACAGGTACATGTATATAATCTTAAAGTTTGTAACAGGTGTTTTCAAGTTCATCATTCATTACTGACATTAAAATTGAAAGTCTCTTCTTCAGATGTAAAATTTCAGTGTGAAAAATTTTGTCCAGAACTTTCAGTTGGTTGATTTTAACTAAAATTCAATTGTAGAAACATTAATTATAAGTTGATTTTTAATTATCACATGTTTAGATATAAATAGATTATCCTGGGGTAAGAGTAAATCAGCTTGCCATGTCCGCCGTATGTTGTTCTTCAGTAAGGTTCCCGCTGGACCAAACTTGTATATACGACCCCTGTGGTCTGCTGACTTTTCAGTGACAAAGCCCCTCAGTTGTAGCAAGCTCCTTAGCTTCGTCCACTGGTCCCCTGTAATCTTAGCCATTGGTTGGAATCATTCTGTGTAAATTAAACCAAAGCTTTTGTTCTTTCAAATGCAATTTTTGTGTAATGATCAAAATACAGTAAATCTACAAGTTTTGTAGGGTTCTTGCCACTCCCCTGCAAAATTCTTCACAATTTCATGCGCAGGTTCATGATAAACAAATCAAATAAAACAAATTTACAGATAAAGCGAATTAGTTTTGAGCCCTGTAGAGGTGAATAATAATGAAACTTTATATACCGGTATATACATGAAATGTATTGTTTTAATGTAAAAAAAGTTAATATTAATATTTTTTTTAAAAGTTTTATTGTTTCTTTTCCACACAAATCTTTTAATCCAATAATTATAGGTTTTAGATAAGGGTTTTGTATTATTATGTTTTAGGTGAGACTGTTCGGGCAAGAGTACGTAGCAGGAACACATATCTCTAATAGACATGCCTTAATACCACAGTCCTCTACTCTTGGAGATAATTTGATCAGTAAAATCTGTAACAATAAATTGTTTGTCTGACTGCATTATTTCTCTTTTGTTCCTATAGTTGATAAAATCTGAGTTTTGATAAATAAAAATTTCACCTGTTTCATAAATTTTGCTTTTAAATTTGTTTATTTTTTAATGCTGTTGTTAGCTTGTGCCCTCCCTAGGTGTGTAATTACCAATTCCCATTTACAGGTTTGACTCCCATTAAAAAGTTTGAATATATGCAACTTTTATTATTTTCCTTTTCATTTTTGGGAGTTGATTTTAATCAACTCTCCTATGCAGTTACTCAAGCAAACCGGAAGTGAAACAGTGTTTCGACTAAGCACAAATCAACGCCACTGACAACATTTTAAATTAGTTCTAACCGATAAAGAACTAGGTACAGTTTCAGTCATATTTTGCCCTGTTTTAGTGTGATTTTTAAAAATATCACAGGAAATTGAAATGTAACGTTTATTTAAACAAGAATACCCATAAATTAAGAATCTATAAATAGTTACCGAATTAGACTTTCACAAGATTAATTGTGACGTCACAAACAGTGCATTTTCCCGTAATTTTCATAAAAATGAACAGAAGACACCAGTTCCTTAGTAGTTTTTTTAATAGAAAAATATGTCCGCAGCTGTCACCCACGATGAAACTCATGTAATAACTTTATCATGTGATATCACATACAATATATTAATTTCGTTGTGGGCGACGGCTGCAGACACATTATCCTCTTCAAAAAACTATCAGAAAAAGTGCCATTTTTCATCACT
This sequence comes from Magallana ariakensis, assembly GCA_020458035.1. Taxonomy (NCBI): domain Eukaryota; kingdom Metazoa; phylum Mollusca; class Bivalvia; order Ostreida; family Ostreidae; genus Magallana; species Magallana ariakensis. The sequence continues at coordinate 52,472,812 of CM035817.1, read as the reverse complement.
TTTTACCAAATCATAGAAATATGCCAAAATGTTGAAGTCAAAATTATTTTTTGAAACAAGATAAAAGTGTATAACTTGGTACTTTATATACACACATGTTCAAGATGGCATGTGTGTATTTTTATGAGATTTAAACAACTTTTGAATTTTAGGGCAAACATTGTAGGAAACTGTACATGTACCTTCTTCTTTGATGTAATGTATTCTAAAGCATTGTTTTTCAAGGAAACTTATTTATAGATACCTTGTAATTAGTCAGATTTTAAATGGTACGAATAGAACCGTTTTAACAAGAGCTTGGACTTTCGGTGGGATGTTACTATCTAGTTTACTCATCAAAACAAGCTTTCAAATATTGACCTCCTTTCTTCTAATTCGCTAAGAGAAGCTCATTAATATTCATAGACTGTCAAAACCGGAAAGTTGTTTGCCAAGATCTGCTCTGCTGTGTGAAATTGACGCTGTTTCAACGTAATATACATCCCTGGATAAGGTCGGACGAGTGTCACTGCGTTCAATGTATTCATATCTATTAGCCAATGACTGGACAGTAAACAACGAGTAGACCCCGCCTTCATCAAATCGGAGTTTGTCACGTACTACCCAAAGTCCAAGCTCATGTTAAAACGGTTCTAATTTAGCTATTTTTGGTAGTCGTACATTGTATGTATTCCTATGCCAAAGTTCAATATAGTCTCATTCATCCAGACGCTCGCCTTTCTCCCTTAGGCTAAATCTCCGACAAGCAGAGAGTCTCTCTTGCGTGTCGAATATTAATGGAGACAGCCGAGCATCTGGTTGAACAAGACTAGAGTTCAATATTGCTTGGATCCATACAATTTCTCAAAACTATTTCGATTACTGATACGTAGTTTGATGGAATTCATTCTTAGAATATAAAAAACATGATTCATTTGGGGATTTCACAAAATTACTGTCGGAGAATTCGAATTATAAAAAATGTGCATAATTCAAATACATAAAAGAAACTACTTGCCATGCAAAATAACATATCGTTGATTTTAAAATAAATAATCATCGATAAAATCAACTCCCGTCATGTCAGTACTTCAGTACTTTGATTTACAAAATCATTTGGCTGTATGAAATGATTTTTTTTTAATTCCTCGATCCCCACAGTTGGATCTAGAAAACAGTAAATCATTGAACTCGCATATATATCATCTCATCACTCAGCTGGTTAAGCGTATATTACGAATTACGCGCACGGGTATAGAGAAGTGAATGAACAGGACTTCGTTACAATTGGGTTTTACTGTATATAATTTTGCATCTGACATCCTTATGATCAATGAATTCACCCTTTGCATTAACGTTAATTTAATAATTTAAACATTTTTCTCCCTCATACAATGATTTACTACCTCACATTTGATCTATGAACGCTTCGAGTTTAACATTCTTCGATATAATGTTCCCCGCTCTGTAAAATAAATCTGTTTACGATCCCTCTAGCAATCCGCACGTGCTTCCGGTGAAAAGGGAGAGAACTTCTTTGTTGTTGTCATATGAGTGTCGACCAGGAACGACGAAAGTGTTGAGTGTAATGCGTAATGGCATTCTAATGTGGAATTAAACGATGCCAGGCCTGATAGCCTTTAAGAGGAGATGGGGGATAGGATCTGACGATTTCGTTTTTCCTGCCTTGCTGGAGTTATTTTTGCGCTTAGTTTGGTAAACTTTTTTACAACCATTTCTTGTTTTTCATGTTCGTGTACATGTATATGCGTCACCGGGTCACTCTCAATCCCTAGATACATATAAATAATTTTTTTTTAATGAAGGAGACATGCATTCTTAATTGTTTAAACGCCAGAAGCTGAGTTTAGTATCTAATGGTTTTTTATTTGTTTATGTCGGAATATATTTTTCAGTATCAAAATTAATACAAATTAAAGTACAAACTATAAGAAAGTTTATTCAAAGATATCTAGTTTCACTTTGCTGGCATATTCACAGTAACACGTACTTCAAATTCAGGTGGCAATAAACTTGCACAAATTTAAGCTAGATTTAAAATAAACAACATACTAGACATACATGGAATGTCATACTAATGATATTGTGTATTTGCAAGTTCATTATATTTTTGGATATATATGTAACTATGATAAAAAAAAATCAAGAGATATACAGTGTATATGCAGTTCATCTTTTGTCAAACTTATGACCTGCTATATTTTGATACATCAAATAAAAAAAGTGCATGTATTTATTAATAACAATTGTCAATCATTTTTGTTACAGGATAACTGCCATATCTATCGTGTACAGTGTACATAGTGATGCCATCTTTGAGTGTAAAGATGGACGTCTGCTGAAGGCCTACTACATCGGTGTACTGGTCCTGTTAAGTGTGACAGCATTACTATGTGCCAGCATAGTGTTTGTCAGTATGCAGGGCACAATAATGATTACCTCCCCTCGGAAAAAGCTCTCCAAGTTACTGTACTTAAAAATCATTATCACTATACCAGAAATTGTATGGAATATTCTTGGGACATACTGGTCATTCCTGCAATCCAGTAACTGTCAGGAATTTGTGGTGCGTACGGTTCAAGGAGCAGTTATCACGGGATGGGTTCTGGGAGTTATTGTTATTATAGGAATAGCCATTGTGTTTGATCCATTAGGTAAAGTCCATAAAAAACATGACAGTTCTTGCAGCGATTTACAGAGTGATGAAAAATCTCAGATCTTAGAAGGTGCTATGACTGCTGCCAAACAGGCATGGGAAAAAAGGTGTGGTTATGAGAGTATATCAAACATTGTCATATAATCTGTAGACCTCAAAATCTTGGTATTATTTTATTTATAGCCATTTTAACATGAGCTTGTACTTTCAGTGGGATGTAACATACTATCTAGGTTGCTCATCAAAACAAGCTGTCAAATTTTGAGTACATTCTTTCTGATTCGCTTAGAGAAGTTCATCAATATTCATAGACTGTTAAAATCTGAAGGTCTGCAATATGAGTTGTGTGAAACTGATGCTGTTTCAACTGAAATATAAACAGCCCTGCATGGAAATAGTTGGGCAAGTGTTGTTGTCTTCAATTTATTCATATTTGTAGCCAATTACTGGCCAGTTAACAATTGTTAGACCCCACCTTCTTAAAATTGAAATTTTATGCATACTGCCTGAAGTCCAGACTCTTAATTGTTAAAATGGCTCTAGGTTAAAATTAACAAGTTTAGTGCACATATTATAATTATGTAGTACATTTTAATTTTATTTTATTTTCAATATTATGTTTATCATGTTTATTGGTCATGTATTTGAAATTCAAAGTAACATATACATTGAACTTCAAGCAAAAGAAGCTAGTAAGATAAACTACCTGTATATACAAGAACTCTGTTTTTAGGTGCAGGCTTTTATGTTGCTGTATACTGGGGGATGAACAAAGCAAGGATGCTTTTGATGAAATTAGTAATCTATTGGCAGATTTCTTCCAGGTGTGAAAAAATGATTCTTATACTCCATAGATGTATTTTTTTTTTTTTTTACATATATATTAAAACTAGTGCAGCTTCCCTATAAAAATGTGTATGATAAATACTACAAAAGGAAAAGACTTTTAATATTTCCCTATGTAAAGAGATTCCTTAATACATGTAGCTCTTAACCATGTTAACAAAGGTTATATACAATTTGCTTTTGTATTATAAATATTGCAAACATTAAGTTAATCTGTAATGTTTAATCTTTTTTTTATTTGCATAAGTCATTTTTTGCTATTATTTAAAAGTTTTTTTTATGGCACATGTGTTCAGCATGAATTTTTTCAGTGATTTTTTAGCAATATAACTATGACCATGAAAAAAAAAATTGAATGATATTCCAAAAGAAAAATATATGATCTAATGTTGTGTTTCTGTTTTATCAGGACCTAGACTTGGTTCCCACAGACATTGCTGCTGGTCTCATACTGGTACAGAAGGACCAAGAAAAAATCAGTGCTGGCAGTGGCCGTTCCTATAACACTTTTACAGAGCTATCTACAAGGTAATGCCTCAATCAGTCCAGAGCTCACAAAAACCTAATGTTTCAGTCTTTCAAAATCTGTAAACAAGATAAAATACCAGTCAAAAATAAGCTGTAAACAAGGTCAGACCTTGGTTTAAACAGAGCTGGAAACAAGGTAAAACCTCAGTCTGAATAGAACTAGACCTCAGTCTATATGGAGCTGTAAACAAAATTAAACCTGTTTGAACATAGCTATTAGCAAGGTAAAATCTCAGTTTGAACTGAGTTATATGCAAAGTAATCATCAGTCTAAAATGAGCTGTAAATAGAGTAAAACCTATAGCTGAACAGAGCTTTCAACAAAATTAAACCTCAAGCTGAACAGAGCTTTCAACAAAATTAAACCTCAAGCTGAACAGAGCTGTAAACAAAATTAAACCTCAGTTTAAACATAGCTGTAATCAAAACTAAATCTCGGTTTGAACAGAGCCAAAACAAGGTGAGACCTCTCATTAGTCTGTAAAGAGCCATGTACATTGTAATGCCCATGTATTTGCAGAGATAGCAACATGGTACATGTAAAAATGTCAATCTGTAAAGAGCTGTAAATGAGTCTTTAGTCTTTACAGAGCTGTCAACAAGGTAAAACCAAAGTCTTTAGGAGCTGTCAAAAAGGTATAATGCGTCAGTCAAAAAAAAGTTTAACCTCACCCAGTCACTGTCAAGAACACAGTGCCTCAGTCTGAACAGCGCTGTAATGCCTCAGTATTTACAGAGCTGTAATATAGTTAATTCAATGTACCTCAGTTTCTATAGAGCTGTCAGTTAGGTAATGTCCTAAATTCATACATGTTAACCTCCAGTGATGAAAAATAGGTAGATTTTGAACCGATCGAAAAGCGGTAGCATCGCGCGCGGACGTTTTCGCGTATATTTCAAAGCACAAATTGTTGTGTACTATATATGTAGTAGGGGTTTCTGATTAGTAATTAATGATATCAACTAAAATATAAAAGACTTTTGAAATTTACTAATATCAACACAAGCAATAAAAATGTTTGCATGCATTTACCATACATTGATTACCGGTAAGTTTTTTTTTTTTTTTAGGAAAAAATAATTGAGTGCAGAGACTTTAACAATTGCCTTTGTTCAGAAAAATAGGTTAAGTTGCCAAAATTTAACATATAAGAGAAGTAAGAACTAGTAGGAAATCGTATATTCTTTTTCAACATCAAAACTTATTACAAATCATGCAGCATTCAATAAACTGCAAGTGAAGTTTACGGTTATGGCAAAGTTAAAAGATATATAATTCAGTCATCGTTAAAACCACGTGTGGAATTGCAAAGCTTCTTTTTTTCTTTGCGAGGATAATATAGACATGTCGTGTAACTAATGTAATCACTTCTTTCATCGTTCAATGTAAAACACATGCTTGAAAACTTGTCATTCGAGCGACTTAATAAAGCGTTTGTGTGCCTCCGATTCAAAGTCACGCGCTAATTTCAAACCCGACGAGATTTTTTGACCACAATGGCTTCCAAAATGGCTACATGTATCTATCAAAGGGTGCAAAACACAGTTTTATATGTAACGTTATAAGGACGTTTTCAGATGAGGGACAAGCAAAACTGACCCCTATAAAAATAAATTGTAAAAACTTGTTACATATATATCTATATATCAATAGAAAGATAAAATTGTGAATTTTTTAAATATTTAAGAATATTGCACATGTTACTTAATGCTAGAATTTATTTAGCACTCAAAACATGCGGAAAATAGGCAAAAGGATGCCTCTAAATGCAGTACACCCATGCATTTTAGGCTCCCCCTAAAAGCAGAATGCACCCAAATCAGCCATTTTAATTTCCGTACATTTTTAAGAGCGAGTCCTTAGGCATCGTTTTATAGTATTTTCAGGGTACATTCGCCAGCTTTTTAAAGAGCTATATTACCCGCTAAAAAATTCATGAAATTTTGCACGTGTAAAATCCGGATGTTTTTGGAGTTACCTCCCTTTATTTTAGAGTCTCACAAAATTAATTTTTAAAATTTTTCTACATACTTTTTTCATGTATTCGAAAGATAAACTACTATATTATGCAATTGAGAATTAAAAATAATAATTTTCATGTATACCGCATAAAAATAGCAGGAAAATCCCTACCCATCATGCTTTTTCCCAGAGAAAAACCCCCTGGATTTTATACGAAACTGTGTTTAGCTACCAAAACAAGGAACATATTTTGAAGAAAAGCGGTAGATTTTTTAATAAATCGGTAGGCGGGAGACAGAGCCAAAAAGCGGTAGACTTTCGCGTAAATCGGTAGAGTTAACATGTATGCTAAATTATAATTTAAAAGATCATAGTGGGGTCATACCAAAGCTCTCAATGAGGTACATGTCTATGTAGAAAGTATATACAGAGCTTTCAACAAAGACTCTCAGCAAGATTTTCCTTGTTTTTTAAAAGCTATCAAAGTTGATATGAATGTAATGACAAGTAGGCACACAGCTTTTAATTTCTTCCTGTTTTGATGTGTTTGTTCATTCATCAGTCAAGATTTAATGGGATTATTGCTTATTGCATGGACAAAACGAGTTCAGTGTATTTTCATGAACATTACTTATCAATTCATATACTTTACTTAAAGAAGTATATATACGGTATCTGTATAATATAGGAAGAAAAAATATCAGGGTAATAAAACCATGGTTTGTTGTCTTTCATATATAATGCACTCTGATCATGTAAATCACTCTGAATAATGCATAATTCATGTTCAGTCCAATATACATGACATTGTACGTTTTAATCAGTGTGAAGCAACCCGTCAGCAGCCCCAGTGATGTCCCCTTGGGACCCGCCCCTTGGATGACCTCTAAGAACATGCATCACTACATGAACTATGCCGTGGGCAGCTATGGATGGCCAATGTTTATGTTCAGTCACCTAGCAACAGGGCTCTGTCGACTTTGTGGGGCGTGTAGGTAAGGATAATTCTTACCTATTCGTGTAGTGGGGAATACAGGTAGTCAGATCAATCACCTGTTTCTGTGAAAGCAACACTAGATGCTCCAGTAGCTGAAAATGAAAGTGTGGAAGAACAGAGAAATTTGTTTTACATCTATTGATAAATCGATTGATAAAACCATATACTGTATACAGGGTACTTTTCGTCCGTGTAATTTTTGCCCATGTAATTTTCACCCTTCTTCACTTGCAAACATGCAGCTTTGCCCCGTCTTGAATTCGCCCAGACATAGATGAGTTTTAAGTAAGATAGTTTGAGACATTGTAATTCGCACAGTCTTATTTTCACCCGTTGACAACGAGGGGCGATAATAAAATGGAGGCGAATATTTCCCTGTATACAGTAGTTACTGTGATAACATTTTTTGTGACAGGTGTCAGTTGTGTTCTACTGGAGGCGAGGTGATAGATGACAACTGTTGCCAGTGTCACACGGCAGCCATAAGAAGACAGACAAGAATCTCTGATACTGACCTGGTGTATGTCAGCTTCCACAACAAGGTGAATATAGACTTAGTGTTGCCACTGGCCTTTACTGGATATATTCTAGCAACTGAAAATTACAACTAAACATGTCTTCTTTACTATTGCAAATGCCACATAAATTTTTCATTTTGAAGTGATTTTGTAAATAATTTGAAGTATGTCAATTGATCATTGCTCATAAAAATGTTTAACGTATTGGAGAAATATGAAACTTTTGAAGATTGCATTGGTAATTCAACATTGTCTTGTGCTTTGTAGATTTACCAGATCCCCTTCTATGTGGCCTTAGACAGAAGCCAGCAGACAGTGGTGGTTTCAGTCAGGGGGACCCTCTCACTGAAGGTAACTGCTGGACTTTAATTATTAAGTTGATGAATATATTTGGAATGGGCATTAATATGTTGCCCTCGAAGCCATGTAATACACATGTATGTATAATATTAAGCACAGAATACTAGTCATTTACCTTCTTTAAATTCTGAATTCTTTTGATATGGGTGTGATCTGATGACAGGATGCAGTGACCAACATGTCAGCAGAGAGTGACCCACTAGAGATGGTGGAAAACGCTAAAGGACACAGGGGCATTCTACAGGCAGCTAAATATATCAAGGACCAACTCCTGGGCAGGGGAATCCTAGAGGCTGCATTTCAACAGGCTCAGGTAAATCAGGGAGTTACTGCTCTTGCTCAGCAATAGAAACCTTAAAGAACCGAGTTTTTTTAAAAGTTGGGACTATTGAACTGGAACAAATTTGTAGCTTGAAAGACAGTTATTGAAGTTTGATTGTTCATGTGTAACTGTGTTATATGTACAGGAAAGCAAGCATCCAAACTATGTGTTTCAGGGTCATTTGGTATAGTCTGATTTTTTGTGACAGGGGGCTGGGCTGGTGATATGTGGGCATAGTTTAGGTGCCGGGGCAGCAGCTTTACTAGCCTTGTTACTGAAGTCGGAGTATCCTGACGTCAGATGCTTCGCCTACTCCCCACCTGGTGGTCTCATGAGGCAAGATTTTAAAAATTAACATTTCTATTTACATTTATATAACAATAGTAAAAATTAGGCCTAACATTAGCTATTATTTGTACTTTTTACTAAGATAGATGTAGAAAAGTTAATATTATTTTTTGTTTTTCATCATTGATCTTAACATTAAATTGTGATAAGAACTTAAAATTATCGAGATAAAAGTTGATTTTAGACATTGAACTTCTGATTTTGCCGTAAGTTTCTTTGATTACAATAAAACGGATTGTAGTTTGGTATAGTCCTTTATGTATTAAGGTACTGTAAATGTATTACATTTGGCTGTGTATACTAATTAGCGCTTTTTGGTGGAATGTGGCTTCCGCTAAATCAAGAACTACGCCAAATGACAAACATATATATTGATAGATAGATACATTCTGAAATGCGCCAAATTTAATCCACGTTCTTTTGTACTGTCACTTAACAAGAACAATAAACACCAAAAACAAAAACAATATTTATTTTTTGCATTTGCGTTCTTGCATTACAGAATGAAAGAAAGGATAATTATGAAAACATTATACCTATAAACCTAATCTAAGTGAAACCAGTAATCTAGAATCCAGCATATCTTTGATGTATCCATCCTTCGCGGACTCCAATCTCCATCTCCCATGTCTCTTAAACAATCTATCTGACACGCCAGAATTTGCACAAACTGTTGCGCCACCTGCTCTTAAACTATGCAAACCAAACTTTGATATATCTGGAACTATAGATTGAAAAACTTCAATAAACAATTCCCGCATTCTTGAATATGTCAAAGGTTTGTTTACCTTTCTAATCTGATAACCCGACTTTGTTTTGTTAGTATTACAAAAAATAAATTGCGAACTGTCATTAGTAAATCCACACAATGTAAAGTACATTTCCAAATTTCTGACAGGACATAATTCAGTCTGTGTCCTAGCAATTACCACATGTTGACCATCTCTATAAATATCAGTCTTACTTTTCTCTATGAAAATAACCATGTGAGTTTTTTCAAAACAAACATCTGAACAAACATCTGATGTTCAGTAACTCGCTACAACGTAAAAAGCCAGAGTATGCAACTAAGCATGCACATATTGTTCTTTGATTATATATGTTTTCACTTTCAAAAAACTAACAATGCATTTTCCGCTACAAATCTGAATTTATAGGTTCTTTTTTCGTTATCGGTACAGACAAACGTCTTTTCCCTGCTTCATAAACATTCTTCACCAATTCCGAATCCATCGGAGATGAAATACCAATAACGGAATATGCCCAGCGAATTCCATATAAAGCTGAAGATAATACACTCACTGAAACTCCGTCCTGAATTAAACTTGCTAAATAAACACAAATCACCAAGGGCTTTATAATAGACATTTTATTGTAAATGCCATTCTTCTCCAACCACTTCACCCACTTCATGTAACTACGGTAGTAACCTTTAGTTGTCGAACTTGCACGACACTCTGTTAATAGTGTTCTGGAATTCTCTCTTTATTTTCTTTTACAGATTCTGGAAGAATGGCTACATCATTTTCATATGCCTGCAAAAATACATGTAAAATAAACACACAATAAGCACATAGTTTTAGATAAATTCAATTTTCAAACATAACATTGAAAATTTTAAATCAACGTTCCCAAACATTGAATCATAGCTTTTACCACTCGTATAAAAATCTTTCTGTGTTGGAAGATAAACAACACCCTTAACAACAATGGCCAAAGGCTTGCCGATTCCCACTTTGGTACCACTAAAGCACCGCATACTTTATATTCTGACATTTTAGCCAACACTCTACACACTAAATAAATAGGTGGAGAAAACCACCCTCTTTCATTTGCCCAACTCTCTGTAAAAGCGTCAATTCCTGAACATTTCATATTCCAGTATCTTGAATAAAACTTATATAATTTGTGATTACTATCACTAGCAAACCAATCAGTCTCAAATGGTCCCCATAATTCACTTACGGTATATAATTAAAAATTTGTAACGACACACCCCAATCATCAGAATCTCTAAGTTGACTAATGAAATCTGCCTTTTCATTAAGAGACCTAGGAATCCACTCCATCTCCAAATGAATACCATTAACTAAACAATGCCTGTAAATATTCAAAGAAATATTTTGCAAATCATCTTTCATGCTACCCTTGGAAATAATACTATGTTCTTATTATCAGTAAACCATTTGACCCGTTTTCCTTCAACTTCACGATTTAAGGAAATCAAAACTCTCTGAACTGCAACCAACTCTCTCCAAGTTGAACTTTTCTCCATCTCCTATTCCATGAGAAATTCCATGCAAAGAATTAACAACATAACCACCAAAAGCATGTCCACTAGCACCAGAAAATACAAACTTAACACATGATGGTTGACACATCAGCTGCCTGATATTGATAGCATAAATGTTATCTAACCAAAACTGAATTTGCCCACAACTGTCATGTGACCAAACTACATAATCATTCCATGACCTTGAACTTAAAATGGCAATACTCGAACAACTGGTCATAAGCTGACTAACTGAACCCAAAACTGTAGACATTGAAATTATCTGCCCTACAAAACTAGCAACTTTTCTTACAAACACTTTTCTTAATTTGAAAAATTCTGACATAATTTCTGAACCTGTATCCCAAACTTTCCTTAATCTCCTTTCTGGGACTTTTAAAACAAACCTCACTGTATCAATACAAAAGCCTAACCACACTAAGTCCTGCACTGGTGACCACACAGATTTACGTTCGTTAATAACAAACCAACTCAACCATATATCTTTCCGAACACTCTCTGACATTGACCTAGTTACCTGTAAATCACTACCAATTCCGATACCATCATCCAAGTACATGATAACACGTTTGCCCTCTCCCCTCCACTTCTTAATTAGTGGCCTTGTAACTTTTGTAAAAACATACGGAGCCAATTTCAAACCAAATTTAAGGAAGAACCAAAAATTTAAAAATTGTTGTTCACCATCCCTAATCTATGAAAATCCCAAAAATTCTGTATGTGGATAAAACATTTAAATATGATGATAAGCAGAATGTAAATCAAAACTGAACATAAACGAATTTGATTTAAGATACACTAGCGTCGTTCTGATATCCTCATACTTTACACTTTGTCTAAGTACATGTAAATTCACACATCTTAAATCCAAAATAAGTCTCTTTTTGTTGTTAGACTGAACAGAGCCTGTCAGAGGATTAACAATATAAGGAGCAGTATTGCATTGTTCAATAAGTCCTTGATTTAACAATTCTGAAATTGCAGTATCAACAAATTCCCTGTGCATCAAAAAGGAATTATTATTTTTCTGAAAATTCCTACAAGGCATACTATAAAAAGGAATTTTATAACCATGTTTGATAATATCTAAAACACTATCATAAGCATCAATTTTTTCCCAAAATTGTACATTAGATTTTAATCTACCTTTAATACTGCAATCAGTAAGACTTCGACTTTCAAATTCATAATTGTCAAATAAAAAATACTCATCTCTAACAAAATTTGAAGCGTCAGATTGCACTCTGTTTTTTCTCTGACTGTCCTCCGGTTGAACTAGGGGTGGATCTCGTCCTGATAATAAGCGGGCATTCCCGTTGTAAGTGGGTGAAATCCCCGCAGACGTAGCACCCACTGAATCGAAAGGGAAAGGTTCTGGTTTGTTTTTTAGGCTGTGGAGCCGCACATGGAACATAAGGAACAGCAGGAACTGATGCAACATAGCTCGAAAACGGATTTGGTGCGGTAGCTGCAGGTTTGGGTTTCGAATCCCTCCCTGTCCCCGAACGGCTGCTGTCGGTCTTGCGCTTCTTAAGAGCTCTGTTTTCGGCTTTATATATCTTGCTTTCATCATCTGAGTCGCTTGCCACTGGGTTCGTCACGTACTGGTTAACCGTCTCCCACCCACCAGATGAAGTATCGGCATTTCAAATATGCTTGTTACGCTCCTTAATTTTCTGACCTGCTTCTTTTATGACTTACTTCGCGTAGTCTACTTTTCCGTTATCAATCGCCCAACTTATAGAATCCAAAGACTCTTGAATATTTGTATTAAAACTGTACTGAATTTTATGTCCTTTTGACCTCCAGGCAATTTCGTTCTGACCTTTGAATTTTTTTAACTCAGAATTCGCAGAAGCACTTGCGCCTTGGATTTCTTCTCTCTAGCCAGCCACTTTTGAATCAACAAATTCCTTACTTTCCTCTTTTTGAGACTTTAACTCTGCAAGTAAGTCTGATATTGAGGTCTCCTCCATGCCAAAGTCTACTCGGTCACTTGGAGCAACTTTCCCGGGCAAAGTTTGAACGCCAGAATCAATACATATCGAACACGACTTACCGACAAAACTTTAAGCCCTGCCCCTTACTCTTATTGGCTTTTCCACAAAAGAAAATAATTTTATTCTAATTCACAGAGTTCAACCGAAATAAATTATATTTAACTTATTGAGAAATCATTTTCTTCCAAATATCGTACACAGAAATATAATACCTTTACAGTGTCAATAATATGAAATGATTTTGACAGTCTGTATCCTATTTTTCAGTTACAATGCCAGTGTGTTCTGTCGAGACTTTGTGTGTTCTGTGATACTAGGAAAAGACTTCATCCCCAGGCTTGGTCTGGTTTCAATGGAGGACTTAAAAGCAAAAACATTGCAATGCATAGCCAATTCCAAAACTCCTAAGGTAGGAAAATTCATTTATTAATGTTATACATGTATCTTCATAGTATTCACTTTAAATGATGGTCATATGTCTGGTTCACTTCTTTATGAAAGAATAGAAACACATTTACATATAACATGAATGTTAGAATACATTGGTAGAATACATTGGTATGATTGCAGGATTATTATAACACTTAATCACTAACATTATTGTATTAAATTTGTACTGAACATTTTAGATGTATTAAGGAGTTAATGGGTATGTTATATAAAGAGAGTTTTCTCTATATGTCAAAAGATTTGCAATTTAATAGTAGTATGTATGTTTCTAAATTGAGTGTGAAATGCTTAGTTGTTGTCTTATATGTTAGATTACGGCTCTTGAATATACATGGGAAAAGAATATTTATAAATCAATTACATGTACAGGTAAATATCGTTATCTCGAACATGGGATATCTCGAATACCCCGCTTATCTCGAAGTCTTCCGACGGTCCCGACAGTTTTCTCTATATAAATGATTTTAAAAACTCTTGATATCTCGAATACGGTAATCTCGAATACCCCGCTTATGTCGAAGTATTTTGAAAGGCCCAAGCCCTAATTTTACCTGGTTTATCTCGAAATGGAGACATTTTTCCGGTCAGCTGAACATAATTGGTGTCATTACTTCACACATTTGTGCCCGTGGCAATTTTCACACCTTTCAAACCTAGTGGTATATCGAACTGAACGACGTAAGTTAATTAGAATGATAGCTTGGGTGTTTTCACATTTGGTACCTTTTTAGGTCACCTGAGTAAACTCAGGTGACCTATTGCTATCTGTTTTCGTCCGTCGTCGTGCATCGTGCGTTAACAATTAACATTTTTAACTTCTTCTTAAACACTACAAGGCCAATTGTTCCCATTTTTGGTGTGAAGCATCTTTATGGTAAGAGGAATGTAAATTGTGAAATTGGTGGCTCTACCACCACCAGGGTGCCACAGGTGGGGCCAAATATGCAAAAAACAGCCAAATTTTCAAAAATCTTCTTCTCTACTCCCACACATGTGAGGAAAAAACTGATTGCATGGTTATGATGTCCATGAAGCCCTCTACCAAAATTGTGAAATTCATGGCCCCTGGGTCAGGGGTTCAGGCTCTAGGGTGGGGCCGATATGGCCATATAGTAAAAATGTATTAAATCTTAGAAAATCTTCTTCTCTACTCCCATAGATATTTGCTAAAAACTAAATACATGGTTATGATGTCCATGAAGCTCTCTACCAAAATTGTGAAATTCATGGCCCCTGGGTCAGGGGTTCAGGCTCTAGGGTGGGGCCAATATGGCCATATAGTAAAAATGTATTAAATCTTAGAAAATCTTCTTCTCTACTCCCATAGATATTTGTTTAAAACTAAATGCATGGATATGATGTCCATGAAGCCCTCTACCAAAATTGTGAAATTCATGGCCCCTGGGTCAGGGGTTCAGGCTCTAGGGTGTGGCCAAAATGGTCATATAGTAAAAATGTATTAAATCTTAGAAAATCTTCTTCTCTACTCCCATAGATATTTGTTTAAAACTAAATGCATGGATATGATGTCCATGAAGCCCTCTACCAAAATTGTGAAATTCATGGCCCCTGGGTCAGGGGTTCAGGCTCTAGGGTGTGGCCAATATGGTCATATAGTAAAAATGTATTAAATCTTAGAAAATCTTCTTCTCTACTCCCATAGATATTTGTTTAAAACTAAATGTATGGATATGATGTCCATGAAGCCCTCTACCAAAATTGTGAAATTTATGGTCCCTGGATCAGGGGTTCAGGCTCTAGGGTAGGGCCAAAATGGCCATATAGTAAAAATGTATTAAATTTTAGAAAATCTTCTTCTCTACTCCCATATATATTTGTGAAAAACTAAAGCCCTGGATATGATGTACATGAAGTCTTCTACCTAAATTGTGAAATTTATGATCCCTGGGACAGGTGTTTAGGCACTAGGGTGGGGCCAATATGGCACAGGAAGGGCCCAAATATCTTGAAAACGGTTAAAATCCCCACCCCTAAACCATATATATTCTTGTTCCTTGTGTTAAGGGCCATCAAATGGTATGTAGGTCATGGGCCTCAGTGGTGGTTCCTGACCCCCCTCAAACAGGAAGAGCCCAAATATCTTGAAAACGGTTAAGAACCCCACCCCTAAACCATATATATTCTTGTTCCTTGTGTCAAGGGGCATCATATGGTATGTAGGTCATGGGCCCTGGGGATGGTCCTGACCCCCCTCAAACAGGAAGTGCACAAATAACTTGAAAACGGTTGAGATCCCCACCCCTAAACCATATATATTCTTGTTCCTTGTGTCAAGGGGCATCATATGGTATGTAGGTCATGGAACTTGGGGTGGACCTGACCCCCCTCAAACAGGTGGTGCCCGAATATCTTTAAAAACGGTTGAGATCCCCACCCCTAAACAATATATATTCTTGTTCCTTGTGTCAAGGGGCTTCAAATGGTATGTAGGTCATGGGCCCCAGGGATGGTCCTGACCCCCCTCAAACAGGTAGTGCCCGAATATCTTGAAAACGGTTAATACAGAGGGTTCCACTTAATCTGATAGCGGTTAATCTGATAATTCGGTTAATCTGATATAATATCAAAACACCAAACCATTTCTTATATATCCCTTTATATTTTTTCCTGATATTCTGATAGAAAAAAATGTCATTTTCGGTTAATCTGATAGGATTGTGACCGTGTAATATTGATTTCCCACCCTTTTACACCTGTATACACCTATGTTTTATTGGTTGACACCCCTTTTGTGTACACAGTAACTCTTTTCAGGGCATTAGTTACACTTCAACGCACACAAGGGGCTCCTTTCTTTGTAAGATAAAAGCTACCGACATCGATAATTGTTTCGGATGACCGCACACAGGACTGACCTTACCTGTGTACAATTTTAATTGTTTGTTTACTTACCAATCGCATGTGTTAATTTCATGCTGGGCTTGCACCATTAAGAATTATTTAAACGTAATTTCTGAATCAAAAATGACAGGCTTTGGAGCATGTGACATCGAGGAAATTCTGACTACTTTTAATTTCACATCGTGGTAGAAAACTTATAAATAAAAATCAAATATTTTTTTATCATGCATAATTAATTATTAAAGAGCATTTTATAACAGAAAAAGAATTAAAATAAATAGTTCAATTGAAAGAGGTACTGTTCAGACAGCCATTTCCTCTTACTACTTCCTGTCAAAATGGCGGCCACTTTAAAACCATCGTAATGAAGAGAAACATTTTCTTTTGGGGCATTTACAAACAAAATAAAGACTTTCATGCCATTTCATTGCTATTGCAAGGTAAATTTTTTCATTTCAAACTGTTGACATACAAGTTATATCCTTTCATTGATAAATTATGTCTCGAAACAATTTATATTTAATTCTATACCAAAATCAAAGACCACAAAAACGCTAAATCGGTTATTCTGATTTTCGGTTAATCTGATAATTTTTCCCTGACAAATTGCCTATCAGATTAAGCGGAACCCTCTGTATCCCCACCCCTAAACCATATATATTCTTGTTTCTTGTGTCAAGGGGCATCATATGGTATGTAGGTCATGGGCCCCGGGGATGATCCTGACCCCCCTCAAACAGGAAGTGCACAAATAACTTGAAAACGGTTGAGATCCCCACCCCTAAACTATATATATTCTTGTTCCTTGTGTCAAGGGGCATCATATGGTATGTAGGTCATGGGCCCATGGGGTGGTCCTGACCCCTCTCAAACAGGTAGTGCCTGAATATCTTGAAAACGGTTAATATCCCCACCCCTAAACCATATATATTCTTGTTCCTTGTTTATGTTAGTTCACCTGATATATAGTTAAGGACCCCTGGGAACCACATGAAACTTTGTGGGTCATCCCTACTCTATATGATAGCCTCGTTCGTTTGGGAGACTTTATAATCGCCCCGATTATAATTACATCTTGTTTTCCACTGCTTCTTCCTAATGGAGTTATCTTCCTTTGCTTGTTCATATGTAGTAATTAATCGTTGAATATAATGTAATTATATAGAAGTTGTATGATCAAAAGAGTTATGCAAGGCTTTTTTTCATTTGAAACAAAAACAGTTTTTGAACTTTCAAAATAAACAAATAGACTTGTTAATGGTAAAGTAATAATTGGCTAACTAAAATCACTGATATATAAAGGTAAAACGATTTTGGTATATATGCCAGATGGTGATTCTCAACGAATGTTGAATATTCAAAAACTGGAACAGGAGAAGTGAGTAACTCATGATGGCTTTTATCGATAAAGCTGGGTTTTTTTTCGTTTGTTTAAATGCCCATAGGGAGAGTTTCTGTCTGCCCCGGGGGGATGGGGGATGGGAGGTTGTTTTAGATAAAACATGAATAATAGCCACCTTGTTATTATTATTAAATTATTTTTTATCAGAGTCTTGCACCTTTTCAATATCAGGTCATGCACTCTTTTATGATCTTTTAAGTTTTTCGCTAAAATTATAGGTTTAATAGTCGTTTTTGAAAGATTTCAGGCAGGGAGGTGGTCGTCATTACAAATTAAAAATTTTTCTATTCCAGAATAAAACTGAACTAAATGCATATATGAGACTCCTTGACAAGTTTGTGTATGGGTTATGCTACTCAGGTGACCGTTAAGGCCATTTGGCCTCTTGTTATAAAATTCAAATCAAAACAAAGCCACGATAATGTGTTTAATAAAACACACTGTGTACGGGGGCGCCTGTAAAGTGCGAAACGAAATCGAAACGAAACGAAACGAAACCGAAACGAAACGAAACCAAACCAATCGAAATGAAACGAAACCAAACGAAACGAAACGAAACCAATCGAAACGAAACGAAACCAATCGAAACCAAACGAAACCAAACGAAACGAAACCAAAAATCGAAACGAAACGAAACCAACGAAACGAAAAAAACCAACAAAACGGAATTAAACAAAATGTGTTGTTGATTTGTTTGGTATATTTATATTTGGTCGAGTCGTGATCAAATCGTTTAAAGCCCGAAGAGTTTATGATAGATTTGATCACGCCCCGACCGAAATGATCACCTTATAATATTCAAAGAATGATTCCTTATTACTTATATTTATATAATTTTAAGCCACCGCACGATTGATTATTAAAAAATATCAATAGGCAAAGCCCGCTGGTGCCACAATTTGGCGTCATTTGAAGTTATGGGTTATCCATAGGAAATATAAACATGAAACGAATAATTTTGTGCGATACAATGTGCGTGTGTGTGTGCGAAAATATTGTGGGTTATATTGTACAAAATCGATACGTAGTATTTTCACAGGCAAGACACTGGAAAATGTAATATAATTATTTAGTGTAAAAACAAAATGCATTTGAAATATTGTAAAGTGTGTATATAGGCCTACAATAAGACAATATCCGATCACATGGGTTTTTCTTTAAAGAAGGCAATATTAAATTCAAGTTTAAGTGGCGTTACTGATAATTTGACTCACGGAATTTTAACACTGTGAAAGTTAGAAGAAATTCAATTTCTATAATCTGTAATTGATTAGTTTATCGGATCTTAAATTTGTAGCCATTAGAACTTTCATACGATCATCATAACCAAAGATTTAGAGCATACTAGATGGTGACCAGTTGCTAACAATACAATAAGAATTGTTTCAAGATATGTAGAATGAATTTGGACGCTGTATTTTAACAAAATTTACTTTATTGAATAAAGCGCTATTATACATGCATACTACCTCAACACAATCACCTCTTTCTCTTCATCTTTTCGCACACACACACACGTACATTGTACTGCACATATTCGTTTCATTTTTAGACGGTGGCTATAAATAGCCACGGTCTATTGCTATCGTCCTGGCCGGAAGAGTATTTCTCACGAGGACCCTAGCGGATTAGGAACGATAACCCTGTTAGGTATGCAGTGTTACTGGCGATGTTTTACCTATGTGTCGATTTCAGTTTGAGAAGTAATTTACATCTTATCAGATATTTTAAGCATTATAGCTGCTATTTATTTTGTACATATGTTTAAATAATTTATGAAATTGTGTTTTATTTTTAATGAGCCGTTTTCCTGTCTGCTTACGCGGTATTGATAACTTATGCACCAACTGCCAGCTGTGAAGTTTAACTCAGTATCAGGACTCCAAAAGTTATATCACTGCGATAATAGACCAAAAGTTCTCACAATAATCGAAAACTTGAAATTTACGATACAAACATGTTCAATTTTGGACTGATCTCTGATTAACCTCATTTTATAACCCACTCAGTCTGTAGAATCATTAATTTTATTATATGCACCTCAATATTCATCAGACAATAATTACTACTGATGTTGACGCTCTACAATGACTTTCTCTCAAACACGCTAATCGACCTCGGATTGTAAGACTCACGTGCAAATCGAGTCACCATTTCACACAGTTTTATATGTATATAAACACACCACACTCTTCATTTTACGGACCTGGTGACGATGTTTCAAAAATTTTCAGTACAGATTTGTTGTGAGGAAATAAGGAATCGAAGATATATGCTGTAAAACGTCTTATGGATTTCGCGGCGTGTAAACCCGTGAATCTCCATTTTGCAGCAAGCGCTAGCTTTTTGTGAGGAAAAACAATAGGTTCAACTCATGCGATATTCCATATACATGCATGTAGCATTGTGAACGGTTATGAAAATATATTTGTCCACTAAACAGTTTCTGACGAATTTCTTCACAATAAACTGAATAACGTAATTCAATGAGCGAGGTACAATCTGTGACTTTTCTCCATATATGCGCCTGTCCTTGCTTTTTTTTAACTGTTACGTGTACGTAAACATCGCCCCGTTTGTTCTCAAATAAACTCTGTAATTTTAAAATCGCGAGTACAATTTTATTATGAGCTTTCTTCAGCAATTGTTTCCATGTGTTAACATCATGTTCTCAACATGCATTTATAAATGGGCGGGTCTATATAAATGTATCAATCGGAATCTTTGTTGCGAATCGCAATTGAAAAACACACGGGTAATAGATAGTGTCATCACTCAACGCAATGCTCGAATGTGCTTCATAGATGACTGTAGTATTCTACTGAGCTACTGAACTGTAGCTTTCCGCAAATATTGCCGAGATTTGCGAACTCTAGATCTGTTGTCTAGTACATGCAAAGAATAAGATGAAATTTATATACACAGATGTACGGCTCAGAAAAACGTGCGTTCAACTTGGATTTTGTTTTGTTTTGTGTTTTAAAAACTGATTTATCTTGTTAAAACATTAGATTTCATTTTACCACTACTGTTTTATTCGTGACCTGGAGAAATTGAAAAGATCCCTGAAAACATTATTTATTTCTTTGCTCATTTTGCTTAAATCTGGTGCGGAATAGTTTACCCACATTGCCATTAGTTTTATGGGATGGGGAAAAGGTCAAGGATGGCTTTGAAAATCAACATGTATAATTATAAACAGTTTTATTCTGGGTCCATATCTTTTGAGTCCTTTATTGATAAAGTAGACATACCTTTGTACACAAATGATCTAGAGGTCATAGGTCAAACTTTATGACAAAGACTCCTTTGCTTGTACGCTCTTGTAATATTATGGACATGTCCCGACATGTCCCATTAACAGTATTATTTTACTGCAAAAAATCAAATCGGATGCAAATTTGAAGACCTCGTAAAAATTATACATAATTATTAGTGCAAAACTCCTGACATAACACAGATTTTTTTAAAAATGAAAATATAAAAAAGATTCTTCAAAATCTTGCATATTAAATGCAAGATTAAACAAATATGTGATTTCCAAACAAAGGCATTGATTATAACCTTATGTAAAGCAAATGTTTTGGGGAATAATTAATAAATATTTGTTGTATTTATACTAGAAAAGTTAAATGTAGCAAGTAAATTATGCGTTTTAAAGTGTACTGAGAAGCGATAAAATAATTATATATGTGACTATCCCGAATTCATTCAAATGATTTGAATAAATCTACAGCTAAATACATTAGAACAAATGTACTTTAAAACGTTGATTAATGAAACTGCCGCGACTGAATATTGTATGATTTTTTTTTTCAAATTTTCATTCACTTTCGTTGTGAGCTAATGGTAATAAACCACTCGAAGTCGAAAATAGAATATTGATTGACTCTGCGGTTTCATGATGACGGGCATTCCAAAAGCATTTTCCAGTTTTATCAAACACGTTCTTGAAAACTCATTCCGTTTTCTATACACCTACATGTATTAACTGGCTATGAAGACAAATTAAAGTAAGTGTGTTGGCCCACGAGACTGCAACTCTTTCCCCGTGAAGAAATTGAGGGAAAATGCTGTCGAGAGGGAAAATAAACATACTACATGTATGCCCAAATAGTTAGTAAAAACCTGACAAGTATTTTATCATACCAAAGCCTTATTTGTTCTCGTTACTTTGAAAAATCTACAATATCTTTAAAGCACAATAGTTCAATCCACACTTTTCAAAAGTTGTTCCCCTTTGCAAGGTCAACCAAAAGATCTAAAGGAAAAAAAAAAACCCACAAATGTCCCTTCTTTATACAATCAAATATGTGGGCGTATTGTGATGAAATCGCTTTATATTTTATTTATTCATTCCCTATGTGGTGGCAACCCACATATTGAATGAGTCATTCTTGGGCAAACAAAATACATACCAAAAACGGATTTTAATGTTAAATGATATAAATACAAACATATAGATGCAAACTTCTATACTACAAAGGCTACTGTGATAAATCTAAGGGTTTTCCCCCAAAGATGACGGCCAAGAGACATTGCTTTTGTAAAGTGTGAATTGAGATTACACGACTACGATTTCCACATAATTATCCATGTAGGAAACCCACAACCAATTGTGCATGTAAGCGTTAAGCATTAGTACATGTATGCGATACTGGCCGCGGGTTTTCGACGACAATTATTATCATTCATGTAATATGCCACATTCAAACGACGTTACCGTCTAACAGTACTTTGAGTACTTTGATTATATTTCCTATGGATAACCCATAACTTCAAATGACGCCAAATTGAGGCACCAGCGGGCTTTGCCTATTTATATTTTTTAATAATCAATCGTGCGGTGGCTTAAAATTATGTAAATATAAGTAATAAGGAATCATTCTTAGAATATTATGAGGTGATAATTTCGGTCGGGGCGTGATCAAATCTATCATAAACTCTTCGGGCTTTATTCGATTTGATCACGCCCCGACCAAAATTATCGCCTCATAATACTCAAAGAATGATTCCTTATTCCTTAAATATACCAAACAAATCAACAAAACATTTTGTTTAATTCCGTTTCGGTTTTTTTCGTTTCGTTGGTTTCGTTTCGTTTCGATTTTTGGTTTCGTTTCGTTTGATTTCGGTTCGTTTCGATTGGTTTCGTTTGGTTTCGTTTGGTTTCGTTTCGTTTCGATTGGTTTCGTTTCGTTTCGATTTCGTTTCGCACTTTACAGGCGCCCCTGTGTACGGAGAATCAATCTAACATTGATAACTGTCAATTTTATAAAAACAATTAATTACTGAATCGAGTTTATTTCTTTTTTCATAAACGCTCCAAAAACAATGAAGCATGATTGAGATACGAAGAATTAAAAGAAAACTTATTTAAAGTAACAGAAACATTTCATGTATTGAACACGCAACGTGTATAATAGTGACTTCCGGTTCATCGTACACGGGTTGTTTCAAATGTGAGTACTAAAGCTGAGCGTAATATGTTAATTTAAGATATGTGGTTCACAAACACAAATGATATAAAAATATGTGATTCTAGATTATTCGTTTTTTTTTTAAATTTTCAATCCGTATTTTTCGTTTCCTATGTGATGAATTTTAAACATTACATTGCAAGTGCTTCTTCCTATTCAAAGTTCTGAACCGTCAAGAATGATATTTAACGAAATATTGATTTTATAATTTGATTGCTTTTACAAATATTGATTATATTTCCCACATAAAAACACCCAAACTGAAATATTTTATCAAATTGGTGATCATTCGTTTATTAGTAATAAAAAAGTTCAGTATATACCGGTACAAATACCACGGAATTAGAATTGGAAAGCCACTTCGGATATCTCGAACCCTCGGATATCTCGGAAGTTTTGTTGAGGTCCCCCCAAGTTCGAGATACCGATATTTACCTGTATTTCTTAATCACCATTATTATTAGAAAACTGAGGTTTAGCTGTTATATTTACATTTGTAAGTGTAGATGGATTAGAATTGCTATAATTACCAGTAGATCACTTTAATTGATCGTTAGTCAGAAGTAAACTTTTTCTGTAGATCTTTTTTTTTATTAAAAAATGCATATGCGTATAGTCCAATAATGCATTTTCCACAGGCGGTAATGTTAACATTAGGGTTCATAGCTCTGGCACTAATATTTGTTCAGCAACAAGGGACCCTTGAATGAAAGCACATCATGTTTAAAGCTCATCATCTTTTCTATCATGTGTCAAGCATTTTCATATAAAATGTCTCAATAAATGTATACTGACAGACTTTAAAAATGCAACAAACGTTTTTTTCAGGGCTTTTATTCATTGTAAACATTAAATAAAAATTTTTATTGCAAAAGTTACCCAATATCATACATTGTCTTTATTACATGTATTAAAACCCATCTTTCCGTTAACCTGTGTTCATTGTTTGCTTGCTATAAGTTAGCATCGCACAAAATTTTCAGGGCTTTTTTTCAAACACGTGGAAAGGTAATAGGGGAGTTTTTTGCGATAAAACAACTTTGTTGGTGAAAGCATAGACACCACTATAACAGAAAAAATTCAAAATCAAGACTATGCCATGCTTAAGCAATGAAATGTGCAATCAGGCACTTGGTATGCTGCAAGCAGGCTTGAGTCAGTGTGAGGTTGCAAGGCATTTTAATGTCCATCGTTGTACAGTTAGCTGGTTGTACTCATGATTCCATCAGACAGGATCCCTAAATGATTGCCCAAGACCATGGCAACTTCATTCATAAGGCAACATCATCTGCGCAATAGGTTTACGGCCACTGCGACCATGGCGAGAAAAAACAGTGGACATCATATATCTACGTAGCAGCTAGGATAGCTTACCATTCAACTATACATAGCCTTGCGTAGCAGCTGGGATCTTGAATGCAGCCCTGTTGAATATTATAATTTACCACGTGATTTCTAACCCCAGGTAACTTTGTGAATACAAGACCCCATCACGTGACGTGTTAGGAAGCATGCATACTGTTCGGCGATATTATTTGTCCATGTATATTTCAATTTATTCCAATCAAGTGATGGTTTCTTCATTTCTCTGTGATATCTTTAAGATATCATCGGTTCTATACGTTACTGGTTAATCTATTTGTTTTAAATTCTTTTCGAACACGTAAATTGTTGACATCTGAGCTACTGGTTCACGATCATCACTGGCTACTTATACTGGCCAATATTATATGTTATATATTTTCTTTTGAAACCTTTCAAATTAAATCACAACATGCACAGAGAGAGAGAGAGAGAGAAAGATGTTTTCAATTATAATACCGCTATTCTAACTTTAGACCACTCATTACAATATTAGATGAACCGTTCCTCCATGCATATTTATGAGTCTGATCTTCAATCAAGGGCAGACAAGTCGCAGAGCAGTAAGGGTAAGAGAACAATGAATTATTCAAGATATTTGCAGAGCAATAAGGGTAAGAAAACAACGAATTATTTTATTGCAATGCAGTTTAAAACCATTATGACATTAAATATCAATTGGAAAATGACTAAACTATATGACAAATGACTTGAAGCAAAATTGAGAGAGGAATAAATGTAAGAATAGTGACCAAAAAAGGGCCCAAAACATGGGGTTAAGTAGTCATCCTTTATATAAAATTATCAAGTGTTGCATTTTTAAAGCCCATCAGTATATATATATATATATAAACACTCTGCAAGTATAGGAACTATTTTATTTAAAGGCACTTCTATGTTGTCCTTCTGATTCTAAAAATAGTTATAGGGATACACCCATATTGTAGATGTTGAAGTTGAATGTTGCTGAGTCAGATGTAGTGTGTAGTTGTTTTACAGTTAGACATAGGTCTGCATGTTGTACACTTATTATTTCCTTGAACTGAAGGTTTCTTCTGCGTTTTAATCCAGACTTAAAAAATCATCAGAATTCTAAAACTATTACTTTGTATGTGCAGTACTTGATTCTGATATGCTATAACTTAACAGTACAGGATTACAGTGCTGTTACTTTATGTTTGCAGTTCACTATTCTGATGCTGTTACTTTATGTTTACAGTACACTATTCTGATGCTGTTACTTTATGTTTACAGTACACTATTCTGATGATGTTACTTTATGTTTACAGTACACTATTCTGATGATGTTACTTTATGTTTACAGTACACTATTCTGATGCTGTTACTTTATGTTTGCAGTTCACCATTCTGATGCTGTTACTTTATGTTTACAGTACATAATTCTGATGCTGTTACTTTATGTTTACAGTACATTATTCTGATGATTTACTTTATGTTTACAGTACATTATCCTGATGCTGTTACTTTGTTTACAGTACACTATTCTGATGCTGTTACTTTACGAGGGTTGTTCGGAAATTATTGAGACAACACGAATATTCCCCTTTTTAAGTGACGAATTAGGGTGAAAATTGGTATGAACATTGAAGAAACCTCAACAAATAATTAAACAAAGTAATTTTTAAAAAATGTTAAATATTTTGTTTACAACGGTAGATAAACAAATTGGTGGTCGGGGTACCCGGCGCAAACATGAACTCGGAGAATAAAAAACTAAAACATCGTCTTTCTAAGTGTCCGCAAACTTACAGTTTATAACAAAAGAAATCATATTATATATGTTCATTTTACTATTTACTGTGACTAACTTTTCATCAAGTTTCACTAGTGTTCTCGTTAAAATACCTATATGGTACAGACATATTTACCAAGCAATAGTAATCTGACAATGACGGTATATTGAATTTGATGTCAATGCGGCACAGCAAATATTCATTAAATTGGTGGATATTTCGGAAAGAAGACCTTTTCAGGCCACCCAATTGCTTAAACAAAAAATATACGAAGGCAAGGGATAAAGAGCTTATCGTCTTTTTTCACTGATTGTTTAGTTAGAATTCAGACAAAGTGACTAAATATCAAGTACTTTTTACACACTAACTGATGTCAACAGTTCTAAAA
This sequence comes from Magallana ariakensis, assembly GCA_020458035.1. Classification (NCBI taxonomy): domain Eukaryota; kingdom Metazoa; phylum Mollusca; class Bivalvia; order Ostreida; family Ostreidae; genus Magallana; species Magallana ariakensis. Next base: position 52,446,283 of record CM035817.1, on the reverse strand, counting down.
TATGTACACAGAATGACTGTAGGAGAAATTTCACAGTAATTTGAATTTCGGTTAGAAATAACCCGATTTCTTTCCACAAAAATCAAGAATGGAGAGAATATGCGAATGTTGACATCTTGAAATGTAAAAGAAGATGAGAAATGAAGAATTCATTCTAATTTCCCCTTGTTTGTTATGTGTTTAAAACATAGGATCAATGATAAGCGTTAAAATGACGTTGCGGTAAGTTTGCGGTTGCGCCGGGTCACTGGATGAAGGCACGTTGGTCAGCTTACCAGGAATGATTTAATCATGCCATGGACAAGAAACTTTTCCCATTGATAAACTCTATTCTGTTGTATGTTTTAATGAAATTTCAAGGGTTAATCTTTTCCCTCAAGGAAATAAGAGTAAATGTCTCAATAATTTCCGAACAACCCTCGTTATGTTTACAGTACATTATTCTGATGCTGTTACTTTATGTTTACAAAACAGGATTTTTGTTCACAGTACAGTATTCTTATGCAATTACTTTGTGTCTACAGTACAGGGATTTGATGTTGTTACTTTTTGTTTACAGCGAATTCTGATGCTGTTACTTTGTGTTTAGTACAGTACAATATTCTGATGCTGTTACTTTATGTTTACAGTACACAATTCTGATGCTGTTACTTTATGTTTACAGTACACAATTCTGATGCTGTTGATTTGTGTTAACAGTACAGTAATTCTGATGCTGTTGATTTGTGTTAACAGTACAGTAATTCTGATGCTATTGATTTGTGTTAACAGTACAGTAATTCTGATGCTATTGTATACAGTACAGGATTCTAATGCGAGGGATGTGGCAGCTGTTTTGTAGCTGTAAAGATGAAAACCTGATAACAGAGAATGACAAAAGCATCCTAGTGGATAACGAGGAAAGCAACCACTCACAGCAGACTCTTCAGGTATACATGCTTGTCTATACATATGTATAGGATTTAATAAAGTTGTGATCATTTGAAGCTTTGATTTGTTATATATTTAAAATATGGAAAGGTGCAGAGAGAACAATATCTGTACATGTGAATATAAAATAGGGTTATTTTCACACATGTTTTAAATATTGTTAAATCACACTAAATCGAATTAAATTCACCCTAACAGGGTTGTATGTTTTAGATCCACCCTATGAAGTTGATTTAAAAAGAGATATAGTTTACTTTTTAGCTCACCTGAGCTGAAAGCTCACAATGGGGAGATGAATTTTTACATAGGAATGAATAGACAAAATCTTTAAAAATCTTCTTCTTAAAAACTATTAGGCCAGGAAAGCTAAAATTGGAGTGGAAGCATCCTCAGATAGTGTAGATTAGGCCAGGAAAGCTCAAATTGGAGCGGAAGCATCCTCAGATAGTGTAGATTCAAGTTTATTTAAATCATGGTCCCCAGGGGTAGGGTGGGGCCACAATGGGGGATGAATTTTTCATAGGAATATATCGAGAAAATCTTTAAAAATGTTCTTCTCAAAACTATAAGGCCAGAAATGCTCCAATTTGAGCGGAAGCATCCTCAGATAGTGTAGATTCAAGTTTGTTTAAATCATGGTCCCCAGGGGTAGGGTGGGGCCACAATGGGGGATGAATTTTTCATAGGAATATATCGAGAAAATCTTTAAAAATCTTCTTCTTAAAAACTATTAGGCCAGGAAAGCTCAAATTGGACTGGAAGCATCCTCAGATAGTGTAGATTTAAGTTTGTTTAAATCATGGTCCCCGGGGGTAGGGTGGGGCCACAATGGGGGATGAATTTTTACATAGGAATATATAGAGAAAATCTTAAAAAATCTTCTTCTCAAAAACTATTAGGCCAGGAAAGCAAAAATTGGAGTGGAAGCATCCTCAGATAGTGTAGATATAAGTTTCTTTAAATCATGGTCCCCGGGGGTAGGGCGGGGCCACAATGGGGAGATGAATTTTTACATAGGAATATATAGAGAAAATCTTTAAAAATATTCTCGGAAAGTTTTTAGTCCAAAAAGCAGTAACTTGTGTGAAAGTACGGGTTGTGCAGATTAAAGTTTGATGAAACCATGATTCCCTAGAGAAAAGTGGGGCCACAAAGAGGGGGGGGGTTATATAGGAATAGAGAAAAATCTTACAGGTACAACAACAAAAGGGGCTTGGTATTTACCATAAAAATATGTGGATAAAAATCGGCAGATATTTTAAATTTTTTGAGCAATATCTACTGTACTTAGTTGTCAAGATATTTTGATTTTGATACTGTAATGCTAATTTGATCAGAATTAAGGCTATTGTTCCTCAGGTGAGCGATGTGGCCCCTGGGCCTTTTGTTTGAATGGGTATATAAATTAAGCTCTTTGACTTGTTAATGATTGTCTATGTAGCTAAATTAAAGATGGGGCAAAATTTTTCTTGCATGTATACAGTTGTTAGGTTTCCGCTTTTCAGAGAAACATCTCAATTCTGCAATACCAAACCTCCGTGTATGGTAGGAAGCTTCAGGTACCTTTGTGACGTGTGACCAATAATACACTTGTCTTGGTGGAAAATAACCAGATTTTGACTATAGAAGTTTATTTCCAATTTATAGCCAATTTTTAAAAATGATACATATAATGCTTTGGAAATCTGAGATAATCTTTCCCAGCTGACCTGGGATATAACATACTACTATCTTTTACCCATCTTTTACTAACAAGTAGTTTATGCCCACACATGTATACATTTGTTTTAAATTAGGCAAGAGAGATTTAAAACTAAACCTTTTTTTCTCCTTTTCTTTTGAGTTTTTTGGGGTTTATGGTTTTATATCTACAAAAATATATGATTGTTAATGATCTGATTTGTTCTATATGATCTATATGAACACAATTTAAAAATCATTAAAATCTCTTCATCTAGCTGCTACCTGGTCTTGATATATGTATTATTCTTGATACATGTATTAAAATGCCCATAGTAGGCTTTTCAACTCATTTAAAATTTGCATATGCTGAAAGATATACCGTATATCCGGTAATTTTCGCGATGATCTAGTTTTCGCTATTTTCGCAATCTCTATTAAATCGCAAATAATTAAATACGCATAAATTATATCCAGTATCATTTTCTTTAAGAAATTTTTTTAAATCGCAAAAAAATGACTGACGCAAATTAAAAATGTTACACGTTTTTCCCATTTTCACAAATTTTGTGACACACAAAAAAAACAGATATACGGTATACAATTCATATGTAACAGAGACAAATATTGCTGGGGTTTGAAACCTGGTCCTCTGGCTGGCATACCAATTGAGCACTCTACAGAGTAAAATGTCAAACATGTAGTAGGAATGTCTTATAACTGACTCTACCATAATGTCCTACTCCTAAGGAAGAGTGGTCTTGTCAGGCAAAGATCTAGAGTTCCATCATTGTTAGATCAATGTTTGTGTGCTTTTTTGTGCCTCTTTTTCATAATTGATCTACACTTAAATGCAGTGGATTTTATGCAGTGAACTTTAATGGTGTCTTAAACACTTTACACAGTTGGAGTTATCAATCTGGTTGAAATAAGGGTTGGGGTGACATTTCATTTATGTTTATTCAAAGCAAGCATTAAAAAGGAGGGTGGCCCCAAAATAGGTAAGACTTATTTTGATACAGGTGAAGTATACAAGTCATATGATTGGATGTCTTATTTTACAGAATGCCATTCAGAACACTATCCATGCACGTGAGCAATACAAGATAACTCACACCCCACTGTATCCCCCTGGTCAGATCCTTCACATACAGGAGGTGGACACAGACAGGTAAAATATACAGAACACAGACAAGTAGAATATTAAAGATCCAAAAAGATATATACAATGTACAGATAGGTAAAATATACAATACATTGTACACAGGCTATATATACAATTCACAAACAAGTATGTACAAAAATGTACAGATTGTTAGAATACCGGTATACAATACTCAGACAGGTGAAATATCCTATACACAAAGAGGTAAAATAAGCGACACACAGACAAATAGAATACAAAATACACATGCAGGTATTACATACTTGCCAACCTCCAACATGTGAAAATCTGGTCATGACCAGATTTGGAAAGTAAAAAATCTGGTCATAGCGCGTAACGACATTCACGACATATTTACCATTGCATTTTAAAGGTATATACAACAGAAATATATATGTGTATTATGATGTTGATACAAAAGAAAAATGTATGTGTATTATTTTATTGCAAAGAAGCATTGTAACTAACTTTTGCTGATTTTGAATTTTGTAAAGTGATCTGACACAGAAAATGATATGTTGTGTTCAGCTAAAAAAATTGCAAAAAAGAGTTTCTGCTACATTAACCTTGCTTTTGAACCCTGAAAACGATGGCATAAAATTTTCAAGTGACTTGAAAGACTTTTGTGCAGGAGCATATTTTACAAGACTTAGCGTTTTAGAATGTTTAGTTAGATCATTTTTTTTAACCAGATCCAATATTCAAATGCGCATTACATAGAAAACAAAAAGCCTCGTTTTTCCCTTTATTACTTTGTTTTACCCATGGGAATTTCTTTTCCTAGATATGTTAATAGGTACAAAGATATCGTTTTCTTTTTGTTGGTTTTGATTCCGCTTGCCCTGATAATGACCTCTGCCTATTGGAAGCCATAGCACTTAATGATTTAAACCCTCGGTTTGTCAAAACAACTCACAATAATAATTAACTCTCACCTTATAATTAACTAAACATTTTCCTGTTATAGCCATCGGCATTGTTTACGTAAATCCAAGCTCAGCTTGGGTTCATAACTGGAAGTCAACCGCGCAAGGTAATTTACGAACCAAATCCGGAAATCGGGAGATTTTCGGGTTGTTCGACAAAAATCGGGTGAAAAGCATGACCCGCCGGGTCATAAAAAATAATCGGGTGAAGGGTTGAAAAATCGGGTGTGACCCGATGAAATCGGGTCAGTTGGCAAGTATGAGGTATTAACAATATACATAGACAGGAAGAAACAATATACAGAAAAGTAATTATACAACATGCAGGCAGGTAGATTATACAATACACAAATAGGTAAAAGAAAATCCAGGTAGGATGAGAAATTCAATACTAACTTATGAAATTTCTGAATAATATAACAATACAAAATGACTATTCAGAATAAGACAACTCTTTGCGGTGTGTTTATTGTAGGGGTTGCTTTGAAGATCCTGCTTATTTTGCTGAGTGGAAAGACCCCAAAGATTTTACTGAGATTCTGGTGTGTCCGGAGATGATTTCTGACCATTTTCCAGACAAAGTGTTAAAATCCCTGAAACTTCTTAGTGCCAAAAACTTCACCCCCCATTCAAGAAATCCCGGTCCAATCGATGACTCTAAAGTTTAAAACAGATGTGTTCAGTGGAAATCCTCATGTTTTTAATACAGTAAAACACAGCTATAGCTAACACGCTTATAATGAATTGACGCTAACAGTGAAGTTAATTTCATTCCCCGTCACTTTATTACATGTTGTAAACTTGATGGATATAACGAATTACACTTATAACGAAGTAAAATTGCCCGTCTCTGGTACTTTCATATACCGGTAAGCGTATTTTACTGTATGTATTTTATGTCTCTTCCATGCTTACTGCATTTCCAAGTTTATTTTCTGTATTTGATAAAGGATTATAATTTTTCTCCAGTGTGACCTGGTCGGACCACTATCTAATAGACAGATAAATACTTAAAAGTTGTTGTCCAGCATTATAGTTTTGCTAGTCTTTTAACAGTTGTTAGCTAAGAATGATGATTTTGATTATTGTGCTTTATAGAAATCCATCAGGTGATAAATAGCTTTACGAAGTTGTAGTTTACTATAAGATATTTCAAACAGTGTTCACTGAATAAGCCAAATGTTTCCATATACAATTTTTTACATGCTATATTAGCTTCTGTGTTACTATGCTTCAACAAGATAGGGTATCAGTATAGTTTGCTTTTTAATGCTGTTCATAGTATCAATGATTCTTGTATTGGTGTTACCGTAATTGAAATGGTACGGTATATGTTATCGATTTAACATGAGTTGGTGACTTACATGTAATTAAATAATAACAGTTAATACATATGTTAGCGGTGTGTGATATTTGATTTTTCCATCGAATGTTACATACATTGATACTTGCATGGGTGATTCTTGAATTCTTGAATTGAATGCATGTTTCATATACATGTACATGTAGATGCTTATGTTATTGTAATTAAAATATACTGATACTTGTATTTTTGTATCGTTTGATACTAATGATTACCTGTATTGATGTATATTGATACTTGAATTGTTGAGTTGATTTGTTGAGTTGATTTATTATTATGAATTATTGTATGGAAGGATACACACTGACACTTGAATTGTTGAGTTGATGTACCAATCTTTTTGTAATGCTCGCTACATGTACCTTCATTCCCATATGAATTAAATGCACAAATCATAAGACATCTTTCATTTTCTGAGTTTTAGCAACGAGAATGGCCATTGCAATCAGTTTTTCAAAAGTAAGGAACTTGTAGTGAAATTTTATGCCAAGCATATATCCAAAGCAACAGTATTTTGTTAGTTGTTTCTATAGTTATCTATTTGGACATTAAAACATCTCAAAAGTCACATCTTAAAAATAATCAGCTGTCACCATGAAAACATTATTTGTAAACTGGCATCTTCATAGATAAAATATTTTGGTTGTTGACATATTCTGAATTTTACTTTTTAAATGAATTTATATATAAAGCTACAAGAAATATTTGCCATTTTCATTTCAATTTATTTCTAATGGCAACGAATGTCAGTACCTTAATTCTGCTGTCTTACTGCATTTAAAACAGCTGTTATGTTGCGTCTTTAATTTCGCTGTCTACAGAAATATAAAGTAAAACACGGTTATAACGAATTCACGCTTACAGCAAACTCAGCTTCATTCCCCGAATCTTAAAAATCGATTACAAACTAATCGAATGGTTTAAACAATCAAAATCTATTGTACACAGCGCTTCGCTTTAACGGTGTTTTACTGTAGACGACAATCACGTGACGTGTTTTATCCAATGACAGAGTGTAATTCTAGTACGGAACATTTAGCAACGGGGGATAACTTTCATCAACAACCAAGTGATCCCGTCGGCATTTTATCATCCGCTGAACGTATTATCCGTTACCATTATCCGGTGTGATGATGCTGGAGCATTAACTTCTCTGGCATTATTGTGATTTATAATTAACACCCCATAAACCTAGTTGAATTTTAAAAATACATTGCATGGAACATTTTTTAATTATACAAATTCAAACTCAGCAAACACATAAAATATAACAAAGAAAATGACTCCGACCACTTATCACGTATAAATATCACACGAGACAATAACATTTGCATCCTTGACGTTTTCCTCAATAGCCTATGTAATTTTTATGTAAGTATTTCCCACCAAGGGGACTGATCTCGTAAGTAGTTATACGGTACTACATGCAAGGCTGTGGTCGCTTCAGTCTGGAAAGGCAATACACATCGGATGACGTTGCGTCCTGTTACTAATATAAAGGAAATCGTACTGATACACAACGGAAATTCTCGCCTAAAGTTAATACAGCTGTACTCGTCCTGTCATGGCGGAAGGTGAAAGTTGGTCTCTTGGTACGTAACTTCTCATCAAGTTTCACTATTTGTTGACTTGTATCGGGAGTCGATAAGGCATTAATTTAGCTTAATCCATGACTATTTCAGTACAAACATGGAGGAGAGCCGAGGGTCTGCCCTAGAGAACTGCTGGGAGTGGTGCTACACGCGGTGTTTTGGCTACGGCCAACACGACTTTCAGACAGATAGTTCCAGGAGCGAGCGGCTCGCAAGCGGTTGTGAGCATTGCTGTAAGCGGATCTTCTCCTGTCTCTGCTGCTTGCCGTGTTTTGATTTTATTTGTGATCGATGTTTAAGACACCATATATGCTACAAGTGTCTTCACTGTTCTTGTTTTTATTCCGAAGACAAGGACCTTCCCGACTGTGATACCACCCCAGGAATGGTCCGCCAATCCTCAGTAAAAAGCCTGGACAAATATGTCAGCCCTTGTGCGGCGTCTAATTTCAATATTTTGGAACAACCAGCGGCTAATACACCCAGAGACCCGAATAACACACCTGACGCGAATGGCAAAACAAACGTAAAAGTTCACACCCACCAACCACCTCGACTCTCTCTGCTCATTGCTAAGAAGAACCAGTACCAACAAATGCAGGACTTTCCAGCCGAGATCCAAGAAGAACAAGACGATGGGGTGGCCTCAGGAAGCGGCGCGCGGACTCCAAAACGTGTGACTATATCGGAGGAAGTAGTGGTCCACGAGACGGCGGGGGACACAGGGGAGGAGGAAATAAACACGGCCAAAGTAGACCCCGCCGACCTCAACACCAATATCTTCATTAAAGACTTCAAGCAGACGACAGTCTAAATACTCAGCCATCTTTAATATCAACATCTTCATCTTCAAGCAGACGACAGTCGAACTTTTAACCTCACTGACGACTGTCTTATTACATGTTTAGCGTGTCTTTAGTTACATAGCTGATGCATGTAGCTACCAGGAGAACAGTTCCCAAATGGAATGTGATTTCGATTTGACCTCCATAACGTGGATAATGGTGCTAATGTAAAATGCCTGATATTTGATATGTATTTATTATTCTATGTAAATGTCCCTTAGAAAGCTATAAAATGGTATTTATAGTAAAACAATTTTTCATCAACAAATGGCATAAAGCTGTCTGAAATGACGATCTTAGAATATCCGGATCATAGAAACGTACATAGCATTAAATAGCCTTTGATGAAATGAGTTCCGTTTAAATTACAAGGAATTGTTTTATACAAGGAAATTGAGTATTAGATACAGGAAATATTTTATCACAAATAAGAGTGTTAGATTTAAATCTTATCCATTTCAGCTAGAGAATCAATCAACTAGGTTATCTTTCCTTTTTTGATATTTTTATATTCGAAATTAATAACGACAGAATAGAGATCAAAGTTTGGTATGATGTACATCGTTATAATCTTTGCGGATGTTATTTATAATGCTGACTGATCAATATTGTATGATCCGCTCACGGACATCATATAAACACATGCCTGATGGGATCAGTTTGTAAATTTTTGATTTTTCAAAGTGGTGGTTTGATTCAAATTTCATGAAATTAGCCATATTATCTACAAAATTAAAACAAGTTACACTCGAATATACTATGGTAGTATTGTAAACTTTATCCGAACTAATAATACATAACACCGGGAAATGCAGATTGATTGTTAACTTAAAATAAAACACACAGCCTGCCTTATTTTTTAAACTAACCAAAATGAAACAAAACCAAGAATAAAAACAACAAACAAAAACAAACAAACAAACCCAAAAAAACGAAAATTAAAAGAAAAAATTAATAAAAAGTTCAAAATGAATAAATTATTGACAAATCAGTATTCATCTTTTTCTTTGATGTTTAATATTTGCCCACTTGATAAAAATATATCCGTCTTGAAGTCAATTTTATAATGACTTTTTTAAATTTAAATCCCAGGCCTTTACACCAATTTTGAAGGCTACTAGTCATGCAAAAAGTATAGGAGGTAAATCTGTGCAGAAGTTGTACTAAATAGAGTCCGAAACTGATGAGATATTTTTTATATGTGGAGAGAGTTCTGCTTGAATACGTATAAAATCTTAGACGAGCTGTTTAAATTGAATTTTAAAAGCAATAAAAGCGACGTCCGTACTGGCTTAGCCTGAGAGAACTGACAAAGTCGGGGTTAAGGGGAGTTACAGGGCGACTTTATGTCCTTGACTATCACACCGACACATTTACAAAGTTTCTATAACTGAAATGTCCTTGTTTTCGTTTCGTTTTGTTTGGGTTGTTAAGGTCTAGACTTGACGCTGTCTTTATCTTGTCCGATGCCTTTACTGTATTAATGAATTAATTGTATATTAATAATGCATTCATGCATAACTGTGACGAAACTTCCAACGTAGCACGCGTCGTCTGCCCGTAGTCTCATGTATCGTTTTAGTGTCAGTTTTCAGAGGGGATACAGGATGTTAAATTAAGTCCCAGTGAGGACCGTGCCCGGCTGTAGTATAGTACCCGACAGTTGTACCCGGGGAGCTGTGATCCTCACTTTTTGACCCCATCGATATGACGGGCCAGGGTTTCTCTGTTCTGTTGGTGCTTATGTCTCTAGTTAAAGGTAAGAACACGCCTTCTTTGTCTCTGAAGTTTAAAGTTATTAAGCTGTAACATACATACCAAAGACCACGCCTTAAAACTGAAGTAGGAAGTGTTAGAGGTTAACTAAGAGATAAGTCACTACAAAGCTCAATTTATCAAAAAGAGAATTCATACTTAAAATTTCCTGAATTTACCTAATATAACGATATCTAAATTAACAATTATACACAGTTTGTATTGATCCAAAATATTTTCTGAATATCTTATTACGATCAGCTGTTTCATAATCAATTTTGGCATTCAAACCAGAGTATCTCGCTTTAAATGATTCGGAGATGTTTTCGTTAGACATTTGTAAAGTTTTCCTTCAACTTGTCATTGCTGTGTTCCTTAATGGTTGTTTGCTGTTCATTGACTCATCCTGAAATAAAAACACGACACACTACATTGAGAGGAACATGAAACAAATTAATACGCGGAAATAAGAAAATTTGCTTTTATAAATAAACAAAATAAATTGGGAAATATAATACTGCCATAAAAATAGTTTCTTCTTTCTGCACACAATTGTAATGCATACTGTGTGTGATACAAGTATTGTATTACATATGTTGACAAGGTTTTCTCAAGACCCGGGACAGAGGAAAAGATCGCGTGTTTTCTTATTAAATTTGTCTGAATAAACCACAACTCTAATGTAATCAAACACACCAACCGTCAGGGCTTATCTTTTTGCTTGCAGCGGAGTCTCAATAAACTGCTTCACTGAGTGTGTAGCGGGTAGTTCTACCCTTACCTTGGTAGACGCTGTTTATTATTATAGTGAGCAACTAGATACATTTGTTCCACATTCATGAGTCCAATAGAAATGAGCCGTGGTTAACTGTTTGCATGGCATCCAAGAAGGGTTTGAGACTGAAAAAATAAGCAAAGCTCAACTTTAATTCTACTAATTTATAAGTAATCAAGTTAAACTTAGTACTTTATTTTTTAGAAACTAAACCCTTTTCTCGAAAAGTAAGATGCGCAGATTGTATGTGACTGTCTCTGGAAAACGTTGTATAATTTTCATTTCTCTTTGCAGATTGTCAGTGTGACAATTACACTGTTACGGGACTAGTGGTTTCCTCCGCATGCGCAGTTACATTTTTCATCGCCATCGTCATCGTCTCTGTTTTCTTCTCAGTGTGGTTAGTAATCACCATGACAACTTATATAAACTTTTACCATTCGTCAAATTAATGACGTTTATTCGTGTTGTGGTTAAATTGTATTGAATTAAAATATTCTATTAACAGAAATAATCCATCATTCTCTATCTCCAGTTAGACCTTTGACTTCCACTCATCAAGATTCACAAGCAATTCTCTTATTACGTTCTTGCAAAGGCAAACAAAAACTGCATCATTTCCTTACCTGCAATAGACAAATATATGGGGGTATTTTGTTGGGGTTTTTTTTTTGGGGGGGGGGGTGTTTTTTGAAAACGTAAAATCCGACAACTTGAATGAATTCCCAGTATTGTACTTATATACGCATCTGACTTCATTAGTGTTTGTAGTGCTAGTGTCATGTCTGCCACCCGGTAAATTCAAAATTCACAACATGACACTAGTGTCACACTTTGAATCATAGTACGTGTTCTATACCACGGAAATATTTGTGACCGTTAATATCGAAAGGGATTCTTTATTTCCTCATTTGAAAAGCCAATTTATATCATTCTTTCTTTTTGCAAAAACAGTACTCATAGAATAACCGTTGTTTTACCAGGGCCAATTTCTTGAGGCGGTATTATGGAAAACGTGGAATCACCAAATCACCTCGGGTGGAGTTCATTAGGAAGCGGACCCGCAGTGCCAAAGCTACTCTGTCCAGACAACAGGACTTAGAGTTACAGATTCAGGCTCAGCAGAGACTCAGACCCAAGCTGCCCAACACCTGGAGGGGTGGGTACCAGCCAACTACACATGTACATGTACATGTGTATATGTAAGACTTGAGTCTTGGCTGCGGGGCCATGAAACTCAAACAAGCTCACACTTGATCTGAGTCTTATCTTTACAAAATGTAGTGGAAAAGTGAGATTGAGATCAAAATTGAGTTATGTCAAGTTTTATGGCATGAAAATCTGGCGATGTCAGTGATTGCTTATTTTCTCTCTTTTGATCAACGAATTCAAACTAAAGTCGAATTGAATCATTGTCATACTGTCCACATCAGCGTTTGCATGATATGTAATAAATGTTATTTTAAGTGTGGTTATCTCTTTTTCTCTTTTATATGTTTATTTTTTTTGTATTGGACATGTACAGCGGGCGATGGGCAACTAAACCAACCGCCTCAACAAAAACAACAAAATGGGTAAGAACATTGGAAAATCACAATGTCATGCTATTAAAGGATTTGATTGTTGATAGCAGCGGTACAGTTTGATGATTTTAAACCTCTTTATAATATTTATTTCAGTGATTTATCCATGGTGAATCCAACATTTACGGTATGTACTGATCACTATAATACTTTACATGTCTGGCAATGAGTACAGTAGTCGTACAGTTCGAAACCAGTTTTATGGTTACATGTAGATAGGTTCTCTTTTAAACTTGCTTCCTAATAAAGTACATGTTAGTCATGAAATGTGTGAATAGAGTTAATGCACTCAGAGAGAGAGAGAGAGAGTGAGAGAGAGAGAGAGAGAGAGGTGGGTACACCCGACTTTTACACGAGCATTTTCCTGTTGGTTAACGTTCTGTCCGCTCTTTGACGTGTTACTGTACAATATGTCATCTACGTCCAATTTTATGCGCCTTTAGTCAAATCCCTGTTGATCTATGACTGGTCGTGTCCTGATGAAATGCAGTAAAATATTGGATACTTACAAATATGACCTATTAGTGGCAAAAATACAATTTTTTACCAATCTAAGTTTATCCAGAACTTTTCCATCAAACAGACAAATCATATTAGTAGTGTCATGCAGATATGCAATTAGGTTTCGGAACCTACGTTCATGGGTGCCCGCGAGAGCTAGTGGCAGGGAATCGTTTCTGTTGTGCCATAAAATATCGTTAGAAATTCATCTCTACATGTATATATGGTCTGTGAAACAAATCCTGACCAAGCATTAAGTATCCTACATACATTTATGTAAGTTGATGTGATTTTTATTTAATGGTACTTTTTCCTGGGTTATAATTGTATGTTTAAAACGAATTTTCATAATTGTATAGAAGGTCTTCGACAACATTTGTTCCGTTCTGTATCTTTCACACAGACTTTCTTCCATGCCAACGATATTTAACTTCTATTTTTCTTGAGATTTATAAGAATTCGATGATCAAAAGAAACTCCACATTGTAATTGAACTTGATATTCAAATCGACATCGAGCTAAAAGGGTACTACAGGGTTAATTATTAAAATATATCTAATAAAGATTTTTAATCTATTTAAAAATAAACAGGTTCATGCGACTTTTGAGGTATCAATTAAAGTTTCACGTGTCAAGAATGTAACATAATGATGTTAACATGCCACTTTCACCTGCACACAGACGACCGGTGATTTTACCTTTGGAATGGAGGATGTAGAGGGAGATAATTCCGTCACGGACATCTACTCCGTCCCGGTCAAGGTCCGCAATATCGACAGCGTGACCGATTTACCGGTGGATCCTGAGAGGCGGACTCCCCGCTCAAGTCATCTGGCCAACCCAGGGGAGATGGTTGAAATTCCTCTAAATGAGGACGAGAAATGTAAGCATTTAATGCATTGTGTAACCAAGATTTCTTTTTTTCATCAACGGGATCGGAGCTCCTCGGACGTATCGGACACTCAACAGTGATTGGTTAGTGTGCGATTCATCCGAGCAGTTCGATTGGTCTTTCATCGTGTAGTTAGTATACAACCAAAGTACTGAAGTAATGACGGGAGTTGATTTTATAGATTATTATTATTTTAAAATCAACGATATGTTTGGGGTTTTTTTTGCATGGCATGACATGTAGTTTCCTATGTGTACATGAATTTGAATTACGCACATTTTTTATAATATGAATTCTCCAACAGGAATTTCGTGAAAACCCCATATGAAACATGTTGTGTAATATTCAAAGAATTAATTCCATCAAACTACCTACATGTATCAGTAATCGAAATATTTCTGAGAAATTGTATGAATTCAAGAAATACTGAACTCTAGTCTCGTTCAACCAGACGCTCGGCTATCTCCGTTAATCTCTGACAAACAAGACTCTCTGCTTGTCGGAGATCTACGGAGACAGCCGAGCGTCTGGTTGAACAAGACTATATTAAACTCTCGCGTAGGAATACATACAATGTAGTGAATGTACGACTTCATAAAATATCTAAATTGTTCGTACTGCCATTTAAAATCTGACTATTTACAATGTATATATAAAAAAGTTTCCTTGAAAAACAATGCTTTAGAATACATTACATCGAATTTTTTGATTATTTTCAAGAACTAAATGTTGTCAACAGTGTTGATTTGTGCTTAGGTCCAAACACTGTTTCACTTCTGGTTTGCTTGAGTAAATGCATAGGAGAGTTGTTTAAAACCATCTCCCAAAAATTAAAATATATTTAACATTTGTCATACTGTTATTTTTAAAAACCACCAATATGTTCCTTTTATCTTAGTTATAAAATTGATCTTCAACAACAATTGACCATGCATTTAGTAACTCGTATTGATGCATGTAAACTGGTGTATGTTTTGTGTTTTCATTGATCCCGGCAGCTACGATGTACTCTTCAGACTTCATTTATCGGCTTATTTTCTCCACCATGTACCTAATGATAGAGTAACTTTCTATGACATGCATTCATCAGTTTTCAATATCGAAGTGCCATCAAGCAGTCATCTGTTCATCTGTAACACAAGATTACTTTCTTTTCCAGCCACTCATTTCTGATACAATCTTGACAGAGCTGAGTCCGGGCGTCCAGGGGTGACACCATCCTTGTTCGCGGGGTCAGTGACTTGTGTCGGACAACATCATTACATGCCCGATATTGCCATAATACCTAGGGACCGGTTTTCTAGGCGTCCAAATTGTTTATCCATGTACAAACTACTACTTTCCATTTTATCCCAAACACATAAAGCGAGAAAATCCCGGAGTGTACATCTTATTACATGTTGACTTCTGGAATCTTCATGGAAATAATGATATAACTGGAAACACACTTGTGCAATTTTTTTTCGTTTTTTTTCTTCTCGGTAATGTTGATATTATTTCATTCCTTTTTAATGTTTGATTCTCTTGTTGTAATAAATTTGAATTTTCTCAACAAAACCAAGTGGTATCTTATTTTACCGTATCTTCACGCACAGAGATGACAAATAAAGCTAATATGTATACATTTTTGTAAATTCTGTCGCTGACAAAGGCAATTACATGTAAAACAAATTCAAATGAGGGAAATCAAATAAACCTAATGAAAATATAACTAATATCTTTGACATCATATTTATTTCCTTCAAGATACTCATTTTTTAGAAAAAGATGAAAATTTTATACAAACACAATGGGGATGTAAGGCTTTTTTCAACTCATTTAAATCTAATTCAAGAGGCGTTGCCATACTATTTAATAACAATTTTGAATTTAAAATAAACAAGATATATAAGGACAGCTCTGGTAATTTATTAATTCTAGACATCATCGTTCAGGAGATAAATATTTTTACTGATTAATATATATGGCCCAAATCTTGATACACCTGATTTTTATAGTAATATATTACTAAAACTTGAAGAATTACATGATGACCAGCATATTATACTTGGAGGCGACTTCAACCTTATAATGAACATGGAGCTAGATTAAAAAAATTATAAAAACCTTAACAATAAAAAAGCTAGACAGGAAGTTATACAATTGATAGATCAATTTAATCTTAAAGATATCTTCAGACAAAATAATCCTTAAAAAAAACGAACACACATGGAAGGAAAAAAAACCTATAAAACAAGCAAGGTTGGATTTCTTTTTGATATCAGACATACTATCAACAATGAATCCAATAATAACTCATAATAATAGTTATCGCTCTGACCACTCCCCAGTAACGCTACAATTTAAATTAAATGAATTTGTAAGGGGTAGAGGATTCTGGAAATTCAATAACTCTCTTCTATATGATAAAGAATATGTAGATATTGTTAAAAAGATTATCAACTCTGTAAAAACTGAATACTCCTGTCTTATCTATAATAGAAAAAATATAGACACTATCAAGCTTGATGACATTCAATTTACTATTAATGATCAGCTCTTTTTAGATACCTTACTTATGGAAATTCGGGGTAAAACTATATCATATTCCTCTTTTAAAAAAAAGAAAATGTTAGAAAAAGAGAAAAATTTGGAAAAAGAGATTCTTGAACTGGAACAAAATCTTTCGAAACAGTCTTTAATTACTTTAACAGAGAAATAAAAGGAATATGAAGATATAAGAAGAAATAAATTTAAAGGACAAGGTATTAGGTCAAGAGCAAAATGGGTTAAAGAGGGTGAAAAACCACCAAAATATTTATTAAATTATACATGCAAATAATACCAATAGTTGAAAGAGAGGATGGTTCACGCACTTGCTCACAGATAGAAATTTTGAATAAAACAAAGACTTTTTATGAAAAATTGTATAAATGTAGAGAATCTTTTGAATCTATTACTATTCAAGAAAAGTTAAACATATATGATGTTCCAAAATTAAGCAATGAAGAGTCAAATTCTTTAGTATGGGGAGATAACTAGTGCTGAAGTACTCAATTTTCTTTAAAAAATGAAAAAATGACAAGAGTCCAGGGCCGGATGGTTTTAGTTGTGAATTTTTAAAGTTTTTTTTGGAAGGATATTGGAATTTTTGTTACACGAGCAATCAATGACTCCTATAAACAACTACAATTCTCAAGCTCAAACAAATTAAGCATAATTACTTGTATACCAAAAGCAGGAAAACCTAAACAATTTTTAAAGAACTGGCGCCCTATCAGTCTATTAAATATAATATATAAACTAGCTTCAGGTTGCATTGCTGAAAGAATAAAAACTGTCCTTGATAAATTAATAAACAGAGACCAGACAGGATTTCTAAAAGGCAGATTTATAGGTGAAAATATCAGGCTGGTCTATGATATTATGCACTTTACTGAATACAATAATATACCTGGTCTCTTGATGTTAATTGACTTTGAGAAAGCTTTTGACTCAATCTCTTGGAACTTTATATTAACAGCTTTAGAATTCTTTAACTTTGGACCATCAATAAATAGGTGGATAAAAACTTTTTATAATGGCATTTGTGTGTCATTCAAAATGGACACATCTCAGAGTATATATTTCCAGAAAGGGGTTGTAGACAAGGTGATCCAATATCTCCATATCTGTTTCTGCTGTGTACTGAAATCTTAGGAATAATTATAAGAAAGAACCAAAATATTAAGGGTATAGTAATTGATGGAGAAGAATATAAACTTTCTCAATATGCAGATGACACATCTCTAATATTGGATGGTTCACCAACATCTATGGATGGCATTCTCCAAGACCTAGATTATTTTGCAAACATATCAGGGTTAAGAATTAATTTCTCAAAAACCAAAATGATTTGGATAGGAAGTAAAAAATTTTCAAATGAAGTTTTCCATCATTCGAGATGGAAACTTGACTGGAAAAATAATACTTTTGATATGCTTGGAATAAAATTCTCAGTAAATTTGTCAGACATGGTTGACTTAAACTATATACCAAAGTTGATCGAGATTAGAAAATTACTTAAACAATGGAAAGTAAGAAGGATGACCCCGATAGGCAGACTAACTGTTCTTAAGACGCTTATTATACCAAAATTAAACCACTTAGTTCTTGCATTGCCAATGCCTAATGATAAGTTTTTAAAAGATCTTGAGAGCGAAATGTTTGAATTCCTATGGAACAGTAAAATACATAAAATTAAAAAAGACACTGTTTGTCAAGATTATGGATATGGGGGGTTGAAAATGATCGACTACAGGAAATTTATAACTGCACTAAAATCCACATGGATCAGAAGAATACTGCATTCAAATAGTAAATGCGTTCCACTACTCGAGTCAATAATCCATTGTAAGACTGATAATCTGTGGAAAAGAGGATGTTCGTTTGTTTCTGGTATATGTAAGACTATTACAAATCCTTTCTGGAAAGAGGTTTTCTTATGCTGGGCTCAGGTTGAAGAATATATTAGTAAAACAAAAATGAACATTTGGTATGAACAAATATGGGACAACCCAAAAATTCAAATAGAAAATAAACCTATTTTTCTTAAACACTATTTTAATGCAGGCATCTTCTTATTGTGTGATTTATATAACCCTGATGGAAAATGTTTAAGTTACGAGCAATTTTTAGAAAGGAATATAAAAACAAACTTTATTGAATATTGTGGAATTAAAAAGGCAGTGACCTCGAGAACAAAGCATATAGCACTTTTTGATATTAAAGCACTTGGGCCACATATCCCCTCTTCTATAAGAATATTTCTTAAAAATGAAAAAGGATGCAAAGATATGTATCAATTACTGGTATATAATAGTTAAACAACTATTACAGCAGTGACAAAGTGACAAGCTAATGGAAATATTTTTTCAGAAAAAACATAGAGTTGCATATTTGAACTTCCTTTTAAAGTTACACAAGAAACAAAACTTTGGTGGCTTCAATTCAAAATACTCCATAGAATAGTTCCAACAAATGGATATCTTTTCAAGTTGAATATTTTGAATTCTTCATCATGTACTTTTTGCAAGAACAATATAGAAACAATTGAACACCTTTTTATGATTGTATACATGTAAAAGAGCTTTGGTTTAAGATAGAATAATGGATGCTGAATAAATTTAATATCTCAGTTTGCTTTGATAAAATATCTGTCTTGTTTGGAAAATATACAAATAGAAACATTTATAGACTGCAAAATTTACTTATTCTTGCTGTGAAACAGTACATTTTTGCATCTAAATACAAGCAAACGACAGTTCCATCCCTGTACTTTGGTTGTCTAGAGAAAATGATAATAGATAGGTTTCATATAGAAAAATATTTACTACTAAGAAATTGTAAATATAATGAATATGAAAGATACTGGCAAGATATATGTAATCAACTTTAAGTGTTTGTTATTATAAAATGATCATATTTCAAAAACTTTATTTCTTAAAACATTTTTATTAGTATAAACATAAAACCATATACCCCATCCCCTCCCATACCACCATTTACTCATCCCCCTTTCTATATCTATCCTCTCCATAAAACCCAATCTCATTGCACATTTATATACAATAATATTATTCAGGGTTATGTTTCTATTGTGCGATATACATGTATGTATTGTATAGTCTTAGATAGGCATACTTTTTGTTTATGTAATTTTTCTCTACTATATAGTGTGCTTAAAGCAAAATAGTGAAAGCAAAAATTATGTATTTTTTCTATGTTCATATGTGCTCTAATATTGATATAAATTAAAAAAAATTATAAAAAAAAAATATCTTTGACATTGAAAACACCGTTATACAAGACAAATTGCTTAAAGGCAAACACTACGATTTACTATCTGATTTTGAACAAGGTTTAGAATCATTTGATTTTTTTTGTCTGAAGAATAGTAATTTGTGTTTGATTTGATGATTTTGTTTTTTTACATCATTAATTTGATTATCAAATTTTGAAATGTTTGAAGGCAAGATACACCGTTTAAAACTTGTTCTGTATTTTGCTATACATGTTCCTGACTTTCAACGTATTGCTAATGAGCACAGAGGCAGGTGAAACTAGCATTTGTAACATGAATTAACGGAAGAGAGGCAGACTTTCCATGAACAAAGTCAATTAAACGTTTAACTCTACAAGCTTTTTCATTGACCCCATTCTTTCATTCAGTAGATGAAAATCTCCAAAACTGCTTTGTATATTTTTTGTTCAGTTTAAGGGAAAAAGAAACTAGGTTCAATCACTTGACTTATTTAATTGTGAATAGAGTTTAAGTTATCCTTATTATGCACTTGAAAAACCAATGGGCAATGTCTTATCACACCAATGTGAATCTGAGACATGATGTGAATTTGAAATATTTCGTTATTTCACAATCGATCTTAAACCTGAGGTTTTCCAATAATATACTCCAATAATCAAAGTACCGAAGAAATAACAAGCGCTTAGCTATAGAGTTTATTGGATTTGAAATTCAAACGAAAAATGGGGGATAAGTTAGCGCAAATGCCCATTTGGTTAAGTCGTTAAATACAATTTCAAATTTAATTTTTATACCCGCACTTTTTAAAGAAATTCGGGTATATTGTTGTCACCTTAGTCCGTCCGTCTTTCATGTTTTACTTTCCCAAACTTCTCTTACATCTTATAAAACAACAAACTGAACTCTTGGAGTTTGATTTGGTGATGTCATGTTTTGTAAAAAGATTTCAAAAATTCTCTGGTGGTCCTGGGGGTCAAATAATAGGTTTTAAAAAATGACGTTATTTTCACAAAAAACCCGGTTCCTCGATCTCCTCTTACATTTTCAACAGTAGACAAATCATATCTTGGAATATGTTTTTGGGTGTCCTATAGATGCGCAAACAGGTTTCGGAAAGTTCAATTTTTTCCTGGGGTCATTTAGTGCCTGAACGATGATTTTTTTAAAACAAAAAGTATGGTATCAAAAACGTAAAGAGTAAACATGTAGCACGGAGCTGCAACTGTGTTCCCCGGGAAAATTCGGGTTGAATTAATGACGGTAAAAATGATGTTTCCCCAGAGAGCTACAACTCAGCAGCTATTTGGTTTAGTTAATTTAGAAGAAACAATACTTATGGAAACCCATAAAATATATGTCGATCTTGGATAAGACCCATTTGAAAACTAAAACATTGAAAGTAGCGAAAAACTAGAGCAGAGTCTATTCAAAGAAACGAGAAGGTCTTCCATTGCAGCTAAGTGAAAATGATTACTGAGTTGCCTATATAAGATTTATTCTTATTGCATGGTAATTGAAACATTTTATAGGCATGCACTGCCTGCTTGACATATCCCTGGAAGAGGACATCAACTAGCTAACACAGTCAATTACAGATGATAAAATCATAATGTAAGTACACATACTATGGCATTTCACAATTTATCAACATTTTTAAGGGTCATTAACACCGCTGAGAAAAGTTTTCCATACAAACCCGACCTAATAAATTACTTAAAGGTATTAATTTCTTGCATACGTTCAAATTAAAAAACTTTGGAGAAAAATAACTTGTAAAATTTTATTGTTATTCATGAAAACAAAACAGTCTGCAATATTTGAAATTGGGACCTGTGGGCCAGTAGATTAAATAATGCGACAACTGTTACGCTTAAGATATATACAACTTATTTTGATGATATATACTGTTTTATAATGAGTTAAAATCGCCATGTTCATGGCATGTTGTGACGTACTTCATAAAAAGTAGAACTCACAGGCTGTTCAGGATCTTTTAACTGTTGCATGACATCTACATTTGTATTTCTTAAGTGCAAAATAAGTTAAAAATATTTCATATTCATATTTGTGTGCATGAATGCCATTATTTAATTTGGTTTATGTTATAATATTAATACAAATGTACTAAATTGCAACTCATTTTGATATATCTAACTATTTATCTAATGTATGTATTATATTTTGTAGCAAATGGATATAATACAGAGGTTTCAAAGATCTGTTTTGATGTAGCCTGATGTAACCTGAAGATTTTGTAATTAATGAAATTCTTCTCGAGTTCAAAGACAGTTGCAGTGTGGTTGCTAATTACTGACAGATTAAGGTAATTCAATTTATGTTAGGATTAATACAAGCATGTATTTTTTTTTTTTTTTTTGCAGCAAAGATTTTTTTTAAATTTACATATAACAAAGTGAATTATCAAGGAGTTCCCCTCCCCCTTTTGGGGGGACTTTGTGAAACTATGTGTAAGTGTACTTTAGACTATTATTTCACCCAAATGATTCAACTTACTGGCATAAAAAAATATTTACCTGTATACATTGTTTTCCACTTACATGTATAAACTATATTTTTTATCATGTATTTAAAAACTTTGATGATAGTATGTACTTATGTTTATATTAATATTTTAGAAAGAAGTTCAAACAAGCATTGTCATGGAAAAACATTAAAAAGTAAGAAGTTGGAGTCGGACAGAAATCAGGATGAATATACTAGAGGTAAAAATCTCTCTCTCTCTCTCTCTCTCTCTCTCTCTCTCTCTCTCTCTCTCTCTCTCTCTCTCTCTGAGAGCTTGCAAATAAACGACAAAATTATTAACAATTGTAAGCTCTCTTCATGTTATATTTGCAATAAAATCTAAATGGATCCTGTTATTCTTTAACAATATTGTTGAATAAAAAAGCACCTGAAGCATTTGTAAATTTAACTATATAAAATAAAATTTAATGTCAATTTTTTTGTTTTCTTTTTCAGAAACTATTAAAGTACGGAAGAATGACAACAATATAAATCTAAATGTAATCATTTGAAGGAATTAAATTTATTTTTAATCTCGAAACTGTCTTTTTTCTTTAACTCTAATTTTAGATTAACAAGTAGCTGGAAATGCAAAATGAATGGAATTTTTCCAAAGATCCACTGAAGTTATCGAGTAATCAATTGAAGTGATTCAAGCAGCAAGATGAAGTATATCAAGAATGAACTGAAAAATTTAAAATTTTCAAGTCATTTTAAGCAATATACCCGTACATGTAATACGTATGTAATACATTTGAAAAACGTACGTTGGATCCACATACGTTAAACGTATGACATGTAGTACGTATGTCTAACACACGTGTAACATACGTTTTACATATGTTCATTAACGTACGTTAAACACACGTGGTACTTAAATCACGTTAAACGTACGTGAGGTCACATACGTATCACACATGTTTAACATATGTGAAACATATGTGGCACATTTTGCTGAATATGGATGTGCAATAAGGTTTTAAAAAATTAAATTTCATTCAAGGAGTCAAATAAGTGCAGAAAATTGACGTTTTTCACTCCCAAAAAACCATTTCGCAGAACTCCTCTTATGACTTAATGAATAGTCACATCTTGGCATATGATACGGCTGTCCTATAGATGTGCAATAAGTTGGGTTTTTTTTTTAAAATTTATTTGGGTAGTCAAATAATAGCAAAAAAATAACGTTTATCCCTCCTCAAAATTATCCATTGCCCAAATCATGCTGTCTTGATCCAGGATTATAATATGGTTTGATAATATCAATACTCCTTCTTGCAATTTTGTCCCCAAACAATATTTTCTTAAATCTCAAAGTTTTACATAAACATGTACTTTGTAACTTCACTGTCTTTCTATACGTTTTATTGAGCAATATTCAAATACAGTCAAACTTCGTTATCTCGAACTAGATGGGACTATTTAAAAACTTCGAGATATCCGAGTATTCGAGATATCATTGGTAAAATACTTAAAAAATAAGTGGTTGGGACTTACAAATCACTTCGACATATCCACTGTATTCGAGATATCGGTGTTCGAGATATCGAAGTTTAACTGTACTAGTACATACGCATATTACTTTTGTATCATAAAGAATAATGTCCGGTGCTGTGCTACCCTATTTTCCCAGACAGTGACCTATACCTGAATTAAATCATTGCTGGTGGTACTACTAAACTGCTGTTTTGCTAATCTTGGACGAGGGGTTGCGTGGTCAGTTTCTTACAAATACAGCATTCACTAACCGCCGCAGTGTCCATTCCGAACGTCCACGACGGACCAGTACAGTGCTCAAAGCACTATCACCTAGTATATATATACACGGAAGCAATCTCATTTCCAGAGAACGATTGAAGTACCTGAAATTAATTGCAAAGAATTATCAAATTTATATATACGCGTCAATTATTCGAACAATTCACTTCACACGAACAGATCATTGTTCCTAGGTTTAAGCGTTCTCTCAGAGCGCTATAAGCGTTTAGGGCGACTGCCTCTAAACTATCCAAACGCTCGATTCCTGCGTCAAAGATCCTCCAAGATAACTATTGTTGGATATGTGCGACTCTTCTTTCAGTCGCACCTAAGATACACGTCTTAAAAAAAAAAAAGAAAAAAAAAAAGAAGAGCATTATTTTGATTATTTCTTTTTCCGGAAGAATATGAACACTTTAACCTGCTGTTCAGTTATAGCAAATATTAATCATTACTAAGTAACAAATGGACCAGTCTTGTTGATAATAGAACAGTGAATACAAATGGCTTAAGAGCTGATGGCTGCTCCTGAAAATGAAGGAGACTGGAACCTCTAAGGCCGGTTTTCACGGTCAATTGGACGATGACAGATGACGCTTTGCATAATCTGGTAACACTAACTAGCCGGCAGGATGGAAAGAATACCATTCATCCCAAATAATTAGGTTTTCATGATGGTATTTTCGCAGACTGACTCAGTAATAAGAGTTTATCTCAAACGTCGCATCAGATGAAGAAAAGCCGGGGCCAACTATTGAATTACTCTTTCACATGACATACTGAGGTCTTAGTAATGCGATTTAAATTTGTGTTCTCCGTGTAATCAGAGTATAAATTTATCCCTTAAGTATAGCCTTCTTATATTTGACTGTAGTAGGAGCGCTGACGATTTACCGTGATGAGTGCTATCGCAAAAAGGTCGTGACTTTAAAAAACTGTAAAATATCTTAACAAGTATTTTTACATAGATGCTACTATATTTAGTAGGGGCGGACTCATTTCAAAGCAATCTCAATCAATGTGTAAATGATAAGCTAATGTACGGTAAGACTACAAACTTTGATATCAAACCCTTCTTGATTTTGTTTCATTTTGACCATTGTTTTAACAACACCTCATCATCATATTTTTATAACAATTTAAAACAAGTTTCCCCTTTGTAGTAAATATAGAAGATTTTCATTTTTCTTTGAATTTTTTTCTGCACACCCTACATCGTATGTTGAAACTGAACTAGATAGATGAATTACTCTTCAAAATGCACACCTTCATGCGATATATTTCTCAAAGTTTTAAAACCATTATAAATACCTTAAAAATAGTCAGATTTTAAATAGTACTAACAGTTAATATATTTGTTGTAGTCGTATGTATTGCTACGCCAGAGTTCAATATAGTCTCAGTCGTTCAACCCGACGCTCGACTGTCTTCGTTAATCTCCGTCAAGCAGAGAATCTATCTTGCTTGTCGGAGATTACAGGAGACAGCCGAGCGTCGGGTTGAACGAGACTAGAGTTCAATATTGCTTGGGTCCATACAATTTTTAGAAATATTTTGGTTACTGATACCTAGTTTAATGGAAACAATTCTATCTTTAAAAAATATACAACAAGATTGATATGGAGTTTTCTCGAAATTCTTGTCGGAAAAGTCCAAAAATAAATATAATAAAAATGTGCGTAATTCAAATACGCACAAATATGTTGAATTTAAAGGGACTTTGGCACGATTTGAGCTCAAAATTTTATTTTTCCATTTTTAATTTTAAGAATGGTTGATATGGGTATTTTTAATGCTTTGTCAAAATTTGAAAGTTAAATATTGAGTTAAAAGCAAGATAAGAGTTTAAAATTCTTTGTTTTGTAAACAAAGATCGAGCCTTGTTATTGTGTACACATGTGTTTTATTGTTGTAAGTTTGAATCAAATGTTGCTTTTTTCTGTTGATAATATTATTTATGAACGCATTTAATCAGTTTACCTTTTTTTCCACGAGTCAGTTTGACAAAGAAGTGGCAATTCCATACTTTATAATATTATTTGTAAACAAATATAAGACTCGAGCTTTGTATGCATAACAATGAATTCTTACCTCTGTATTTCTCTTATAACTTGACTTCTAACATTCAAATTTTGGTCAGTCATTAAAATGTGTCAGTAAATTTTGTTATACATAAAAAATAGAAAATAAAATTTTGATATAAAATCGTGTAAAAGTCCCTTAAAATATATAATCATCGATAAAATCAACTCCCGTCAGTACTTTGATTTATTTATGTATAGACGCATCTTCAAATTACATGTTATTTTCTATTCTATATTGATTTTACGTAAATTTCTTAGTTTACATATACATGTAGTCCATTGAACAATTATATCAATTTTCTCAAGAGAAGAAGAAATTCATTCAATCTTATACACAAGATCTAAATCAGCAAATTAAATAATCATCTATCAACCGTTGAAAGTCTGTTAAAATTTTAAAAATATGACGCCTTTCTAGAACTTTCTTTATACTAATTTTTAAAAAGTAACATCTGCTTCAAGATTTTGACACTTGGAAGCGTGAATTTATACAACATTGTTTTAATTCAATTCGTGTGGTGTATCAGTGCATCTTTTATGTAAATTGGTTAAGAGGAATAAAAACCAAAATCATTCTATTCGCCAGAAATATCTGATAACACTCAGTGGGTTATCTATTGTAAATTTTATCAATATATTTATAGAAAAATGTACTCACTATCCAGTATCTACTCGGAAGATCTCTGTTCTTTCGCCAGAGAGGGGCACGCTGACTGCAGAGAAGATCTAGTTCACCGGAAACCCCGGTAATTAGTGAGAGTACAACTCCGACATCCAATCTTGTTTATCAAGCAGGTGATAAATACTAACATTTTTTTTTTAAATAAGGAATTTTAATCTAGAATTTTCCTGTTCGAAAGAATATGGATTTGTTTTTTTTAATATTTCTTATACTCGACTTTCTGGATATATTTTTTAAATACAGCGAGTCTTGCTTTGGTTTGCTCTCTCTAACCCGTAAACCGTTTAAAGGGACACTATTTGTCACAGTGCCCGGTATATTATTTGTTGTGACTATTTGTTTGGATCCAAAATGTTATATTTCGGAAGAATCTTCATTTTATATTAACATCCCTCAATCAAATATCTACTGAAAGGATATTCTTATTTTGCTAAACCATTTCGCAGTAAAACTAGACTAAAGATAAACTTTGATCAAATGTCTAGATTAACCGAAGCAAAAGCATAGATATCTTTTGAATTTTTACAAGTGCTTCAAAATTAATTTCATTGTACTTTTAACACCGTCGATTAGATTTTGGATACACATGACATTTAAACACAGATGCAGATAGCACTGGGATCTTCTATAGGTATGTAAAAAATGATGGGATAACATTTAAATTTCTTCTTTGGAGATGATGTATATGGAAGTACATGGAATTCTAAACACTCCTGAACCCCTTGCGTTGGGAATTTTATGGAAATAAATGAACGACGAAAGACATTTTATCTATTTAAACAATTTTCATTTCAGTAGCTAGTGGAGTTCCTTGTTTGAAAAATAAAATATATATATAATGAAATACAGACACGTAATACCGATATATAGGAATATTTTATATTCCTGTTAGTATATACTAGATACATGATATAAAAACGGATACATCAACATATGCATGTAGTAGTTGATACTGTTGACCAATCAAAGTAAACATGATCAATCTGATGAAAAATTGAGTATCCGGGTTTCTCAGGTACTGGGAACTTGACTGCAATAAATTCAGGATCCTGTAATGGTCAATAAATATCGGGTGTGTGTGTGTGGGGGGGGGGGGGGGGGTAGGGGGAGCGCATCTATATGTAACAGGTACCAATATTAAATTTGTGAGTTGGATTCGTTTCCTCGATATTTGTGCTAAATTCTGAAAAGAATCTTTCTTTCAGTTTCTCTTTGAAAAAAAAAGTAAGAAAGAAAAAAAAGAGATCATAAACAGGAGATGAGGGTGAACATTATCTGATTGATCGCTTTTCAGGACTGATTAATAGCAAATCAACTTGCCATTTACCACGTGCTCCCAGTTTTCATCTGATAATCTGACGCAGGTCTTTAAAAACCCTCACATTCATTGATTCACATTCCTGATAATTTTTAACACATTTAATCTTAACTTCAGCCTCGCTTTGAGTGCTGGCGAGCTGCAGTTTTGAGCATAAACCAATATTTCGAAGATCTGATTTTGTTACCTTCATTTTTCTGTGTGGTCACCGAGAATTATTCAAACTCTGTAAAAAAAGGTTGATACTTTTGAAATTATTAGCAGTCCCCAGAATTATGATTCATTGTTAGACTGTTCAAGTTTAAATCATTAATATGACTGTTTATCGTAGATTTACGCGTTGTTATGAAGTTAAAACGATATGGAATTTAAACAATATTGTTTTAAAAGACCTTAAGACATACTTGTCCAAGATTGCTTGTTGATTCTGGGACAAGATTTATTAATGGTTGGAACATGTATTGCACAGCTATGAGACAATTAATTGTATTGCCATGCAAATACTATGTCAAAGGAGATAAAACAACAATTCTTGAATCAGCTATTGAGAATAACATTTGTTGACTAATAATAGTATGGGCTTTAGATCACGTACATATGTCTAGCAAAAGTTATTTGCTTTTTTGATATATTTTAACTCAAATTTATAACTTATTCAATGGAACTTTCAACCATGAATAGTCTAATTACATTTACATTGTATATGTGTAATATATATTTATCAATGTGCTTTTTATTGCATGATAGAAACAAATCTGCAAATTCAAAAAGTTGTCTTTGATTGTTTACAGACAAAAATAAGTACATTGGTAGCCATGATGGACAAAATCTACTTTCAGTTTTTAATTCCCTGGCTTAGTATCACAAAAAAATACATATCTATATAGTTGATGTTGCACTTTATATTCGATAGTTTGAATATTGGTTTATAAATCTCCGTTTTCATGTAAAGAACTTTTGTTAGTAGATAGTCATAAAATATAGAGACGATAAATTAAATTAACAAACGCTTTAAGCGAGAGGAGCGTGATTTCGGTCAAGTCATTCTCGCTGTATGACAAGAGTACAGGGTTGAAACTCAACATATGTTTCTTTAATTTAATCAATTAGAGTTTCCGATATCCGTAAATCATGGCAATACAACGTTTGATTTGGTCTACACTGTATGAATTTGGCAAAAACCTAGCTTTGCTTCCTAGCCGTTATCGAAACTACTAATTGCTAAGATAAATTGAAACAAACGTTTCCAGATAAGTTTTACTCTTCTAAACACGCTTTATTATAAAGTACGCATCGAAAATGTTAAAAGAGAGAATGCACTTAGGTTTCTACTCAGAGAGAGAGAGAGAGAGAGAGAGAGAGAGAGAGAGAGAGAGAGGGGGGGGGTTGCGATGTACGAAAGTTGTATTGCGTCTACTTCCTTGTTGCATTTTTGTAGGAGGTGGTCCGGAAGTGGCTGTGCCTGAGCATACGATTCGTCAATAAAGTAACTTTATTTCAGATGCCAATGTTGCACGTACACCCACCTAATAAATTCAAAGTTCACAACATGATTCAGTCAGCAAAGGATTTTTGAGGTACATAGAATTACTCTCTGTGTTTAATAAGATAAGAAATTAGCAAAGCGATCATTCCAATTTGGATCAATAGTAAAAAATACATTATAATATCTATTATAATCTTTTATTGGCGCGGAATTCGACAACCGTGTGACATAGCTTTCTATGAAGTAAAAAAGCGCGCCAACTCGTCATTAATGCTTCGTGTTAGGCACGGCAAACCTTTGTTTATTGCCACACCATCCCTAGTTATTCTTGATTATCAATGCATTTGAGATCGAAAGAGGAAATTTTCGCCAAAACCAAACAAGCAATATTGCTTCTTAGCAATAAAATTAACAGCGCGGAATGATATTGAACGCATGCTCACAAAACTCCCGACTCCTACGCAGACTCGACGATGAAATTAAAGGAATTTTGATAATGAATGATACGTATGGCGAATAAGTTATAAAAACTCATTTCATAAATTTCTAAAATAGAAATTTGATATCTTTGTCACTGGCAAAACGAACCATAATTTAATCTAACTGGGCTGAAACTATTCTCTTCCAAAATGCGTCGTACGTCCTTCTTTATCATGGTCAATAAGACCAACTGGTTTATATTAATGTCTTCTTTTTTCAAATATTCACTGCCCAGAACACTCTAAGGTCTCAACACCTTCTGGTAAGAGAAGTGACTTTAATTGGATTACTCCCCGCTTTTCTTTCCAAAACCCTCATTTTTCTACTAAACTACTAACTGTTTCTTTCAAATTACTACTTTCTTCAACGTTGATGACAGTACAAGTACAATTATTTCCATAACCCTCATATCACTTCTATTCTTTACGTCACCATGAAAAACATACCTTTCTTTACATTACCGTCCAATTTTATATTTGAGTGAACAGAATGTTTTTTTAACATCTATTATTCTCAACTATTTTTCTTAGTGCAGATATCATTGAAAATACGTAATCAAAACAACATAATAAAATGTACTTTCGAGATAAAGATATGTGAAAAAAACAAAACCTTGAATCTACAATACCGCAACCTATTTTATAAATCGAATAAATAAAAGCTTTAACATCGATAAAATAACTGTGTCTTAGAATGATTTATACGCGTAATGTTTTATGTGTGCATATTTTTCAGAAAAAATAAATTTCGGTATCTGAAAAACAGGTGCGCGAATCAACTCGAGGTTTGATCCCTGGGGGTGGCGATTACCCGGATGTTTCAAAGCCATGTCTGATATCTTACAACAACCGTTGCTTCTTTGTCGGAATCTTACATTTATCTAGCGCGGTAAACACTGATCGCATTGGTTAATAATCTATATTGAATCTTGCACAACAAAATAAACAATATATTATCTTGAAGAGGGAGATGTTTTGGGTTTTACAAATTAATGGAATGGTTTATCTGAACATTAAAGTTACTAATGTGTAAAAAAAAAAATACGAAGGAAGCACCATGGCGATATGTTTCGGCAATCACCATTGTAAAATTACTTTCATATCATTGTGGATTTTAATTCCGTTGCTTATAAGCTATACACCTGGAGAGCAGCTTAAATCGGAATAATATCCAGGAATTTTCCAGTGTCGATGTGTTGATTATATTTACACCCGTAAAATGGAGATCCTTTGGCAGAAAGCTACATATATCTCAGTTTTACTTAAAGTTCATTAATGAAGTAAATTTTGCATGAACACTTGAACTCGCGCCATTTACGCAATGCTGTTCTTTACCTCGGGTTACAAGTTTGTCAAACTGTTAAAAAGTGTTTGATTTTTTTGAATGCGAACGAGAGAGCTTTTATAAAAATATGTAAGCCGACGAGATAAAATACTTTTGTTTCTGTTAAGAAAATATCTTAGATTGTTTCTTGATATTCGCGAGTCTAAAAATTGCAATGGTAAAGACTCTTTGAGTAACTTTTAATGTGATTTTGAGTACATAAAACCAAATTTTTTTTAAGAAATGGAAAGTTAAAAAAAATTGAAAGTAGAAAAAAAATCTAACGAGGATTTCTGAGGTTTTTTGATTCTATAATGCCACTCCAACCCATACCTCTCACGTTGTTATAATGATGGTGCGGATAGATTTAAACAGCTAAGTTTGAATATCAGAGTACAATATACATTCTTACAAATGTTCGTTCTAGAAAGACTAGATGGATGTAAACCAAGCATAAATTCTAATCATTAATGCGAAATTGTGCATAAACTTCACGACCTTAAGAGACTTTACTAAAACTATGTAAACTAAGAGATTGTAATGATCTTGAAATATTAGTATACAAATCTCAAACACTGAACGATGACTACACAAGTCGTAACGATTAAACTTAAACTCCTAAAGAATTATCACAACAGTAATCTTGTTTGATATTGTGTATTACACCTGGAGTTTTGTCTGATATTTTGTATCACAACAGTAATCTTGTTTGATATTGTGTATTACACCTGGAGTTTTGTCTGATAGATTGTATCATAACAGTAATCTTGTTTGATGTTGTGTATTACACCTGGAGTTTGTCTGATATATTGTATCACAACAGTAATCTTGTTTGATATTGTGTAATATTTACATTCATTTTCTTTCCCCTATTAAATTGCTTTGATTGATTTGAGTGACATTTACGCATAATACAGAAGACCCAATCACCAAATCTGGTGCGTATGAATACAATCTTCCTTCAGTATTTCACGAAGAACATGACTGACTCTCTATTCGCAACTTCACATGGATCACGACCTGATATTATACTTACGCTGATTAATATTTCCTTGATTTAAATATATTTTAACAGTTAAAAGAAATCAATTGATAAATTTCTAAGAATACCAAAAGAAAATTTATCAAAGTACAGAATGAAAAATAAAATCGTGTTTTTAGAATTTAAATCGTTGTGCACTATTTTTGTCAGCATAATTCGGCTGTTCCAATGGCTCTTCCGTTAGTAGCACTGTACTCGTTAAATAAGGCAGATATTTTAAAAATTAACACCATATTTGCGGAAAGGGAATAAATGTTATAAAACGTAAATATAAGCATTAAATCATTATTTTTTGGAAGAAACAACGTACATTATAACAACATATTGAAAAACGCGCTAGCGCGCGTTATTCAATTTGTATGCACACACCGTTGCAGTTATGAGACCACATCTTTCAAAAATTAATGATTCAATGCTTAATTACACCTGTCTGATATCTTGTACATCACAACAGTAATCTTGTTTCATATTGTGTATTACACCTGGAGTTTTGTCTGATATCTTGTATCACAACAGTATTCTTGTTTGATATTGTGTATTACACCTGGAGTTTTGTCTGATAGATTGTATCACAACAGTATTCTTGTTTGATATTGTGTATTACACCTGGAGTTTTGTCTGATAGGTTGTATCATAACAGTAATCTTGTTTGATATTGTGTATTACACCTGGAGTTTGTCTGATATATTGTATCACAACTGTAATCTTGTTTCATATTGTGTTTTACACATGGAGTTTTGTCTGATATCTTGTATCACAACAGTATTCTTGTTTGATATTGTGTATTACACCTGGAGTTTTGTCTGATAGATTGTATCATAACAGTAATCTTGTTTGATATCTTGTATTACACCTGGAGTTGTGTTTGATATCTTATATCACAACAGTTATCTTGTTTGATATTGTGTATTACACCTGGAGATTTGTCTGATATCTTGTATCACAACAGTGGCTCTTTCTTGTATCCAGGATCATATAAGTTTTGCTGTCTGTAATGGATATATGCCGAAAACAATTCTGTATGAAAAAATATCAGATAGTTTCGAGGCCTGTTAGTATGGTGGCATATTTCTGCCCCCTACATGCAAGTTAAATTATGTCAACATAAATATCTTGCATGTTAACATAATTATCTCGCATGTTGACATAAATAAGTCGCATGTCGACAAAATTATGTTGCATGTCTACATTTTCATCTCGCATGTAAACATAAATAAGTCGCGTGTTGTCTTAAATATGTTGCATCTTGCATCAGTGATGTCAGAGTCCGGCATTAGTAAGTCATTTTACCCATATAAAATCAGTTCATCTAAAAAGATTTGTAACTTGCATGTCAAAATAATTATTTTGCATGTAGACACAATAATGTTGCATGGTGACATAATTTATCTTTCATGGTGACATATTTTATCTTGCATGTTGACATAATTTATCTTGCATGTTGACATAATTCATCTTGCATGGTGACATAATTTATCCTGCATGTTGACATAATTTATCTTGCATGTAGGGGGCAAAAATATGCCACCATACTATGACGTTAGAACTGTCTGATATTTTTTCATACAGAAGTGTTCGAGGCATGTTTCGTACTTAAAACACTGCCACTGAATTTCATTGTTATATGGTGTTGATTTACCTGAGATTGTCCGATTTTGAAGGATATCAGTACTGTAACCACTGGTAACGGTCTGGTATTAATTAAGAAGCGCACTAATGTCGAACTGTCAAAGGTAAAATTTTCGACTGCTGGAACAAAGGAATGACATCCCAACAGTGTTTTAAGAAATAATATCACACAATATCTAGAATTAAATTAGATTTTTTTTAAAGTTCAAATTGAAATGAAGATATAATTCTAATTCTAAAAACGGGATAATGTTAGATATTTTAGTTTATATATCATTAATCAAAAATTACTGAATTACTAGTACAAAAGCCTGATATAATTCAGTTTTCACTTGAAATTGGTTGATGGTGCTTACAAATTTCAATAAGCAAATAACATCTTTGTTTACCAAAAGACGACAAAATCTGTCTCATAGAACTTTGATCAGTCGCAGCAAAATTATATTAATTACAGCAAGTATAGGTCAGTCGCAGGTAGCATCAATCTGTTTCAGTGAACATAGCTGTTACTATTGTCTGTAGGTGACCAGGCCTCAGGAGCATGAAGCAATTTCACACACAAGTCAAAATTTCAATTAGTTATAAAATGATTGTTTATCATAAAATGAAATTGAAATTGGTAACTAACACCGTTATATCAAGAGACTTTTTAATAGCATTTCAATTTTGACAATGGTTTCAATCAAGAAATATTAAGACTGTACAATTTTTGACTTAAGTCTAAGCTTACTTCATGATCCTGGGGCCAGATGTATTTATCAGCCACAATCGGAAGAAATGTGTCACCAATATCTTACAAATATCTGAATCCTAATTGAAGCTGTTGCCAGATTCTGAACGTAAACAGATCTCTCCTTTTGATATATTAGTAAATGCTCTGTAAATCACTCTTTGGCTAGAAATGGTTTTACGTATAGATTTATAAATTGTTGTTTCATACAGCGTACTGTATTTGTCATCTTTTGGGTTGATTTCTGGGGTAACATTTTTAAAAAAAATATCAATACGATGACCATCAACATATTACACATCGGTGACATGCTGAGTGCAATGTCAATCGTTTGCTACTTTAGTATCTTATACTGACAACATAAATCGCACCAACTTGTATAAACAAAACATCTTTCAAAATCAGGATGATATATGTAAACATATAATCAAGTATTCCCTTTTTACTCTCTGTCAGAATAATTTTCACAATTTTTGCATGTTGTTTTACTCATTTACTCAAAGGTTTGCCTTTTAATGTCCTTTATTAGGCGTAGAATTTGAGTTAAATTAGTATTATTGAATTCGACCAAGACGAATTGACTAATGGCCGCCAAGAGCAGTAGTTTCATGTCCATTTAACATATATATAAAATTTAATATAAAAAGTCATAAAAAGCATTATATTTTATTGTGATTGCGCTTACAGATCATGCCGTTCTAACATTTTACGACCTTAGGGAGAATAAACATTACGCGGAAACCTCGCGTGCCGAGAGGTTGAACGAGGTTACCTACATTCCGGCTGACCGAGAACCAGTTTACCGGTCACTTCATCAATGCCATTTGTCATTACTGCTGATGTGAACGTTTCCGCTCTTCCTTGCCTCCAGAACTTGATATGACAATGCCTGACACGGAGCTAGCTTATGGCTGTTTTTCGAGGTCGGGTTCCTCCATCCTTCCGCGATTCCTCGCCGGATTTTGTCGGAGCTGGTCGTTGGTAGTACCCTTACAGTAAATCTCCCCCGTCTATTGATCCCTCAGAATTGTGTTGTGGCTTCCTATCGGATGCAATCACACACAGAAATTCACAATAATCAGCCCTAAACGACGAATGATTTTGATCAGAACAATTTGAATTAAGTGGTGCTTATTGGAATTGCGCTTGCTGCTTTGTTGATCGTGACAAAAAGTCATAATTCAATCAAAAACGTCTACTTTTTGCATTTTTTTTTATTTGAACGAAGACGCCAATTACATTTCTTCTTGATTTTATTCATACTGATCAGATATTTTTTTAGCTTAAAAAAATCGACGATTGCCAATCCCATGGGTTTTTTTATCGTTTAACAAGAATGAACAATAGAGTTCCTGCCATCATAGGTAAGAAATCTCCTTAACTATACAACGAACCGAAGGATGGATATCTGTGACCCGTTGTTATCTCCAAAGACCAAGTTTAATAATGCTAAAGGAACTCTAATAAGCACGAGGAATCAACAAAACTATCTGTTCTGTGATGTCGTGTGGAGTCTGACTCCAATCTTACAATGCGTTAATGTATTTCCATATGGTTGTCCCTCAAGCGTGGAACACCGTCTATAATTTGGTCATGTATTATCGTAAATAGTTTCACTTCAAACAAATACCTTCATGAAATTCAATTCAGCAAGTAAGTTTCTTCTGGTGAGTCAATTTAACTCTCTTGAAAATCAAAACAGAAGGTTCGTTTTTATGATAGAATCTTCTAAAAATCTTCTCAAGATCAATACATTCTATTTAGCACTAAATGCAATCAACAAACTTAAGTTACAATGTGATCAAAATAAGATATACTGAATACTGACTATCTTTGATAACAGATATAAATTGCTGCCCTGAAGATTAAAGGTGTTGATATACCGGTATGTATCGCTTGTTTAAGATACTTCTTAACTTACATAAAAAGAAACTAATTTTCTTCAAATTACTCAATTGAAATTAATCACGTTTCAAAGATATAAACAAATTTACCTTTATGTATAAGTACGGAGTGATGAAATCAATGACGCTACCTCTTATAAACCCCCGCATTGAATTGGTCACGTGATCTATTTTTGGACTTTCAACAAAAATGCAAATATTCGGAAAGCCCAGATGCAATGGATTCTATAAGATCAAAAATAGTCAAAGAGCAAATAAGACAAGAAAATATATTTTTAAAAACGTTTGCCAGCACTCTTGCGCAGCGACCAGATATTGTTAAAAAAAAAATATATATATAATATGACGATATTCATAAATACTTAACTTAGGGTAAAGGGGGTCGGTTAAAAGTACACTCTTGTTCATATAAAAGAAATTGGTTCTATCCGCCATAGATAGTATACATGTATCTTTAAGAACTTAGATAAAAGTCTCTCACTCCTCTTCAGAACTATCTGTATGCTCGAAAACAACAAAGAACTGTGCAACAAGTGCCTTATAACGCGTTAGAATACTGACGCCTTCGGTGACAAACTCATAAGATCTTCGCTCGTTACTTAGATAGCAAAATGATAAATGATAAACAAAAAATGCCGCCATAATTTGCGTTGACAAAAACGACGAACTGAGGACCAGTCCATGTTGACAGTGGTGTTTGCTCGCTATCTCCGCTTGGTGATGAAAAAGACACTTTTTAAAAATAAAAACCTCTAAAGTAATTAATCAAAAATAATCATGGTTAGGTAACAGTTTGTTTAATTTTATAAGCAATATTTAACTTCAAATTATATTTATCTCTGTATATCATCAGGAGTCCGAATACAGTGTCATAATGATTTTGAAAAATGCAGGCAGTTGTACAATACAGAAAAACACTGTTAAAGCGTACACGCTTATTATGATTTCAAGCCCACAGCGAAGAAAGTTTATTTCCCATTATCTTAAAATTGTTTAATGAAGGTATTGGGTACAACTATTCACGTTTATAACTTTTGCTGTAATAGTGTTTTATTGTCATATACATCGTAAGTAAATAGAATATAATTAATGGTAAAACGAAGGGTGTCGAGAAAATTGTGTTGTGTCTAGTTTTGTATCACAGCACAACACATCATACAATATACATACTATATTTTTTCTATGTAATATTCGTGCATTGTTTTATACGTTACAAACATATTAAATTCAGCCCATGAAAAATTCACGTCGTTTCATTTAAAACACAAAGCTGCAGGGGTGTAATATCTGTTAATCCAACTAGACCAAGCAAACAAAGTATTCTTCCAGCTTGTGTAAATTGTCAATTTGTTAAATTACAGAAACATAATTCATAGAAGAAATATAATTCTCTCTGAGCAATCGGTGTCATTCGATGAAGGAAAATTTAAAACTATCAAAGCATGAATCCGTTGTGTGTGTTACGTTCCATATGTTTGACGGAGAATTCCTAAATATTGTTAGCTGTTTTTCACGGTATGAGGTAACAGTATGTTTATACTTAGTCTACGGGTGATTATGAAAAGCACCTGCTTCTTTATTCAAGGAGATGTAAGGTTTGTTAGGTTACAAATTACAACAACATTTCGTCAATATCGGAGGGATGTACGTATCAAACGATGCTACCAAGTCGAGTTCGATTGAACTTCTTGATAAGATCTCAACTGTTGCAGAGACGTTCCATAGCTTTTTGCTCGTTGCGAACTTAATTATACAGATAGCTATGTCTTATTATACACACCTTGCACACACTTAATGACTTGTATGCAGGTTCTGTTCTTCTTCTAATTAGCGCCCATTGTAGCTACAGCAATGTAAATACGGTTGGTATCTCTCAAATACTTTCCGTCGTTTCAGCTAAATCTAGAAATCGCCAAAAAGAATATGTAACAAAGACCTACGCAGTCAAAACTTTTAATTAACCTCCATTTAATGGGACAAATATATAACCATGCCAAAATAATTTGAAATTCCCATAACATATGCTCATCACAAACCTTTATGTAGGTTAACTAGACAACGTGAAGTCAGTATTCTTAAAAGCAAGTTGAGTTTTTTACTTGGAATTCAGTTATCTGATATAAATTCCTACCTTAGAAGAACACATATCATTTCCCTGTGAATCTTGTTTCAATCAGATTAAAATTCTAATTGAGCAACAATTTTGAGCAACAATTGAAATAATTCTTAATGCAATTGATTTTATATCGGCCTGTGAATCCTATATGAATACTTAGTTTTAAGATATAACATATGATATCTGAAGAATTAATATTAACGTGGCCCTTTAAGTGAAGGGTGGTGGTCCGAAAACCCGTTAAACTCCAGCCTTTATTGCTTGCCTGTTAGCTGTTTTTTAAGGCACTTGTTCTCCCCAAAAGATAAATGTCAAGATTTTACATTTGAGCATTGCCACAAAGCAGCTTATCCCTAATCATGAATTCAAAGCCACCATTCGTATAAGCCAGAGCTGATCAGGGCTTAGTTGGTGTTCTTGTTCGTAATTTGTATTAGTTTTTTTTTAATTTGTCCTTCCGGGTTAAGGAATTGAATCAGATTCTCTGTGACATGCATTTCATCGCCTGAGTTCTCATTCAACGCGAGACATAGGAAGTTTTTGGCACCTCGAAATAGCAATTTGCGAAGATTATATAAAGGAAAAGCTACATGGCGCCAGTTGGCAGTTCCTTGTGTCATTTATGTACCATTATCTTGCACTTTTTTAGTTTAATTCTTTATTCAGCCGTTACGGGGAGTACAGGAACTGAAGTGCTATACAAAAGAATATATAGTGTATTAGGTACCAAAAAATCCCACCCAAGTCCAATTTTCCGATGTACATGTAAGACATTAGTTTTAAATTAAATCATATATCTACGTTTTAAATTATTTATAGTAAATCGATGCAATTTTGCACAAATTAAGGTCAATTGCATATTATGAATTTGCACAGTCCGCATCAGTTGCATTTGAAAAAGGCGAAATGAAACTCAATGCGGATATGTTTGTAACACAAAGACCATGGACATTTTAGATACATTGAGAGTTTACTCACATTCCCACCAAAACTGAAACTACCTACAAGGATTCCTAATTAGGTTTTTATGAAGCAAACCAATGAGAAATGAAAATGATTTTTAAAGTAAATTTTATATAAATGCTAATTCATACCCAAAATTCTAATATTGAGAAAAACTGTTTTAAGAATCAAAATTTGAATTAGGATTTGTAATTTACAAAATATAGTATCTCATGTAGCATGTTAAAGAGAGCAATGTTATTTCCTTCTCTGACAGAAAACAAAAGTAGATTATGTTCACGTTTGTTTTGCCTAGGTTCAAGCTTGTTGTAACATTTGTTCCTGGTAAACCGTTTTCAATTATGCGTTTAATTTATTTATCATTATTTATCTGTAATGATCAAAGGGAAGCGGATTCTTTGATTAGATGTGGCCTTAATGCTCACAAGTGAAGAAATGTTGTCGAGAGAAGTATAGTTCGGGGGGGGGGGGGGGTAGGGGTGGAGAGGGAGGCAGGGGGAATTTACTATTCTTGCCCCCCAAGTAATCACACCATATCGCCCACGCGTTGACAGAATTTTTTGCCGCGTTATGCAGCTAACACGCATTCAGTACATAAAAGTTTCTTGAACTCTCAGCGCATGAAGGAATTAACTCAATGAGGGGGTGACGGACAACTGATCCCAATGTTTAAATTTGATTGTACCTTGCAAAAATAGTGTAAAGGCACTCAAGATCAATTATGACAAAATGTTTGGGCTTCTTTAATTTAGAACCATGTTGTGATGGGCTGTTCTATTTACTCTTCCTTTTTACTTAATGAAGAAAGTTTATTTTATGGAATTCTTCTTGGAAATAATTGACGCACTTTGCGATCACAAAATCAGAGTGCAGAAACAAAGGAAGTGAAAAATCACGATAGGATGTGTATAAGTAATTTTAATGCAAAAGACCTTCATCATCCGACGTAATAGGTGTAAAGAACGCTGTTCTTCTAACTTAAGGATGCGTGTATAATTATAACCGCCGCGGCGAGAAATAATCAGAATCAATACCTAGCTGCACACAAAAGCTTCTTAT
This sequence comes from Magallana ariakensis, assembly GCA_020458035.1. NCBI lineage: Eukaryota > Metazoa > Mollusca > Bivalvia > Ostreida > Ostreidae > Magallana > Magallana ariakensis. The sequence goes on along the minus strand of CM035817.1, from coordinate 52,405,397 downwards.
CTTGTGAACATAATATTGGTATACGTACTCATCTTTGATGCAGACAAATAAATCACGCAGTAAATACGAAGAAGTTTGCAAAATCACGCTGATATGCTCCATAACTATTAATAACTATCAAAGTACGAGTGAATCTCCAATAAAGCTTCCGTAGAATTGTGCCAATGTTTTACATTAATTCTTAATTTTCTGGCCTTAGAAACAGAAATTCAAAAAGGTTAAAGTGGTTTTTCTTTTCTAGGAGATGTGAAAGAGTGCAGGAACCTTTTGGAGCGTTTCGTTAATTATCCGCGACATGGTGTCTTTCTTTATAATTAGTGTATCACAGAATAGCTGCTGGGGAATTGGGATGTAATCCGAGACTGGGCACAAAACGGAGATAAGGACAGAGAGTTTCCGAACACCTGACCACAAGCTTAAGGCGCCTGTCCATTGTACTTATTGTTCCGTACCGGGCGATCTTAAAACGGGGTGAAAGAATCCGTTATAGAAAGACACAACATTACCTGACAAGTGTTAAGATATATGGTACAATGTACAGATTATATTTGATATATACTTGCCCCTGAACTAATATTCATATTTGCAGTTTTTGGAGTTTTTTTTTTTCTTTGCAGTTAGAAACTATATATTTTTATAGCGATCCAGCCATTGGCGTTTTATGACGTGTCAAAATTATGAACTGTGTATATAGATATGTTCTAACTTCAAATATCAATAATTTTACTTTTAAAATTTTATTGAAGACCTTTAAAGGCCCTTGGATTTCCGGAAAAGCATTTTATGCCTGAACTCACTTTAATTTGTATACGAAAAAATGTACGCATATTTATGAACAAATTTAATTTTAATACTCTCATATACATATATGCATAGTAAAGATATATTTTTTAATATAAAGGTCGACGTTCAAAAATATTCCGTTGATATATCATGAACAAAGATCTGAAAATAGCAGAATTCTGCAACAACAACAAAATAACTTAACAGCTTTAGTGTTACTACTTTGTTGTAGCTCTGTCATTTAACAACATACCTACATAACTAAATTGTATTTTAAATCAATAAAATTATAGAGATAAAACACAACCATATATGTATTGCTGAAGTATTTGTAGAGTGTTATGACAGTTTGTTTCCTTGTCAAACTGACGAACGGACAATCCGTAATGATAAAAGTACAAGAATGGGGACGCTGAATAAAACGGTTTTTTTTATTTACACTGATTTATGTAGCCTTTATTACGCCGGTAGTTGCGCCTCTAATCCTCGCGTTTTATTTTTTCATTATTGAGCTTCATTGCCGTTTTATAGGACCTCAGGAGATAACGAGCGCCAGTACCTTCATCTTGACAGAATAAAGTCTGTCCAAAATTGTCTGCACGTGAGAAGGTTGAGCCAAATGAGCTAAATAAAATATATAACAATGTACAACCGAGGGGTCTATATTCCAAAAGAACCTTCACCCATTGTTTCTTCAAGTAAGTTATGCTTTTTGTATCCGTGGATACTTATGAAACCCCACACTACAGGATGGACAATCTAGCTGTCATTCCAGAAGTTATCGGCATGGAAAATCAAAATACTCTCAAGATATTTCGAATATTTAGATTTTAATGGAGACATGACATAGCAACTTATGATTTCAATCCTTTGGTTTTAGTTATATCTAAGTGCGGTAAACAGAAAGACTTGATGATTTATCCGAATGATACAGTGTACTGATTAATTAACACTATCGTGATTTCGTTACATGCGTCATACTTTCATCGCGAGCTAGTTTCCTGGCTGGGATTTTGAAACCCAACTTGCTTATTCGGTATGTATTTCCCAAGAGGGAAAATCAAGTGTATCTGTTAACTGTTAACCATGAGAACGCCATTATCTGCATTGAACGTCAAATTTTCCCTTGACACGTTTGTTCATAATTTTTATGCATTATTGTACATGTACGATTAAATTAAGTTGGGTCACACCTTTTTGATGATAAATGAACATACACATGGAACGCAATTCAAAATATTGAGCTTCATTTCAAAGTACTAGAACAAATATAGAATCATATGTGTGCGCTCTATCTGCTGAACACGCCTCTGATGTTAAGAGAGTTGAATTTAAGCTCACTTGAGCTGAGTTGAACGGAAGGCATTTTGTCTAAGGGCCTTCTGTCCGTCCATAAACTTTCTAAATTTTTTAAATCTCACACGGCTTATTTCAATCAAAATTGACAACGCATTCTTTGGTGAATGTCTTTTTTGGTTTCAATATGTTTTGCGCCTCTCAATTCTATTTAGTTTCTATGAAATTCTTTTTGTCAAGACTCGTCTTAGTTAACCTCATTCCCTTTTTCTCTTCTAATTGCTACAGTGTCATTCAGTTTAATATTTCAAAACATATTAGGGAAATTATTTCTTTTCGACTTGTCTTTCAAAACTAGATTTACAATTTCATTCACATCACATGCATTTGCTAGCCTGTCATATCCAATTTGAAACTTTATATACTTAATGATTATTCAGTTTATTCTCAAATGAAGTTCTTCGTAATATTTTTAGCAAAATATTGCAATTGTTTTCTTATCAACAAAATTAATATGACGTTTTCTGCTCATTTGCAGACGATTGATGTTTTTTCCTATAACTCTGATGGTTTTCATTATTTTTTATTTGCGCACTAGTTTAAATTTAAGAGTAGTTTGTATTGACGCATTACAAAAGATATATTCCAGTCTGATTTAATGCATCGTTTTAACTTAAATATATTTGACAAACCGTTTCATAAAGAAACGGTGCAGCCATGTTTGAAAAATTAAAAGCCATGAAATTTTTACGTCTTCATACAATATATAAGTAATTATTTTGATAAGGCATGCTCGAATCCAAAAAATTTTATCGGGGGAGGGGGGGGGGGTCCAGGGGATAATTGTATTTCCCAACGGAGGGGGGGGGGGGAGGGGGGGGGAGGGGGTTCCGAAGACTATTTTCGCTAATTTTACTATTGAAATTTAATAAGTTTGAATTGAATTTTCCAGGGGGGGGGGTTCCCAGGGGGGTTCAGGGTTGGAAAGATTAACTTAAACGATTCATTAAAATAAAATATGAAGAACTCCTCCTTAAAGGTCCTCATATCATTTCTGATTCAGATTTAAACAATCTGTACATTTAACGGTAATAGGATTAGAATTTCGTCATTACATGTTGGGCTTACATGTTTATAGGAAAATACTCTCAGATTGATAGTATCGCAATGTATCCCCCCCCCCCCGGATCTGTCATTGATAAAAGCTCCTGCAAATAAAAATGCTTTTTATTTGCTAAAGTTACATCTATCTTCATATAAACACGACATTTCTAATTAAAGACAAGAGTTTCTAGACATTTTGCGATCTTTCGTGATAATTCTGAAGTCGATGTGTCAGTCAAATTAATTAACGTAAGTAGAGTGGTCACTGATTTTGGCGAGATTTGCTAGGACGCATTAAAAATTCATAAAAAGTAAGTTGTAAACCCTCTTTTTGCAATTAAACATTGTCTGGTGCTGAGGTTTATAATGAAAGATCAGGGCATGGACTTTAATCAGTAAGTCATAGTTTTAGAAAGCATAGAAAGATCAAGACATGAATTTATTTACCAGTAATAAAAAAAAACAAACAAAAAGAGTATAAAATTCATTATTATACTTTCATGTTAAATACTGCAATCTGATTGGTTTAGACGCAGTTGACAATCCGTTCTCTCTCCCTCGCACGCTTAGCAACGGGCCGATAGAACGAATTGTTACATGCGCGTTAATTATGCGCGTACGGTTCGCCGTAGAATTCACGTCTTTTCTATATAAAAGCAGTAAAATTTGCTATAAAAATTAAGACATTCAGTATAATAAAATAAATAGTGCCTGTTTGGGAGGGTACCAGTTGAAATTGACACCCCTCGAAAACCATTGTCAACCTCCGCTTCGCGTCGGTTGACAATGGTTTTCTCGGGGTGTCAATTTCAACTGGTACCCTCCCAAACAGGCACTATTTATATAATGGCAATGTCTGTTAAAGGTTGAGGTTGCTGATGTTAGAAAGCGTTTCGCAAACATATATCTGTTGTACATGTAGGCACCTATAGTAATACATAAATCATATAACCTGAACAAGGCCTGGAATCCTACCTCGCCAGGTATAACAAAGAATTGAATCATGTGGAAAATTGACCCGGAGATCATCGTTCAATATTGAACTGAGGGTGGTGCCTTTCTCCGTAACAATGTGAGACCAAAAGTCGTCAAAATATAATGCTTTTAAAATTTAACCATATTAAAAAATGAATCCTACTAGACAGTTTTGAACTGTCTTTTCAACTGTTAATAAAACAATTTAAAAAATGGATAAAGTTACGTACATATACATTGTACATGACCGAGTGTGCATGAAAATGAATATGCATTATGCATAAAACCTTTAACATTTTCCCCCAATACAATAATTTCAAATTTTAGGAAAATACGAGTAATTGGAGTGTTGTTAGCTTATAGAAAATAATCCAAGACAATCATCTTTAAAACTGTTTAATGTTTTGCACAGACTATTTTATATTTAACATATATATTTATTTATAAATGTTGAGCTAAAGTAAAAACATAAAATAATAACAATTATTGAATAAATCGATCACAATTGTAATTATTATACTTTCATGTTAAATACTGCAATCTGATTGGTTTAGACGCAGTTGACAATCCGTTCTCTCTCCCTCGCACGCTTAGCAACGGGCTGATAGAACGAATTGTTACATGCGCGTTAATTATGCGCGTACGGTTCGCCGTAGAATTCACGTCTTTTCTATATGAAAGCAGTAAAATTTGCTATAAAAATTAAGACATTCAGTATAATAAAATAAATAGTGCCTGTTTGGGAGGGTACCAGTTGAAATTGACACCCCGAGAAAACCATTGTCAACCTCCGCTTCGCGTCGGTTGACAATGGTTTTCTCGGGGTGTCAATTTCAACTGGTACCCTCCCAAACAGGCACTATTTATATAATACTAGTTCATTAATATTATGTATTTATGTTTAAATTTGTGACAGATTTAATGATAAAAATTCCCCCACGCAGCGCAATTTTCAACGGACTACATGTAATCTTCTTTCAACACCTTAGGTCTCAATCGTTAATAAAATCCTTTACTTGAAATTTCATCACTGGTCTTCTTCGTTCCCCGGAAGTGATTAAAGTTTGAAACAATTTATTTTTAATGATACAGTGAAGTTTTTATTTTAATAAATATTCTAAACAGTGAACATTCCTAAATAACTTAACCAGTTTTAATGTTTAAGAAAAATATCTTTAGGTATGCATAAATCAAACTGTGACAACTTCTGGCCGATATTAAACAGACCACATTGACGGAAGATGCAGGGTCTGTAGATTTCAAAGTATGGATTTTGTTTATGCATAAATTTCTGGTGATCCGTGATTGTTAGATTGTGAAGGTGTACAGCCTTTATTCGGCAACACATTTTGATCCAAAAACACTCATCATAAATAATGTAGGAGTTCTTTTTGCAATTTGCCGTAATTTATATACCAATTTAATAAAGTTTACCGGGGTAAAAGCAAGAATTAACCTTCATGATTGTCGGTGTAAATGTTCAGACAAAAAGTACAAAATTGCCAGTGTTCAAACTTAAAAATGATCGATTTATAATAATTATTTGAGCTTCAATCCGTTCAATTCTAATGTGCCTTTGGTCTTTTTGTAACATTCTGCAAATGAATGCATTTTAAATATTTTAGCGTGACTTTGCATTTTGACTGTTTTGTTAATGAAACCATGCTCTTTCACATTTGTACACCCGTTGGATTATGCCATATCGAGACAATGGATATGACTAGGCCGTTGAAAGCGTGTCATTTCTTCCGTTGTTCCGTTCCCTATTTAATCTACGCCAGGTACATGAAATTAATCAGAAAAAAAAAATTGAAATTGAAAATTGTCTGCATGGTCATATCGAAAAACTACGATTAATAAGTTCGACATTTCAAATGAATAATTGTAGTTTTTTTTATCGTCTTATCTAGGAAAGAAAATAGCGTTGTTGTAGAAACGTTCACCAATACCATGACATATCTTGCATTACTGACGGAGGGACTCCTCCCACGTGACTGATGTCTTCGTCCGTCATCGCTTCTGATCTTTTGATGATATTCATTCCACCGAAGTACATGATTATATCTGCATGATTTTTTTTTACCATGTAGAATGTCAACTAAATCAATTAAAAAGCCGAGGGAAGAATATCATATTTATATGAAGGAAGCGTTATGAAACAATCTTTTCAAATGACATTCAATCGGTCGTGTTCCCCCAGAATTGACAGACAATTGCAGTGTTGCGATACTGTTAAGTGTTATCTATGAGTGACAATAGAACACGAAAAAAAAGAACTACAGAATATCCGATGGATTGGGGAAATTCTTCCTTTATTATTATAGAACCTTACCCTTCAACTGAATTTATTTTCTCTGTTTTCCGTTTTAAATTGTATTTCGTAAATTATGATAACATCATTATATCAAGAATTAATAGAAAAAAGTTATTTTTTAAGTTAAAGTGGTCTTAGTTAGGAAAAAAAATGTGACCATGGTAAAATGAGACAATTTACATGAAGTATTACGAACCGTTTATTTGGAAATTGTTATTTATCTGAGAGTTAAAATACAGTTAAACACTCTGTTTTGCACGCAAACAGAGCTGCATGTATGGATAAGGCGTTCTTTGAAAAATTGTATCGACAAAAAAAAAAACACCCCAAAACTACAAGAATAATAGTTTGTTTTAAGTCGGACCATTCCTGTTCTGATGCTTGGTAATATTCCTCCATTACCGCAATGGCATGCTATTAAAGTTAACGTTGTGGATGAACTCCTTTCGCTGATTACGATTAATCTAATTTCATGCTCCTTTTCGGAGAGCCCTAAAACATCGTTTTGAGCACGTTTCTGGCGTCCAATGCGCCCCGCCTATAAAACATGATTTGGTATCGATTAGGGGAATTTAAAGAGTTAGCGATATTTGTATTGCATAGGGGTTTTATAGGCAAACGGCTCTATATATTTTCTTTCAATTTAACTCATAGATATGATATTTGTTACTCATTTTACATCTTATCTTGTGACAAAATTTTCTTTAGCTTTTTTATGCATACGTAAAAAATATATCAGTTACATGTATATACTCAGTACAGGAAAACCTTTAGTCCCTGTATAAACTGTGTTTAGGCGACATCTCAGCCAAAATAATATATAGCAAGCGACAGGTGCCCGTCTCGGCCGTGTGTCACTTAGTTTATATCAAGTAATTCCCGTTGAACAGACTCATTAGACTCTCTTATACAGGCCTATAATAGAGAGAGAAAAGATGAAACACAGACCTCCACTTTTTCGTCTATTTTGTCTAACCTTATCATTTAATGCTTTAGATTGGAAAGAAGAGGGAAGGACGTAATATTGAAAATGCTAGTACAAGTATCAAAGAGCGTACAATATGGACACTAACTATGAACTGTTTTCGAGTGATGGAGAAAATTTGCATCATTAATCACGCTCTAGTGGTACGCTGGGGGGTGGTACATTGTCATGTGAATATTTATTAAGATGTATTACATGTAGTTGTCCATAACGAGACCAACAGGTTAACATAAAAAGTTCATGCATGCTTGTTAACGGACGCAAACAATAGAAAAAAGCATGTTGAGAATCGATTGACGAACAGGGGCGTATTTTCACCCAATACGACGAGTAAAGTGGCTTTTAGTGGATTAGGCATATATATATATATGACTCGCTGTCTACGTATGAATTCACCGGTATGCCTTTCTTTATGTTACATTTGGTTCTTTAACTACCAAATATGGTCCTTTTTACCATTTTCCAATTTTTTGAATTTCAATTAGGATTTAAACGCAACATTTCAGTTCCGAGATAGGTAAGCGAAACATAAGCACGAATTCATAAACTCTACTGTCAAATGTGTGTAAATACCGTACATATATCACAAAATAGATGTCGTGAAGGTTTCACTTTGGCCTCTGCGTGGTTAATCAGACTTCTTTTTGTTGTGAATGTAATAACGTAAGGTTCTAAGTGATTGCGATGGATCGTTAACAAAGGTTTGATACAGAAACCGTTTGCGCACGCGGTCAGCCTCAATATCAACCAATGAGAAGAAAAGCGCTGCTCATTCATCGGAGGAGTACGGACGCGACGTCGTCTACAGCTATCTTTTGCACGAGGTGATATAACAGATGTAACCTGTGGTGCTTTAATCCCCGTTAACTGCTTTGAAGATGTATACTTTGGTGTGTACTCAGATTGAAAATGAAATCGTTGTCGCTGATTATGATGTTTCTAGAACATTAAGTCGTAGCCTTAAAAAGTAAAAGTTAACACATTTGGAAAGAACAGGAAACATTCATAAACAAAAATCTCAAGAATGGAGAGGAACAATTCAACAAAAGCTGGACCAAGTGAAATGTTTATTCCGATGCCAGTGTGGCAGCAAGTGGTGTTTATCACAATGTATGTGGTGATGATTGTGGTGGCGGCCGGCGGTAACCTTGCGGTGATATGGATTGTAATGGCCCACAAGCGGATGCGGACATTCACGAACTACTTCCTGGTCAATCTGGCGGTGGCGGACACGCTGATATCGCTGTTTAACACGGCGTTTGTGTCCACCTTTCTGATCTATCAGGACTGGTGGTACGGCGAGATCTACTGTAAATTCTCTAACTTTATCAATGTTAGCACCCTGGCTGCCAGTGTACTGACCTTTATGTCCATAGCGATTGACAGGTGAGTTCTCTTCCTTTGAATTTTGTTTAGCAACCAACTTAAATTATTTTTATTTCAAAGACTAGTAAAAAGCAGGAGTCGAACTCTTACTTTGCATTTTATCAAAATCGACAAGTCGTTAAGACATCTCAATTTATTAGTATACAAAAATTCAAGCAAAATGATCAAATATGAAATTAGAAAACCCATTAAAATGCCGCCAATAAAATAGAAATTGCACAGATTCAAAGGAATTGGAAAAAACATATTATGCAACTTTGAAGATAAGTATACATCCTGGTAGATTCTATCACAGTTAAGTATAAAATATAGATAAGTTGCAGCACTCCAGAAGATAAAAAGTGTTTGGCTAGATCCAGAGAAATTCAATTTATTTTTCACCCTTTAGACTTTTATATACTTTTACACTTTTTAAAAAGTTTTAAAGCAGGTTTGAATCCTTGAAACAAAACTTGCCACAAATCAAATACAATTGAGGCTTTTGTTTTATTTAAATAAATACGATATTTACACGTAGATAAAATGGTTTTGATATATTAGATCAAAACGATAGTAAGATGTAAGATAGTAAGTCGCTCAGGAACACTATCGTCCGGTGCGATAATGTATGGACGATGACGTTGGCTTTGGTATACTAATTGTATCCCCGGAGGTTGAGCAATGTCGTATTTAGTACTATAAGCAGCTGGTGCACCAAAGATGGCGATTACGTACCGATTAGTTGGCTAATAATCTGTCCCAAAGATATTTTGCTATATCCAATTGTCAGAGTTCTGTACCAGGCAGGACACCGTCATATCTGTCGGGATTAATATAACTCAAGTTAATTGGGTTTGAAAAAATGACAATCCACTGTTCAATGTAAAATACAATTATATCATATGACTTAAAATGCTGCGGGTATGAATATTTTATGTCTTTAAATCCCATATCTTCTTTATAAGATTCCTCGAGAGACTTTTAAAATTTGGTACATTGGTTTTCACTTTCAAAGATAATATTCCGTTTTTAATAATGTAAATATTTGAATAACGTTTCTTTAAATAATTCATAAAATAACCATTGATAACCTAACAACAATATTTAGCCCGCCCTTGTTTCAATTTAACAATTTCAATTCGAATAGAATCTAAGCTAACATAAAGTAGCCAATCACTATTACAGTATATTATCATTTTAAGCTATGGAGAAAAATTGACAATTCATTGTGATAGAAATTCCCTGGGCATTGTCAATGAACAACGTTGAAGAGAGAACCTGATTTTCTATGTAATTTTGCACATCTTTGTCCTTATATATTTATTTATAAGTAATAATTCGGCACCCAATGAATCCATATTAATTACCTAATTAATAAGCAATGGTCAGTGTTATTAGGTTTACTGACAGGAACTGTTGCAGTCTCGCACTTCAACCTTCATTAGCCGTACAATGGCGTCAATACAGATTGCTGTCTCTGATATCGGATAATTTGGATCGTGTTATGTAAGCACAGAGAATCTTGTTCAGAATATATAATATATATTATTATATATATATATATATATTATATATATATATATATATATATATATATATATATATATATATATATATATATATATATATATATATATATATATATATATATATATATATATATATATATATATTTATATATATATAAAAGTCGCGCCCCGAGCCCGTTGTTTTGTTTTCGGTTATGTTTATTTTTAGTTTTATCTTATTGATATCATTTTCTAAACATTTAAGAAAATGTAACATTGAAATACTCTTGATTCGGTATACAAAAGTTTTAGTTTAAAATTTATTGGGGGAAAACTCATATATCTGTGTTAGAGGAGAATGAAATCCTGGACATTATACAGCTAATGACGAGGTTTGCAATGTCTGAGAATTTTGAGTACACGGCTCCAATGAGAGAACCGTGCCTGTGATGAGGTTCCCGTGTGTTTAAGTATCGTAAATCATGGCTATGATGGAAATTATTTAGAACGCAACATAAAAAGGCTGCTCCTAGATCCACCATACAATAAATAAACAAATCACTAAAAAGACAGAGCCGAACTGTATGGAAATAAAGAGAAAGGCGTTTAACAACAAGTATGTTTGTTTGTTTGAACTGTATCTGTGAAGTTTTATAGGTTCCTATCATAAAGTATTCTATATTGATCTCGTCAAATCGAACACTTTCACCCCAAGCCAAAAAGGAAGCGTCCATATCACTGTGACATTAATTGCTCAAAAGATGAAGAGATGTCGCTGCTCTATTGAATTTGTATAACCCATATATATTAAGAATTCACAAATTTGGGCTCTGGGTGATACATATGTCATTCTTGATACATTTTTTCTTGATTGAAGAGTTTCTCTGATCTATGTGTAAAATAATTAACTCGGTCAATGTGTGTCAGAGTTGCCTTTGATAAATATGAAAAATTAATCATGAGTATTCGAGGGTAATTATTTCAAATAAAGCAAGGTATTATGACAATATACCATCTCTCTGTAGATCAGACCTTATATTTGTATTTTTTTAATACTAATTCTTCATTAATATTTCTTTGTCTGATTCCTCTAGAGAATACTGGATTTACTGATATAATGATTAGTATCGTCAGTACCCTAAGAGACAATACGAGCGAAACTTAATAGGATCTTTGAAAGCTCGTCATAGCATGAGACTCTAACATACCGACTAGCACAAAAAGCTAAAACAAAAATTCAAGTGAGGAAAATATTGATATAAATTGCACGTTGCCGTCTACAATATAAGAATATTATCACAACCTATTGGATATATATTTACAGCTTTCTGTGGAATTACATTCTCTTGGAATTCTCTCTTAATATCTTGCAGCAGTTGGTGTAATATGCCAAAAGAAACTTGTCTAAACAGACGGTTCAAAATCAAATCGAAGAGCGCCTTATGATTACTTGTCAGATTACAATAGTAGAATGTATGTACGAGAAAATTAATATAAGAAAATTACACTTGTGTTAGTAAAAATACACTTGTGTCAGTAATTAACTTTTGAAGCACCTTGTTTTGTATGCACTCTCTAATTAAATGTCGATAAGCTTTTTTGCCTATTTATTTTATTGCTGAAAACAAGAACAACCAAAATCTTTGTTGTCAGTTTTGAGGATAAATTATGATAAAGTATAAATGAGTTGTAAGCCCGACTTAACGAAAATATTTACCCGATTTGAGATGTAGATCATTCCTATATGCATATTTTTAATGTCATCTGTTTATTTGTAGTGATTCAAGTGTTTGAAATGGAAATTGTATAACGCTTTTAGCAAGTACATGTAATCGTTAATTAATAGAATTGCGGCATTTGGGTAGAAAAAAACTTGATTTGTTGTACAAGTCCAGCCCCTCAGTTTGTCTCGATTGCAAGTTGTGCAGTGTAATAGCCTGTATTGTGCTGTTTAGGATGATAATGGGGTAGACATGGTGTAAGATTTAGACTTCACTAGGACAGTGTATTAGGTGACACTGTAGTTTTTTTAATGACAAAAATGATTTGTGAACCGTACCTATGCAAAGTTATTTCATTTGGATTGTATGCTTTTTTTGGTAAATAAAAATTGAGACGTAATTTTCATTAACCCTCAAATATTCTGCTACACATCACCCCAGTTTGTTCGCCTCTCCTTTGTTATGATTTATCGGATACCTGTTATCCTTCGATAATGAAAAAAAAAGTTTTTCGACCGAGATATTTGTTGTATGAGATTTGAATTAAAATGATTCAAAAGTTATTCATTAAGTATTGCTGATAATATTTATGTAAACGTAAAGTTTAAATTTTAGATGTAATTTTGGTCCTACCAACCCCCACCTTTTGAAATTACTCAATTCAGTTCAGTTTAAAACTTAAAACCACAAAAGACAAGTGCATAGGTTTTAGGTAAACCTCAGCTTTGAGGCTGAAAATAAGATGAGGAAAGTTGGTGACGGCGTTGTCTTAAGTTTTTGCAGAAGAAACGTGTTGGTCTGAAATGCTTCAGGATACACGCATCCATTGCTAGCAGCACCATCGGCTCAACCACAGATGCACAGCGCTGCTTTAATTAAATCGCGGTGTATTGAAACAAAAAGTTTCTAAAAATTGTAAAACAATTTGTAAACCGAAATCTTCCTGCAACCTTCACCCTCCCAAAAAATCATTAAAGCGATGAAAACCTCATGTTTATCGAAAAAGTGCACACAATTGCAGAAATTAGATCGCTTCACGGTTTGTTTGAGACAGGGAGCCATCGGGCCCTTTCCCTCGCCACCAGCCCCTGACGTGGCGGCGCGTGTCTCGTTAGTGCACGCGTCACCAGCGCGATTTCTTGGAACCATTATCCCGAATTTCACTTAGCCTTTTATCTCAACAAAAGTTAGTTTTTTATAGAATTAAAACCAATCTGAAAATATTTATGTAAATATGTATTTTTACTTTTTTCAAAAAGGAAAGCACGATTTCCTGTACGAAGAAAGAGGCCAAATTCCCAAACATTTTTATTTTAATCAAAAGTTCATGAAAAAATACAAGAAAAGGTGGGAAAGTTACCCCTCTTTCTGCTCCTTCCCCTACTGCAGACCTGAGGCTATACCGTGAACACATTTTTATACAGTGTTGTTCATAAGAAAACTCATTTTTTAATTAATTTTCCAAAACTTAAATTTTTTTACCATATGTTTAGAAATATAGATATGAGAGAGCTTGAATGATGTTTCGCTATAGCTATGAAATAAAATGTAGACCTTATACTCTTGAACATAAAAAATATAGAGATACTGCTATGGAAAAAAAGAAAGTAATGCAACAGTAATTTGAAACATCAGGCATTTGAAACATCAGTGAATTGTGAATTTTCAGACAGCTACTATAATTTTAAATAAATAGCTTATATTTCATTAAACTTACGTACCAGAGCAATACACAATAAATGTATTTGGTAGAGTTAAGTACTGTAAGTGTATAGAGAGATAAATGCGGAGTTTTAAAGAAAAAGGTATTTTGGTTAATTCTTAAGCTTGAAAATGTTAATACCATTGCATTTATTTGTTTATGATTTTTGGCGATACTTGATCAAGATTGTACCTTAATAAAGGATTTGCACCAAACATTTAAAAATGTCATGATTTTATATTTTGAAGATCTAAAAAAAAAAACAACCTTTCGTTATCGAGAATAAGATGCTAAATGTTTTATTAAGAATTCTGAGAAGCAGATGTACAGAAGATGGAGTTTTCTGAATGTATCTGTTAAGTTGAATGGCATGGCAATTGCACAGTGATGTAAACACTCTACAGGAATCTCCCTTACTCTCGCCGCCCAATCAATCGTAGAATGAACCCTTCAGCTGCAGCGTTCTTTTGGTCGTCATTGTCCGCACTACCCCCTTTAATCGGTCTACGACATCTAAAGAGGAGTGTCGGCTCTATTAGACACCAAGTAAAAGACCATTAAAAATATGCATGAGGATGCACTCCCGAGCGTTGACCGGTACAGAGTGAATTAGTTCAAGCTTACTGATGACTCCATGGCTAGGGACCCGTTTTGATCCTTGAGCGGGGAATGGTCGGTGAATAGTGGCGGTAGGGGATGCCAACATGTGGAACGTCGTTAAGGGGACATATATTATGGCCCATTAGTGGTTTTATAGAGTGCGTCGCATCCTAATAAATTAATCAAAAGTAAGCACCAGACTCTATTTACACCGACCAAATTTCTATGTATGATAATGTATATATGCATAGAGAAATAACCTTTTCGGTTTGTTTTTCTCAATTTTCGCACAGGGTCGACCATCCCCCTCCTAATTATAAACTAACTATTGAGATTTTGCTCTATCATCAGTTTAATATTAAACAAAATGTGAAGGGCAAAACGTGGTGCCAGTTCGTGAAAATCATACGGAGGCCATTTGCATTCTGTATACAAAGACAAGACTGTCTGATATCTTTAATGTGATTCTCCGTGCCTGGCTTTGGTGTAAGAATTTTTTTTTCAATTTTCCAGCACGGCTATCTGGCATTTCATTTTAGATGTAACATCTTATCTGTTATCTAAAACTACGTTCACCGTGCCCCTGAAAAACGAATCCCCTCACGGCAGAGAAGTGAAGAAACGCTGTTTCATTATTCCGCAATCGAAAGAACCTTGCTAAAACAAGAGTTAAATTTACACCTAGCAGTTGGCAAAAGTCGGTATTTTAGTTAGCTACTTTATCATAGTAATTTATCTCTTCAGGAAAAAGTAAAGGCTGGTAAACTAGTTTCAATCAATTGCCTTGAAGAGATTTATTCCTCTAAAATGTATCACATGAAGTTGACTGGTAATTAGAAGCACCTGTCATTGTTACACAACTTGTTATAATAAACGGAAATGTGTTTTTACAAACAATCACTTTTTCGTGATATTTAAGAGACAGAAGAAATAAAATGGATTTTACACAAGGATATAGGATATCTTTGTTGACATCGTTTGTTAATAAAAACACCGTATAGTGGTATGCTGTTTAAATAAGTAACATGGATTAGTAAATCTTTAATTAATTCATCATTCATTATAATAACGTTATTAAAATGTACTGATCGGCTAAAATGTTTGAATTCTTGTCATGCATAAGTTTGAAATGCTATGTTCTAGATGGAATAAGTCAACTTTCTTTCATCGTTTAGACACAGTATGTTTTCTTAACTGCTAAACAATATGAAGGAAATGTAAACTTATAATGTTAATCATTCTGCGATCGTAATAAAAAGTCCTTAAAAACAAATATCGTATTCTTGTACATTTAAAGGAATTTTAACAAAGATATATTTAGTATTTATCAAAACAATTTTTCGCATATATACTGTACAAGTACGCATTGAAGATTCGCCGCTGAATAAGAACACATTTTCAATCATTTCAAATAATCACGTGCTTAAAAGTTAATCAATGCTTGGCAAAGCAGTCGATAGGGTTGTTTCCTCATACAATCATGACCTTGAATTGCTCCTGTAGGACACTCGTGGAACTAAATAAAACTGACGTCAGTTCCTTCGTCATTGAAGTCTCGAGGCAGTCAGATTGCATGTACTTTTTGCATTTTCGACAAATTATGTAATCTCCGAAGTACTCATATTCTTATTATTCATGACAAAGGTTAACCAATAATATAGTTCTAAATAGTCTGGAAATGGTTTGACGCACCTAATTTAAAAGCTCACGCACAGTAAAAAAAATATTTATCATCTTTGTACGTTTCAACAAATTGGAAAAAAATACATATTTGTAGAAAGAAGGTTAACTATTTATGGAACGGTATCTTACATTGATGATACGTTTAAAACTAGAGATATAAGTATTTTATGGATGTCTGCGCTAATAGACAGGTGTGTTTTTCTTCTTGCAGGTACCTGGCCATTATCCACCCCCTGAGACCGCGTCTTACGGTGCGCGTGGTTCTGGCCATTGTTGTCATCTGGCAGGTCTCCATTGTACTGGCCATCCCTAACCTCATCTACGGAAAGACTGAGAAATACCACGACAGGGTCATCTGTCACTTGGAATGGTCTCGAGAGTTAGAATTTGGGTTCGTTCATTTTACTGATCTTGGAATATGTTTTTAAGGGTTGTTTTTGAAATTTTATCAAAATAGAAAGGCGTCAGTTAATGAAACTTTCATCACGTACAATGTGTAGATAACGCAATGTGAGCATCTCTGAGTAAGACTCTTCAAGGTGAACGGCTTAAAGTCGATCCAAGACGGCGTTCATCAGAAGAATCGAAAACAAACAAAATCTGGGAGATAGTTTTTGGTAAATAAAGCAGCTTATTAACCATAACATGGTCTTAGATATGCACCATAAACTTATAATAAACCGTGATCAGCGGCTTTGTTGTGTTGCTGGAATTTTAGTTAGCTCTTTTATGATTTGCATTCCGGACATAATGAAAATAAACAATTATGCAAGCAATCTCAGAAATATACACACGCCAGGATTATATATTCCTAATTGCACAACATCAGATACATAAACAGTATAAAGTTCCGTCCCTTTATGGCCGTTATGAATATTCATTCACGTAACGTGATTAGCGAGAAGAACGTCTAATTCCGCACCCTAATGGAAGCTGAAGCCCCGAGATTAGAAGCGTCACACACACTCAGAAGACACAAGTCTTCAATAATGGCCGTTGGCTCTGGGGTATTTGTTTTTTAGTGTTTGCTAAAACAGGGAATCGTAAAGAGACCAAACATTATCCGCTCGGCTCGCTACCGTTGCTAATCGTTCGCCATCAGGCCCAATCATCGAGATAACAATAAACCGTCTACTTTTAAAACAAAACAAAAAAAATGGGGAAATCTTAATTGTAATTGATGATACAAACAGTTGGCAAAATTGAATGAATGGAGATCATGAACTAATTCCTTAAAATGTCTAATGGGCTGTCCAATTTGTAAGAGTTATTTGTTTCCGTAAAATATCAGTGTGACATAACAGAAACTACAGTCCGATCTCGTTCCAACATATGGCACATATTATCTTAGCAAAAATTTTTAACTTTTGTTATGACAAACGATATAGATATTTATCCAAGTTGATATCATTTCAAATACCACAATATGCGTCAAACTGATGGGGGTTCTCGAATTGTAGCGGCTGGTGAAATTTTTATATATCTGGGATTTTTTAATCCCATCAATTTCGAAATATAGGAGTAATCTATAAAATATATAAAAAAAATATGATACAAATTTCGGTATCGAACCGAAAGGAACACTACTTTTATTGTAGTAATTAAAGTTGAAAGCTGTCAAAAACAAATGAAGCTTCGTATTTATTCTGCTCTGTTGAGAAGAGGAACGTATCAGTTGCAAGAACTAATTGTCCGATCATGTATATAGATATAAAATAATATAGAATGTTTGTTATAGAAAGTGTCCCCAATGCAGTCCTCATAGGAGAGATATTAGAAGCCGTCTACTCATTAAGTCCATGCCATTATCCACTCACCGAATCCGCTCACCATTTCTATACTATTACTTTGCCATTCGGTATCTGATCGGCTGTTAATGGCTTTATAATAGTTCGGATAAGAAAGTCAACATTTTGTTGCTGTTTTCTTCGCCTCTTTGATCCAAGCGGACTTGTTCCAGGAAGATTTTAATTAGGTTCTCTGTGCACGAAGAAGCATGTTTGTTCTTGTTTCTTAGCACTACCTGCATTGTCTTCGAACACGCCACGGTCCCGAATTAAGGCGAATTTAAGTCTTTGAAACCGAAGAAAATTCTGCCTAATGACCGTTACAGGTTCCTTTGATTGTAGAATACGGTCTGTGCGTGTTAACGTAACTTCGTCCTCGTATTGTTTCCGGAATCTGTTTACTAATAGCTCTAATTAGTGCTGCAGTCTTTGAAATAAACCTCGAAGAAAAAAACTAAACCGTGCAGTTTTCTATTTGCGCTGCACATTTTGTATCTGTTTACACAATAATTAAAGACACCAGTTCAGTTACCAATTATGCAGGATCAATATTCTGCTACATCGGAATCAGATTTCAATCACTGGTGTAATATGATAGGCTTTAATGCAAAAAAATGTGTGATGGGTTTTATAACAAAAGAAAAATGACTGACTTTCACCTAATTCGGTTATTTCTTCCAATATGTTCTGGAATCATCAGATATTTTGTGACACACAATAAATTTTTTACATCATGATTTTTCTTCATTTCCTGGAACTTGAATAAAGCCTGTCAACCAGCACTCTCTACTTTGACACCTACATTTTGAATGACATTTTTTAAATTGACATTTATTTTCAAACAATTACAAATATACCGACTACATGATTATCACATAACTGTATAGGTTTTTTTTTATAATATAAGTAGACATGGACATATTCATACAAAGTATTTGACGAATTATAATTCTTGTAAGTAAAAAATTATTTAAAAAGAAAAAGAAAAAAAAACATTGACAAAAAGATCATGAAAAGAGTTTCAGAATTGTTCAAATATACATGAATATCTCACTTTCAGTACAATTATATATTGCCTATGCTTATAAAGGGCCGCCATTCACTAACTACAAGTTTCTAATGCCCCCATGTAAGCAAACAGCGACCACACCTGGTATGTGGACCTGTTGGCACTTAATTTTATATGACAAAACAGATGTATAGAAATTATATAAATATATGTAAAATAAGAAAAAGTTATGTATCAATTTACCTATTACATGTATATGAATTATATATTGTTTCTAATACGTTTTAAAATGTTTGCAAAACGAATAAATGATGATACAACACAAAAATAAAATTCTTAAATTAAAATTCTGATCTTGTTGTTCCTACGGGAGGTGAATTTGCGGAATCCATGACTTATTTGTAGGACGGTGAATAAGAGAGACTTAACCCGATTTTCCATATGTGTCTTGGCTCTTAAAATCGTTTCTTTTTACATGAAATAACAACACTTTCTATCATATAATATCAACTGTATTTAAAATTGACGAATAAAAGAATCTTTGACATGCGTGCTAGTACGTAATAAGAATTTTGTTTATTGATTGTCAATCAAGATGATTGCGTATGAAAAATATATACATTTGTATAAAGGTTCTAATGATAAAGTTAAAGTCTCAACTCTACTTTTCTGATCATAATTAAACAAATATCTGTAGTCTTCGTCGTTTTTCGAGATGTTAAGTTTTCATTTTTAAAGCGCTAAGCATAGCTCAGCGCTTTATTGTTGTTAGACTTCTACTTCCGGTGCATCGAATAACCGCCCCCTATGAGCAGAAATATACATCATTTAAACTGGTTAGAGAACCAGTTTCAGGAGTTTACACACATAATTGCACGGGGTATTATGAATCTAAATAATGTACGGGCTATTGTGAATCTAATGTGCGGAGCTTATGTACATCATTGCAGCGGCTGCCACGCAGTGATTAGGAAATAAAGTGCACGTACAGAAGCTTAAATATAGAAAAATCAAATCGATTCTTTTTAACTAAGCTTGCAAAAAGTAAATTTCCTTTAGAACCAAGCTAGGTTAGCGCTTTCCAGTACTATCAGTACTTTGATTATCGTTGTCTTCAAAGCTACTACTAAATATACCATTAAACTAAACTTGACAAAAGCATTCCTGGATAAAAGACTTCTACTAATGGTTTTCAAATGAAGGGTCACGCCCCCTAAAATAGGGGGTTTGATTTAAAAAAAAAACCCACTCAAAATATGATATGTATATTAAAGTTTTTACTCATAGAATTCATAAAAGTATATGATTGTCTAATTCGATCGTTCCTCAACTGCCACTTGGGTATGTTACTAAATGTACATGTATTTACCCATGTGGCAGTCAAACTTCTCTTAAAACCTTCATTATAAAAATATTGAAAGAAACCAAACTCAGCAATGAAATTAAAGCTTTTATTAGAATTGCAAATTCTGTATATCCGAATTATTTTGTATTATTATATATCGATCTTTAAATAATCACCCGTTTTTGCATGATCTACTACAGTATACGTTATGTAACGTCATAACACTACAGCACAGGGAAAGGTTTTGTAACAAAGATTTTTTAAAATATTTTATGAGACTGAATTTTAGTCTGTATGTTGATGACATGTTATAAATTTGTATTTACTGCCACCCGGTAAATTAAAATTTTACAACATGACACCTCATTGGATATTCCTCCCTAGCATTTTTTAAAACCGCTTTTTACGAAATGTTAGCGTCTTATTCCATTACGTAAACATGTTTGGGTAAATGAAATACTTAATGCAGTAAAGGGTGGAAAGTGCCCTCATCTTATTATACCATGTGTTTAGCAATAAGCGGAACAACAGAAACCGAGAACCATTACAACAGAATTCTGAAATAACAGGAAAAAAACTCGTTTATGCATTCATATCAATCGTAATGACCACTACAACAAACGTACCAGCATTACGATAAAAGCGTATATATATAAAAAGTAGATTGAATTTTGTTCAAAGAGTGACTCTCGGGCCACTAATGCCTATAAAGTGTGCAAAATTACACAAAGATGTATAATGGGTATATCTTTAAAACGAATTGCAATGATACAAGGCGTGGAATGGCGGTTACGATGTCACCGATTCAAGCGACAATTTTAACATTTTCTGTAATACGAGATCAATCAAATATATAACTAATCAAAGACATAGAAATGTGAAAATAACATCATATATTATATTAGAAGTCATTCAGCAATTACTGTAACTCTTCCAGGTTAGTTTCAGACTTTCTCTTAACGACTTAGGTAGCAAGGGACAGTTTCGGATAAAGTACCGATCAATATTTTTGTAAAATTGAGAGTTGCTGTACTTGAAGGCTTATGAGTGTTGCTAAAATTCATGAAATTATTTTTAATGATTATCATTAGTTAAAGGGATGCCTCTTGTTGAAATTGACAAGCAATATGTAGGCCCCATATGTTAGATAGAACCATTTTAACAAGAGCTTGGACTATGGGTAGTTGTGTCAAACAGCAATGTGACGTAGGCCTGTCTATTTCACTGTTGGCCACTCAGCCATGGCTCTTTGAAATCAACAAGATTTGTCTGGCTTTAAGCTAAGACTAGAAATCGGTGTATATTTCGCTTGAAACCAGCATCATTTTTTAACTTGTTTTGACACAAGAAATAGACAGTTACGTTCTACTGAAAGTCCAAGGCCTTGTTAAAATGGTTCTACATGAGAATCAGAAGTAAAATGCGAAACTGCGGCTGACTTGTGTTGACTTTACACAGTGAAATTGCAAGTGACAGACGGGAGGTAAAATAACACGAAAAGTAGGTGGATGGGACATTGTAAACTATACACCGGTAAGTTTCTGACATGTGATGGTGCAACATGCACGCGGTACGGAAGGTCAATCCTTTGCAGGGAATTAGCTGGGGGAGGTCTAAAAAGCTGAAAAATCATGAAAAATTAGCAAAATATGAAAGGGCCAAAATCTCATAAAATCCAGTATGTAGAAAATTTTACAGGTTTTGACTAATAATTTTCTTTAGAAATTGGTGATTGGCCCTATGACAAGTGAAATAAAGGTATTTGTGCTGAATGGGAACTGAGGAAATTCTAATAACAGAGTTCTAAAGACACACATACCCTAGCTACAATGATTTGTATCAAATAAACTGTCCCGTGCCACCTTAACCCACTGACTGTTGGTACGTACCATAGGCGCTCAAACTCGATTTTATTTTTTTAAAAATAATCAAAACGTTTGGGGACACGAAGTGTACATGTATATTCCGAAAAAGTTCGAGCAAAAGTGTAAGCAACAGAAATTTGTGCCAACAGTCTGTCCGCGATAATTTCTAGCATTTAGTTATAAAACGTTTATAGTTAAAATTATCTCGATAGAACTGACTGCTGCATGACATCAGATGTTGGAGTTGGTAAGAACTATTTTCTTTAATGGAGACTGCTAAATTAACCGTATACATGACTTCTATTTTTCAGGTATAATTTGCTGATTCTGATCGTGACGTACGTGCTGCCCCTGGTGACCTTGACAGTGACATACGCCAGGGTCGGGTTCGAGCTGTGGGGGAGTCGGGCCATCGGGGAGAACACCCCGGTCCAGTACGAGAGAATCCGCTCCAAAAGACGGGTAAGTCACATGGCAACGGACAGACATCAAATTGTTAGTCCCATTATTACTACCACCCCCCTCCCCCCAAGAAACTTAAACACATAAGTGATTTATGTTTTGAATATAACTTGAGCTTTGTCTACGTAATCAGTTCCTCACAGACAATGCATTAAGATTCCTAAGGTTAGGGAATCGAGTAATACCGCTACATGTCTACAACATACATCCGCCGGAAGTTATTTGAGCGTTATATTCTTAGATTAATCGCAACTTCTGGTGCCTGTCCGACAGGCTCGGAAAAACCTGCCGGAAAGGCCCGAGAAGTTGCGATTGATTCTTAGATTTTCCGGAAGTTTGGTTTGATCGATCATTTATATCAGAATGTTTGAATAGATTTTTTTATGTATAAAAGAAATTTAAATCGCATCGAACATGTGTGGGGCACACAAACCATTCAAAGAACTATAAAACAACAACCATGGTGCTTCTGATGCCTAAACAATAGTCCATGAAGGAGAAAAAAGCCTGTCACTCATACACATCAAAAGACAATGTAATACACAAACCGAAATACAATATCAAGTCATTGATAGATTTTGTGAGGCTTTATTTAGTAAAGTTTGTATAAGCATTGAGCTTGTTCTAACTTTATAAACTAGTCGGTTGTAGGTTATGTTCTCTCTCTCTCTCTCTCTCTCTCTCTCTCTCTCTCTCTCTCTCTTGTGGAATGCAGCATCCTTGGAAAGTGATTATTTACAAACAATGAAGAATTAAAGTGGGTAATTAAGCAAGGATTCAGACAACCTTCACCAGGGGTGACATCTTACATATTAATTGCATTTGAAGCACTTGCCTTACTAACGTTTTAGCGTTTGCTCAATTCTTACAGTTTATCTTGTTTATTTTGATGAAACCTAAAAGTCTCCAGAGATTCGCTGCTTCGGTCATCAAGAACAGTCCCGGTGCATATTGCATCATGCACAAAATGGAATCCACAGTGAGAATAAAAGAATACGCACGGTCCCTATCCTTGTACTTTGATATTAATGACGTCCAAGTCTCGCCCTGCGAGATTAAAAGCTTATCTCTTTTGTCTCTAAGAACTGGAGGACGCATCGTCTTCTTAGATACCCAAAGATTATGTTTATGTTTATAGAAGGAAAGGGCAACCATTATGGATTTCAATAAAAAGACATAAATTATCCCGGGGTGAGGGCTTTTTCGTCTTTTGCTTGTGTAATAAAGTCGATCTTTACATTTATGGCATTTCTAAACAATGATTGATGACACTGAAAGGAGAAAAAGCCTTCTAAGTTGACCACGGACTCTTTAGAAATTCTGTATAAATGTAGCTCAGCCTTGGGTCTAACATGATCAGATTTCCGACGGAGAGAAAATAGCTATAACGGTATGCCAAGTCGCTCGGTCCTAATCAGAAAAATGTATACATAAATAACGTTAGATACTATTTTTTTTCAAATCAAATCAAAGTATTTGTTGGAACAATGTGCAGGTCATGTACTGCAAAAGGAAGCATATGGTATGTACCAAGTCTACGTACATGTATAAATAGGAAAGGAAAAGTTGATAAGGAAGAGCTTGTAATCTGTCGGGATATCTGACACTGCTGAGGAATTCAAGGATGCTTCCAAGATAACACAGTATTGTTAATATCCTCTCTTTTTTGAGAGTTCGTTTTGCATAAGATATGCTCGAGTTTTGATCAGATATGGTCGGTTAGGTTGCGATTCGTGGGCCTGTGTGATTAGAACCTATGTTCATCACACGAATCCAATCCCCTCTTATCATTTTCTCCTTCAGTCTAAATGCTAACTTAATGTGTTTTCTATAACACTTTCTTAACCATTGAAATTAAAAAAAAGAGAAAAATTTATCTATGTCAACATTTGTTTTTAATATGATTTTCTTAGGTAAACTGGAAAGAAACCAAAATCCAAAAATCGATTCATCGTATGTTGGGGTCTGCATTTAATGAGTGTTCATGTAATGGTGCATCTAATGAATGTAAAAAATTAACGTCCTTCTTCAATGCCGTCATTTAAGAAGAAGTTACCCTCTCATATTTACAAAATTATCTTTGAAGTTCTGTTTACAACCTCTTGGGACGTTTAATAGAGATTGACAAATATCAGTTGGTGCTAGCGGCGGAAGAATTTGGCACCAAAACTGATTAAGAAAAATTTGATTTTGAGAATCTACAATAGACACACGACAGATTCTATTACATTAAGGCGCTCAATTGCGTAAAACGGTAACGTTTATGTTTGCCCATTAAGTTCTTGAAATCATGTTCAATATGTTTAGATCTTATCTCATTTTGTCGAAATCATTGCAATGATTTCCTATTTTCCAAGAACATGAAATCCTAAATATAGGCGAAATGCCGCCTGCATAACACCGCACGAGACAACGGGTCCGCTGTTCCTCCAACTGTTAAACTGTTAAAGAAATCTTTCTTCAAGAGTGGAAGGCTTATCTGTCTGCTGTGATGAAACAAATTCCACGTGTGATACTACTAATGAAATTTGTTAAAAGATTCTTTTTATTTTATTGGCGTATCTTCAAAGTTAATGAAATTGTACGTAACTTAAGCGGGATATTTTCTCAACAGGTCTGCTCTGTTGTTTAAATTTACACTTATAAATTAAGCAGTTTTTTCAAACTTGGAATTGTCATGTAGTTTTTGCTTTTATTCAACAGTTCATTCTCTATCATTTCGACACATTTCCTCAATTCATTATTTGTCTTTTGCGAATAAAAACTGATAAGAAAAAAAATATATTTTTTCTTCATTTTTATTCTCAATTTCTAAAGGCAAATTTCAAATAAATGCAAAAAAAAAAAAAAAAAAAAAAAAAAAGAAATGTGAGTAAATGTTTTTCATCAGACAGACTTGTCTTCATGTCTTTTTTTACCCACCAAACGCGAATTTCATCCGCCGTGATCTTTTATCTAAACTATATAAAACTTTTTAATGGTGCAAGTAAAATGCATAAATAGTAATTCAATTGATAGCTTTTCCTGAAAGTCTTGAGATTTTTTAAGCAAAGCAATGCAGAGCAGAGGAATCTCCTCTGAAGGGTTGGTTGCACTCGTCTTTACGACCGGATTTATCTACCCTTTTTAATCTTTTGTATCACATAGAATAAGCATGGCAAAATAAGCATGGCAAAACTTTTTGAAGTTGATTTTTCAAACAATTTTTAACTTAACAAACCTCAATGGTACTACCGTATTACGCATACAAACTGGACAGGAAATCCAAATAAAGAATGACGATTGATGTTTAATATTCTTTAAAATACAATTTAAAAATACTTTTCAAATAGCTACTTTTTGATATAACCTTCATGCAAATATTATTTTTGTAAATCTTTCTCATTTATTCATTTTCGACTCGGAAATATATACAATTGTTTGAAATAAAACCGCCTAAAATTAAACATATGATTCTATTTTTAGATTTAGGTCAACAACATTTAGAGTATTCGGGACAATAAAATGCAAAGCTATTTATAATATAGCATTGAATCATTATTTTTTGAAGTATACACTCTCATAACTGCAGCGGTGTGTGCATACAAATTGAGTAACGCGCGTTAGCGCGTTATGAAAATTTGTATGCACACATCGCTGCAGTTATGAGAGTGTATACTTAAAAAAATCATGATTTAATGCTTATATTTACATTTTTTTTTACTTCTTGCATTGTCTGCAAATGTGCTTTATACCTTAACATTCCTATCTTATCCAAAGGGTAAGTTAATATTAATGGAAGAGCCACAGTAACAGCCACAAGCGTGAACTTTGATTTTCGCTTGTGACGTTGCAGTTTACAGCGTTCAACGTTTGTGACGTCATAATAAAACTCGTCATTTTAACCTTTGAGTACCCAGTGATTACTTGTTGCATTTAGAGGCATTTAAAGATCACAGAATTTAATGGGAAAACACAGTAGAATGTAAATATAAAACAATATATATACATTCAGTGTATATTTCCTCTTATGTTTGCAATAGAAATCTGCGACGTTCAATTTCTACTGAATACACTTAGCTAATTCATGCGCCATGAGCACAAATATAAACGTCATCACGCGTTTTGTGTATATATTTTATTGTAAGATTAAATAAAACATTAAATCTTACATAACCAATTTGATATGTACTAATGGAAAATAATCGTTAAATCATATCTATTCGTCAATAAAAAAAGATTTTTTTTTTCAAAAAAGTTTCTGGCACTATATTTTTAGTCGCGGCAGCGAACTAAATAACATGTTGATATGGCTGTTCCATCTATGTTTCATATCCCTGACTAAGAGCGTATATAATGGATTTAAAGAGACGATACACAAATATCTCATAAAAATGGACAACAGCATAAATATAAATGTAAGCATTTAAGTTCTTATATTTTGAAGTAATCGGTCCTATAACACAACAAGCGGTGCAGACAAATTATCATACCGCGCTATTGCGAGGTATGATAATTTGTCTGCACCGCTTGGCGTGTTATAGGACCGACGACATCCAAAAATAAGCATTCTATGCTTAATTAACGGTTACATGCACAACACGTATCTGCACTTAAATTAATATATATAAAAAATAGTCCAGAGACGCCATATAAATCATTTTAAGGAGGCTGGATGCTCAACATATTAACCAAATTTTAAGTATGGTTTGTTAAGCTATAAACTATTATCAAGTCAAGAAAGAATCCATACATTTAAACTTCTAAATCTGGGTATTTTTCTTCATATTTATATAAAGCTTTTCTCTTAAAGAATGCCAATACAGTCTAACATTGGCAACGACCTTCGAACCTTCTTAAAATGTTTTCAAGCGTAATATTCAGCAGCGTTTTGTGAGTTCATTAAGCACATCTATTCTTATACCTTATAACTACGTACACGTACATGCATTTTACACTGATGGTGTACCTTAATGTGGAATAACACATCATCACAAAATGGCTGACCTCTGATCGAAACGACATTTAGTTTTATTAAAAGGATTTTATCGACAACAACATGTAACTTACTCCATACTTACTTACTTACTTACTTACTTACTTACTGCCCGTGACATCTTTGGCGTGTAGGGCAGTAACGAGGGTTCTCCATCCTTGTCTGTCACTGGCTAGCTTTTGGAGTGTGTCCCAGCTTCTCCTTTGTTCTTTCATTTCGGCTTCCACTGTCCGCCGCCAAGTGACTTTAGGCCTTCCTCTCTTCCGTTTTCCTTCTGGTGTCCAGAAAAGAGCTGTCTTAATAATGCTGTCTGAGTCCCTTCTAAGTACATGTCCAAGCCAATTCCACCGTCTTCTGAAGATGATTGTGGCCATGTCCTCTTGCTGACACCTGTCGAGAAGGTCCTGATTTGAGATGGTATTGGGCCAAAATATTCTTAAGATCCTTCTCAGGGACTTCGTATGGAATGTTGACAGTTTGCTTAGACCAGTTTCTGTCATTCTCCAACACTCTGATCCGTACAGCAGGATAGGTAGAATGCAGCTTTTGTATAGTTTTAGTTTTGTTCTAGTGGTGTACTGACTAGATCTCCAAACAGTTTGTAGGTTATTAAATGCTGCTCTTGCCTTGGATAGTCTCTGTTTTATATCAGTCTCTGCTCCACCATCTGTTGTTACTTTGCTACCCAAGTACGTAAAGGTGTTGGTACGCGGGAGGATGTGGTCTTCCACTTTGACAGCTAACTTACTCCATAGCCGAGTGGAAAGTGTCGGGCTTGTGATCCGTACATCCTGAGTTCGAATCCCGCAGGGCTTTTGTTGTTATACTTACTGACTTAATTGTTTTAGAAATTCATTTTTTATCCCCAAACTGCAAATTTTTCTCTTACTTGACATATGTTCAGTTTATTTATCATTATAGCTTTCATATTCAAACAATTTACTGTTAATTTATAAGTGCCTTTTCCAGGTATGTTATTCTAACTTAAGCCTTCGTCATGCGTGCCTCTGCGGGTAATCTACGGGCCGCTTTTAATGAATATCTTGCGAGACACGCAAGTGCATCTTACGATTTTGGAAGGACGTACGCTTCCCGCAAGCACGCGCGGTGGCTGTTGGACATGCACAACAATCACCACAGTAATCCTTGCGAGATCTGAAAACGTACGCTGCATTTGCGCTTCACTCAAGAAACCCGTAAGATGACCGTACGATTTGACTTGTAAGAATGACGCAAGGAGATCTCTCTTGTCCATTGCGTTACACGTACGTTGACTGCAAGTCGCATGTGCTCACCATCAACATATAAATTGAACGCACGGTAAACGTACGTCACACTTACGTCATGCGAATATCAATTGCTCGTGGTGCGTGCGAATAGCCCATAAACAAGATTTTTATTTTTAAAAAATGATTATAAAAAAAAAATCCCTTTGAGGATAAAAAAAAGTTGTCAAAAGAAAAAATGTTTTTTATTTAATGTGAAAGCTAATAATTGTCCGTACAGCTGTCGTGGGGCACGGAAAGACGTCGGTACGATTGACTTGCAGGTGACCTACGACGCGAATGTTATTACTGCCGTTCGCAAGGCGAACGTACGTCTGGTGCACAATAAGACGAAAGTACGGTACTTACGGGCAGTGCGAGTGCCAACTCCTCTTTAAACAAATTTGTACGCGACAACTACGACTCGCACGTCAAACGTCCGTTTGTCTTACGTTGCACTCTCAATCACTTCAACACGTTTTTAACGCTACTACGATCAGCCACGGGAGCCATTGGCAAAACCCGTTGCACACGCACGATCACAACTGGCCATACGTGTTTGATTATGCGTTTGCTACGGGATTTGCCAATCGTGGCTCCCGTGGCTGATCGTGGCGTTTAAAATCGTGTTAAAGTGATTGAGAGTGCAGCGTTGGTTAATTTTGTGATTGATCGAAACTTTAAGCTATATTAAAAACACGAAACACATTTATAATTTTATAAATATACATGTACGGGAAAAATTGGCTCCTTCGTTTTTGTAACGTGATGAATGACAACAACAGCATTTATGCGAATATCTAATATATGATAATATGATTTTAATAATGTATATTCAAATATAAAAACAAAACGGACTATGAAGGTAGCAATAATTGCAGGAAAATAAATAAAACAATTTAATTTCTGCAATGTTTGCTATCTTTGTTCCCGCATAAAACTGTATGGAAAGCATTTCACCTAAACAGATACATGCATGACATTACCACAGGATTCGATAGTGACATTCATTTTTTGTTGTTGTCTAAAATGCTTGTTTATTTAGATTATTTTCGCACAGTGAAGCCGGGCTTTAATATGATGCAAATGGAGCGATCTGGGTGACATCCGGACTCTAACCGGCGATGTTGTATTTCTGTTTAGTGTCGCATGATGACAGGCCTCTTCCTGTTCTTGGCTGACATTGCACCGGCATTGTATCCACAAAGCAGATTAACGTTTGTCTGAGACCGATAAGGCTTAAAGCAGCAGTGTCATTCTTTCGGAAATAACTTGCACAGATTTATACGTGGATTTACTATTTAAAAAAATGGCAGATTACAGAACACAATTCCACTTTCTTAATAAAGGTTGGTCGCGAACAGGGGAATAATAATTTTTCCTCATCTTGAAATCTTAAAATTAAGTATTAAATCGGAAAACATACAATTTATTTTGAATCTTTATACAGAAATAAAGTAATTAAAGAGTTTTTCGCAATTTTCAAAAATATAAGACTTTAAACTTTTTTACTCGGACATGTAAGCCCAGTGTCGTTTTTTTCTGAAATACCAAATGTTCTAGGAAGATAATGGGAATCAAGTCCAAGTACACTTTTACATTAACCAATTTTGTTGTCAGGCATCTTTTTTTAAGTAGTCAACGGTATTTTCATTTAATGAAACCGGATCTTGTGATAATGCAATTGGTGTTTGTTGGATTCATCGTATACCCAGGGCAATTTTACAGATAAAATGGCAGGCTTCACGACAATGAAGATGGTTTTAAATTATAGGAAAAATTCATATTGATTCAATGCTCTTTAATATCAGTCCAAATTATTCGCGCATACTTTTGCGCAATTGTTTTTGACATGTAGTTTCTCATGTGTTTAGAGTTATGAATTATACATGTATCACTGAGCCGGATACTAGTAATTGAATTGGCATTTTTGCACTTAGGGCACATTTTCCTTAAAAATCTGTGTATCGCAAATGACAGATAATTGCTTAGAGAATATATAAAACATTTTTGTATTAAGCGTGTGTCGCCTGACAATTATATTATCCTTTAAATATTAATAATCGATGGGAAATCAAAATAATAAAAAAAAAGGAGAAAAAATATTCCTGTAGGATACATCTATACTTATAAATTAAGACATTTTGCCAATAAACTACGAAATGTCTGCACCAGAGTACTTGCTTCCACCTTTAGTATTTCATCACATGTGAGTTGATGTCCGTAAGCTATAATTGAATTTTATCTAATAAGTAAATATTGAGAAATAAATTAAAAACCTACTTTCATTTTCGATGAACCACCCGAAAAAGCAAAAATGAGAGTAAGGTGGTGGACACGCTTTGGCGGATCCAAGTCAGTGGGAATTTGCATCTTAATATATGCTTGCAATTAAATAATATTGAATGATTACGTAAAGAGTGAGTAAATTTACTGGGAACTTATTTAGGGTATACATAGAACTTAAGATACGACAAACGTTGAATAAATAAGATGATTCAATTCGTTTCCTGAATGCGCGATTTTAGTTTTGATGAATAGAACTTACCAGAACGGGGTAACCAAGAACGCGGGGTGACTAATTAACGTCATGGCGGAAAGTGTAGTGCGAGTTAATCATCGGGCAGTTATCTTGGATCTGACAACTTTAGTTTAAGATGTGCAAAAAAATATTGTTTATACTTATCTTAGACTAGCGTTTTTAAATTACAAACATTTTTATACCACTGCAGATTAGTAGTAAACCATATACATTAATTTGTGAAACATAAAAAAAATCGTGTAAACAACTCTACTTCTGTATGAATAGACGATGTATGCATAAAACGAGGAATTTGAGTCGGGTCGGGTAAGGTTACAGTCTGTTATCTGAAATTCTTTTTTGAGACAGTGATAATAGAACCGTTTTAACAAGAGCTTGGACTTTGGGTAGTACGTGACAAACTCAGATTTGATGAAGGTGGGGTCTACTCGTGGTTAACTGTCCAGTCATTGGCTAATAGATATGAATACATTGAACGCAATGACACTCGTCCGACTTCACACAGGGATGTATATTTCGTTGAAACAGCGTCAATTTCACACAGCAGAGCAGATCTTGGCAAACAGCTTTCCGGTTTTGACAGTCTATGAATATTAATGAGCTTCTCTTAGCGAATTAGAAGAAAGGGGGTCAAATTTGAAAGCTTGTTTTGATGAGCAAACTAGATAGTAACATCCCACCGAAAGTCCAAGCTCTTGTTAAAACGGTTCTAGTTATTGTGAAATTTGTCTTAAAGACCTAAAGAACAAAATCTTGAACAGAGAAACGAGGCACTGTAAAGCCACTCCAAGGTTTGAAATCAAATGGAAAAGTTTGCATTTTTTTTCCAGTCAGCTGCAACAAACATGAAGCATTGTATCGTATTTTAAAATTTTTAAAGAGGTAATTCCCGCGCTTGCGCGGGATATTTTCTAGTGTATATAAAAAATCGTTTAATATTTTCTCTATCCAATAGCAATTATAAATCTCATGAGGTTAAAGTATTTCTACAGGAATTTAATGCAGACATGCAGATTTCCTATGTATTGGAAATCTTAATTTTCCCACTAGATATTACCGTTGGAAGCACCGATAACTGTACATATCTTTTATGAAAATTATTATTTTCTAAAGGAAAAGACTCTTACGCATGCTCAATAAAAGGTTGCGTAAATTAACTCGCGACATCGGCTTGGGTATATAGGTCATTCCATGGTTTAATGACCAATAGATGTTTAAAATGAATACAGATACCAATAAATCAAGTGTTATTTCTTTCTTAATTTTCTAATTTGATTGATTTAAGAACATTCATAATTATACATACTTCAACAAAGCCTTATAAGAAATAGCTTTAGGATATGAAGTGGTCAAAATTCTAATTCATGAAATGATCATTTAGAACCTGTATAGATTAAAACAGGCGATATGTCCTGATGAATTATAATGAAACATAGCTGCTAATCAGTTTTTTTCCCGAAAATCTGGGAAAAAATTAAAGTTCAGTGGGTAAAATACTCGGTATATCATATGGTAAAATAGTATAATATCCGTGAACAGGTTGGACTAACTATTGTAGTTTTATCAACATTCGTTGAATACCAATTTTCGTAGATTTCGTTGTTGAGTGGATCATCGAAGTTCATGTTCATTGTAGTGCTACCGGTATATATATTAACATATTTATTGATAGAACCATTGGCCACGAATTCACGTATCATTTAAACTGTCATTGCCAATAAACCCACGAAAATAAATGCTCACAAATATAAATGAAACCTCAGTGTTATATAAGGTATTCTTGGTTTTACTCCGAACAGGTAGTGAAGATGATGATAGTAGTAGTGGTGACGTTTGCGGTGTGCTGGTTGCCGTATCATCTCTACTTTGTGTTGTCTGCTACCAAACCGGAGATCAACAACTGGGAACACATGCAGAACGTTTATAACGCCATTTACTGGCTGGCTATGAGCAACTCTATGTACAATCCGATCATCTACTGTTGGATGAATTCTAGGTACGGACCACTTTAAGTTTTTATGTAAATGGAATATTTTTGGTCATAAAGTGCATATTTGATATGGATATAGAAGATGAAAATGGTCATATCCATATTAAGTCTCAGGGCATTTTATGGTTTCGTCTTTTACTCTCTACTTTTAGGTTCAGACATGGTTTTGTCAAACTGTTTTGCTGCTGTCCCTGCAGAATATGCGCAAAGTTCAAGGACAGATCCAAACCCGGTAGGCTTCCTGTCACATTATTCCGAAATAGCTCTAATACTTACGCACTGACTGACAAACACCATGGAAACGGGTGTTCCCAGTACACCACCACCGAATCGGTGGATGACGCCAGCTCGTCACCTGTCAATCACAAGAAGGGGCGGAGAAATAGTGCTGAATATTTATGAGTACAGCGTACTCACCAAACAATTTTTTCATTGTTATTTGTGTACTAGGAGTGAATGAATAACTCAGCTTTTGAATTCCTTTAACGGAATCCTTGCTTGAAATCGTTCTTTATTATAAATGAAAAAATGCACTTCTAATACTCGCAGATTTCAAGACGTGGCGATTTTCAAGTACTTGTAAGAACGATTACAATCTGGTACCATTCACAAGCTAATCCCAGCGCTTGAGACCCCTGTGGTAAAACCATAGGTCAGTTTCACTGTGTATAACTAATTAAATTACGTAAGCGCTATATATAAACTTCAGTTTCACTGTGTATAACGCGTATGCTTTGTGCATGTAAATACATTACTTGTATCGATAAATCAAGTCTGATTAGAAATAATGTTTAGATACGCTTTGCTAATGTTCTGCTTTAAACATATTCCATTTTATATCTCTCACTGTTTCCATAGTTATAGCTTTTTGTATAACGTATCCAAATGCTTTTACTGCAAACCTCTACTATAGTCTGTCCCAAGATATTTATCCAGCATATTTGGCCGATTTTTAATAAAAATACACATACATGTGAAAGAAAAGCAATTGAAATCGATGAAAGGGAAAATTTCCATGATATCTTCATTGACACATTATCATTTTTCACTTAGAAAAAATCACAGGAACGAAAACAGATTTCTTACGGAGATTTATAATGAGGAATGTTTACAACTTTTTTCCATTCGGAAGTCACTCGGAAAACCTCGCGCAATTTCTCAACGTTATCATCCGGGTCTGCTGCAATATACCGTATATCAGGTTTTTTCCGCGTGTATCCAATTTCCGCTTTGTTCGCGACGATTTCCGAATCGCGGAAAATTAATCAGCGTAAATTTGATACAAATTTTAATCTTCTAAAAGAGTTCTCTCTTTCCTTATAAAGTAAACAGGTAAGTTACAGTACGGTGAACTGTGTTCAGTTAGTTTAGTTAGAGGTCGGAATCGGAAAACAAGCGCCAGATAACAGGTATATAAGCCTCGTTGTTTATTTAATAATCCATTGACAAGCTAATTTAAACGGTCACTTTCCTTGCGTAAACCGATATCTAATTATACCTGAGCTACTGGTATATGTAACGGTACATGATCTATTGATCTATGACTGTTTGCGTCTCTAAAATTAATTATCGGTAATTATTTCACATTAAGAAAATTGTGTAAATGATTTTATTGTCTGAAATTTTCATCATTAATAGTGACAATTTAAATACTTTTTTCCCTCTTACTTTACAGATTTAAACAATCGTAAATTATATTTTCACTATGACTTTGAAATAGTGAAAATTTGATTCGCGTAAATTTAATATACGGTTCTAGGTTCTGATTCGCGGAAAAAACATGACGCGGAAAAAACCTGATATACGGTAAAATCCCCGCAGACATCACGTTTTTTAGACGTGTATTGAAACCTGATAAGCTAAAGAGAGCGTTTCAACGTAGAAATATTGGAAATTTTTTTTCATACTTTTGGGTGAATATCGTTTGAACCCTGAGGTATTTATAAATATCGAGTAATTAAGCAAAATGTGAATCGAGGATATCTTGGGACAGAGTATAGATGTGGTAGAACAGTTGATTCCTGACCACTTTTCCTGCTGTTGATATTGACAAACTCTCATATAGGGCACACAAAATAACACTGTGACGTTTACTCTGTCGTGTACAACAGGCTTTCATTCAGTGAATCACATCAACAAACTCTGTGTTTCATATTGGTGCTTTGTGTTTCACGCTTAAAAATATCAATCGTATTTGAACTAAATGAATATCATCCTTGAAAATATATATTTTGCACTTAATTTACTCTATTTTAAATATTTTTAAGATAAGTATACATTATTGAAAGATATATTTATCTTATACTGATTATCGACTAGGGCAATAATAAAATGTTTTCCCTCGAAGTGAAGTGTTCTACATCCGGGTATTATTGCTCTTTAAAAAGTAATTGATACGTGTACATGCATATTAAGGAAATTGCATTTTATGCCTATTTTGCATCATGAATTAAATTTACATATTAAATATGTTATTTAGACTTTGTTTGCTATTTCTTTCAGAAACAGTTGACACGGCAATTTACGATACACTTGTTAAGAAGGAGGGCGTAAAACGCGTTCATTTTGGTAACATTCCATTAGTGACTTTAAGTACTAGGTGATTGCCGATAGGGGGCGCTGGACGAATGGTGGAGAATTTGTGTGCAGAGTAACAATCTACCAATTATTGTTCAAATTTACTGTCTTCGAACGAGCTCAAACAATGATATTATGTATTGCAGAATGCTTTGCTTATGATGATGAGCAGATTCGTTATCTAGCCTCATTTAGACATGTTTGATCATTGGTTGCTCTGTGCATGTTGAGAGTGTGTAATGGCATCATAATTGGTTTGCTAGAATGCCGTATATATCTTGATTAGATCGTGTTGTGATGGAAATGCTTATCTTCAATAATCTCCCCTGTCACGGGAATACACTCAATGACGTCCGGATTTCCTAGTATTGGTGGTCGGAAATTTTGTTATGTTCAATTAATTTGATTTCGTTTCGTTATTACGACTTATTAGTAACCTTTGGGAGCTGAATGGCTTATCCAATATGAAACTAGTATACCACATGTCATGTAATATATTTCTAGTAAAGTCGTCTTTTTATGCTTTTTCTTGCGTTTTCTTTCCCTATTTTATACAGATATATCAGGTAATAAAATACAGAGAAATGGGCCTCGTGTTGTAGCACCAATGTTATTTCAATTTTCAAAGCAATTTATTTAGAGAGAGAAACTTTTCACCAAAATGCATATTTTCGTATAAAAGGTTGAAATACTAGTAATTAAAAGCTATGTTACCAAAGATGGCGTCAGTTCCAATACCCTCAGCCGTAGCCTTTAACAACATATTTATACATTCATCCACATTTAATCGATCAGAAAAGAATACATATGACATGCTTTTTAAATTTCGTGTAGCAAATTTACTTCTTCTAACAGAAAATGAAGATAATGATGTACAAAGAGGTCAACTAAGGCAATGACCTTTATACGTCGACGCTTTCCTCCATTTCTGTCCGACAAAAATCGGCATGTTCCTTCCTGAACAGTTAGAGTAGTAAACCTTCCTTACTATCTTACTGTGCCATCCAGTCGATTCCAAATAGGGTGAAAGAATCTATATAGATGTTGTTGACAAATAAATGAATAAAGTTAATACAAAACATTGTTCATGTGCTCTTGTGTTACTTGATCAAGATATCCATACATGTACTCTTGTTCGCTGGATAGAGTGCTCTGGAATATCATGGGTCTCTGTGTACATTTGCTTTGACCAACACTTTACATATCGATTTTCAAAAACAATGTTTGTAAGAAGAGTATAAAGATAATATTGTCATTTTGTTATTTTTGAATTTAACAGGTGGCAGAAAATGCAATTTTTACATGACAATATTCTCAACTAAAATTTCGATACAATTTAAGGTGGAATAACACATCATCACAAAATTGCTGACCTCTGATCGAAACATTGATATGGCTTGAGAGAAATAAACATTCATTCATTCATTCATTCAAACGACTTTTTGTTTTATCAAAAGGATTTTATCGACGGCAATATGTAACATATCTAAGATAAACACGGTGAAAAGTCATACCCTTTTCAATGAATATGAAGGAAACCAGTTGCAAATCTCAAGGTGTTTTTCCGTTTTTGACAAATGAAATAAATCCAGAATGTCTACATTTTCTCTAAAAACGGCATACAGAATGTTCTTCAACTCTTCTTTAAAATGATATTAAATTGAATATAGATATCGGGATTACTTTTTATAGGATTTCAAATGGAATGTCAGCAATATGTTTTGTTGCCGATTTGGGTTTTTCTGCGTAAAAACTACAATAGCAAAACTTTATTTTTTAACCATATGTAATTTACATTAACTCTAGTTTAATATCTGCGAAGTTTCTTCAATCTGGTTCTTTTTAGGGGCCATCTCAAAATACAAGTACATTTACTATAAGAATATTAAGGAAATTGTCATTTTCAGCACTTCGAAGCAGATCTAAAAAATACTACAATAGCGATTTTCCTGAAATTGTAATATGTGATTAGTTATATCATTTTCTACCTTATAGGCCTATGTAAAAAAAAAATACTTAATTCTACTGTCTGGTTTTAGTGGGAATCATCTCAAACTATCAAAAAATGCACCAAATTGTGCTATTTTTTTTAGTATTACAAATGTAGATTGGTACAATGGATTCATTTCAAAATTTAGAAAAATAACCCTAATGATGGCATTATCCTCAGTGTAAATCGAAGGCGTACATGTTTTACTTTCTCTTTTATGTTATTTCTTAAAACGTACATGTACTCCTACAAAGTTTTATTTATCATAACGTCATTCAAGCACAATAGCAACGCTTTCCTACAAAACAACGGGGAAAAAAGTTTTATAAATATTTTCCTTAACATATCTGAATACTTCTATTGTTACCTGTATTTTGTTTATTGTGTTCACTTTAATAAATCTAAATGGTATCGTATCGAATAAAATGTATAAATACGCTGAATTTTAAAAGAATGCACAAAATTATAAGCAATGAAAACTAAAGTCGGCCTCAGTAAGGACAGGAACGATGCAGAGAGTTCGATCCAAGCAAGGTTTGTTTGCATGAG
The DNA here is from genome assembly GCA_020458035.1 of Magallana ariakensis. NCBI lineage: Eukaryota > Metazoa > Mollusca > Bivalvia > Ostreida > Ostreidae > Magallana > Magallana ariakensis. The sequence continues at coordinate 52,367,005 of CM035817.1, read as the reverse complement.
TTTTTGTTTGTTTTTTTTTTTGTTTTGTTTTTTTTTTTGTTTTTTTTTTTTTTTTTTGTTTTTTTTTTTTTTGTGGGTTTCTTTTTTCTTTTTTTTTCTTTTTGATTTTTGTGTAAAAAAAAAAACAAACCAAAAGACTATATTAAAGTGGCCGTGTTGCACTCTTACCGAATTTCTTTATAAATCATACATTGATGTTAAAAAAACCAGTTCTGTAAACTAGTTCTAAGAAAAATCCGTTGTCATAGTAACAAATTAAAGTGGAAATCTAGCCATAGTAAAAGATGAACGTGGCAGATCTTCAATAGAGAAATAAAGTAAACATTTTACTTTCAAAAATTGTCGTAGTTTTCATGCTTATAGATAAATTATATATCATTGATCAAGAATGGACTTTCTTAAGAATGTAACTACTAGTATGGCATGCTAAATCGGCTTTTCGCGATTCTTCAAATGATTGTCCAAATGTATAACTTATCAAAATTTTATAATTATTCATACTGATTTCTTTTAAACTCATATTAAATAATATTTGAAATTATCTATTGCTACGTTAACAAAATAGTAATACATGTAAAATTGAATAATTTCTGGAAATTTTGAAAGGTTGGCATTAATCTTAACACATCTAACTGCCATTTCGTTTCTATTTGTGCAAAAATACCTAAACGATTTGAAGCATTGCAAAAATGTGAAAATTCAATAATACCTTTGAAAACTCCATAGCAACGGCCATTCTTTTTCTTAAAGTCGATATCAGTTGATACAATTTTAAGTGCTATATCAAAATGAAAAAATAAAATCATTTCACATAGTAACAAAAAATGTTCAAATATCTCATGTTTTCTACCTTTCACTGTATATAGCAACATTTTCAATTTAGATCATTCAATATGGGGTTTTCTGTGGTTGCACAGCCATTCTAATCAAATTGCAGTAATAAGCTGTATGTGACTTTAAGAGTTAATTAGCTCTGTCCGATATTGGACACATTAGAGCTCAGCACTCATAATATACCATTGGAATCTCTACCGATTTGGTGAAAGCACCTTGCGTTCTACATGTATGTCTTTCAAAGTAATCAAAACCAATTACTATTAGAAAAGAATGTTAATATTAAAATTGATCCTCTCCCCCTCCTTAGAAATCCCCTGGCGGAGTTTTTCTTCTGAGGTTTGGTTTTGTCTTGTCTCTGTGCTGCCAATTAGTGTAAAGTGGTCTGGAGAACTCAGTAGGCTGTGTTTACGTGACGTGTTTCACCAATTCCACGTAGCCATTACAACATCTTTCCGAACATCCTCAGTGTGTATCCGTTTCTTGGAGATCAAACGGCACACGCCAGGAACGAACGCCGAGCTCCCATAAGCAGGGCTGTATTGGTTTATCACACAGTTTTTGAAGTGCTTTGAATTCAATATAGAATAAAATCTTCCAATAAATGGCCAATATATGTCAATTTTTAAAGCTTTCGGTGTAATTTTAAATTTCCAAGTTAACCATTTGCAAAAGAGGCTTTCTATCTTTCAATCAACGTTAGATAACTAGTAAATACCTATGCTTTGCACATTCATTTGTAAGAATAGGTAAGATTTAAGCCTGGTAACCACGTGATATCACGTTATAAAAGTAACACATTTAAAACATTGGGCCACAAGAAGCGACTATTAATTAGGGGAGGTAACTCTTGACCAAAACTAAATAATTTATATAGAAAATACATATTTGTTATCAAAACACCCCTCATATGTTGTAAAATGACGAGAAGATTATTCAAGCACGTAGAATCTAGCCCCCCCCCCCCTTTTTCTCGCAGTAAAGAATTTTCTTAATTTTACATAAAGAAAATTGAATTATCATGGAGTTGTCCCCCCCTCCCACTTTTTTTGGAGTATGTAAAAAATTGAAATGAAACTAAGGATATTAAGAGTGAAATTGAAGCAATAGGTAAGTCATAGTTATACTACGCTTTTTAGAAGCACTGTCTTTATTCGTAAAAATTTTGTAGCTATCGAATTCCTTCCTTAAATGACTCGTTAATTTCTTCTGAATGACATCACAAGATCTTTCGATTTTGTTTTTTAATACTGGAAAAGCACTGAATATGTATATTTTAAGAAATACATTGAATTTTGTCGAGGCAATTTACATCACTATTTTGATGCAGTTATCTGAAGGTCTGGTGCCCAGGGACTTATAATCACATATTGTGAAATTTAATTGCACCATTCAGATTTCATTCTTACAGCATTTAGTGTTAATACCCATTTAAGTACACAAATTTTACATGAGGGAATCAAAATGTCCCGTATGAATTAGAAAAGATCAATAACTGCTTTTATTCTTGTCTTGCTTTTTATCATATCATTCATAATTACGATCTTACGGTATCGGAACAGAAAATATAACTTATGGAAGTATACGTGGCGTTCGCTATTATTTGATATCAATCAGTAACATTCTATAGTATATTTATATAAACTACGAAACAGTGGCGTCGGAAGCAAATTGAATGTGGGGGGTGTGGGGCTAGACTTATAAAAAATCTTGACAAGCAAAAAAAAGGTCTTTGGTATGTATAAATTTGCAAAAAAGTGGGGCTTACCCCCCCCCCTCCCCCACCGTTTCCGACGCCTATGCGAAAGCTGTTGAGATAGAATGAAAATGTCTTAATTAAACAATAAATTAGCGGGTTATGTAAAAAAATTTCTGCATTTCATTGTTTATATTTACATCTTTCTTTTAACAAATTAATAAATTAATTGTAAAAAGTAAGTTAGATTAACTTAATTACTGTAAATGTACACCAGTACGTTTGCTAAAAAACAAAAAACCCAACCAAATCGTTTCCTATATGGGAATACGAGTCCAGTTTCTTTGATTCGGGAACATCCAAAACTAGGCCTATACCCAAAAATGTAAGGAAATACACCTTTTCTGTAAAAATTCACGATTCTGTAGTGGTCTATCTTCTTATTTTTAATGACAATTTGAGGATTTACTTACAGTGCATAAATCTCGTCTGAACGTATAGAAAATTAACTTTTACTTATGTGTGTAAAATTACTCGAGCAAATTTTCGTCGTGTTGATGGAGTGTTAGTTATACTCTGGTATATTATAGGATAAGTGAAATTTTAATTATCATAAGCACATAATGGTTTAATGTTTCTTTCTATATTTTCCTATTTTTAGTTATGATAGAAAAATTACCTCAAGGTGCCTAATTCACCAGATGTATAATGCCGAATTTACCAGGTGCCGAGTTCACAATTTACGCAGGTGCCGAATTCACCAGATGCCGAGTTGACTTGTTACCCCCCCCCCCCCCCAAAAAAAATCCAAACAAACAAACAAACAAAAAAACCCAAACTGTCGCATCCCCAGGAATATCCTTGCCTGCAATATAAGCTCAATATTACTATAATATTAGATCCCGCTAAACATTGGTGTCGAATAAAAGTAAGAACGCGCTACTTATAAAGTTTATTGTAAATCCATGTTATTGAGATGTTTATATAATCTGATATAGGATATGAAGAATAAAGCGTTGGTTTCACTGTGTTTCTCAAGAACGGACTTTCTTTCCAGAACGTTTTAACTGTGCCAAAAAAGAGACTGGTGATGGCAAATCTATGCAAAAGTTTTGTTCGTTCTTTTGCAACTAGTGCACAAAGGGCAAACGCATTTAATCATGTCACTGTCATTGGAGGAGGGCTGATGGGTTCAGGTATTGCTCAGGTAATGCATCATAATAACTGATAATAACGGTGTATCCCTAGCAAGGCTTTAGTGAACTTTGAACTTCCAACAAAGTCTACAAAAAAACACCATTCCGGTGGGTTTTTTTTCTTTTTGCACAGAGTAAAACGTGATCATAACACAATGAATTAGGCCTTATGACTTATTGAAATAAAAATAGAAATTAATATACCTTCCCAATGCATACATACAGGTCCAGTACAATCACTAGATGTAGCTACGTAGCTTGCTTTACCTACATAGCTTTATTAACCTTCCAGAAGTAGGTTTATTTAGCTACTCAAACATACTTTTGTCTTAAATGGCCATTTGTACTAAAAGTCGCTCTGAGGTGCAGCAATAATTTATTGAAATAAAATTAAATTAAAGCACTGTAGAAACTTGTCTAGTTTGCAAAGTCCATTATTTTCATTTAAATTATTTTCAATTGAAACCTCGAAAAGTTTATTAAATCGAGTTTAGGGGCATTTAACATTGACAAGCACCAGTCATTTAATGATTGAGTTAACTTTTTTAGCTCACCTGAGCTGAAAGTAGGGTGGAGCCACATGGGGTGGGGGGGGGTGTCAAATTTTTACATAGGAATATACAGAGTAAATGTTTTAAAATATTTTTCTCTGAAACCGATCAGCCAGAAAAGCTTTAACTTGTGTGGAAGCATCCTCAGGTAGAGTAGATTTAAGTTTGTTCAAATCATGATCCCAGGGGTAGGATGGGGCCACAGTGAGGGGTCAAATTTTTACATAGGAATATATATACCGGTAGAATAAATCTTTAAAAATCTTCTTCCCTGAAACCATTGGTCAGAAAAGCTATTACTCGAGTGAAAGCATCCTCAGGTAGGTTAGATTCAAGTTTATTTAAATCATGATCCCCAGGGGTAGGATGGAGGCCTCAATGGGGGGGGGGGTCAAATTTTTGCATTGGAATATATAGAGGAAAAACTTTAAAAATCTTCTCAGAAACCTAGTGTTAAATCTAAAGCAAACTAGCGTGGCGCGGCGCCATGCCCCTTTTTATCAGCGCCATGCCCTTTTTCCAAACGCCATGCCCTTTTAATAATAAATAAAAGTGATGCCCTTTTTATCAAAAGTAAATTTAATTCAAAACCACCATTGCCCTAGCCTCTCTTTTGATTGCAAAGTTAACACTCGCTGGACTTCACGCACGAGTGACCTGAGACAATAGACGATACAGGTAAACTGGAGAGACCCAAGCTGAGGGGGTATACACAGCTGTCCTGTATAGATGGGTGATTTGACACCTAATTACTGGTACAATAATTTGATAAATAACACCAGAATTATCTCCTTGAAATTAGTAATTGTACAAGCTTATCATTGAGACATCGTAAGGTTATCTATAAATAGAATTAACACAAAAGAATATAATTTATGGAGATAATTTGAAATTTTAACACTGAGGCACCTAAAACCATGTTTAGACTAATGAAACAATTCAATAAAAATCTAGATGTGAAGTTTTCTTATTCTTTTTAAGCTTTTAAACAATCGTCAGGTTAACCAGAATTTTCTCTGTTTCCCAAAAAACGTAACGCTTCTTGAAGAATGCAGAAACTTAATTTATAATATTATATATTATTTTATCAAACTCCTTGGTTAGGGTAGATTAAAGTTTGATAAATTCATGATCCCCAGGGTTAGGATGGGGACACAGTGGGGGGTTGAATTTTTCACATCAGAATATAGAGAGAAAATCTTTAAAAATCTTCTTCTCAGAAACCGATCACACAGAAATGCTTAAACTTGTGTGGAAGCATCCTCGGTTAGGGAAGATTCAAGTTTGTTCAAATCACCATCCCCCGGGGTAGGGTGGGGCCACAAGGGGGGGGGGTCAAATTTTTTTCATAGGAATAAATAGGGAAAGATCTTCTAAAACACAATTTGGCTAGAAAAGCTGTAATTTAGTCAGTTCAGATAGTGTAGATTAAAATTTGTCAAAATCATAATCTTCAGGGTTGGACCACATTGGAGGGGGGGTCCAATTTTACAAAGGAAATCATTTGAAATTATTTTAAAAAACTGAAATGTTATTATATATGGTTTAATTTATATGCAAGCATTTCGACATGTTGTTAATTTTTTTAAATTGTTTAGACTCTGGGGCCTCACAAAGGATTCAAAGTTTGATGTAGGTTTATAATCCATATAAGATCTTCTCAAGGACTGCAATGCTCAGTATGTGATATGACTGTCAAATCATCCTGTTACAAAGGGGCTCAATGATAAACATAAGAATATACAGGGGATTTTTTTTTATACAGGATCTATTATACCATATTGTTCAGATATTTTGTATATGACTCCATAAAGCTGATTTTATCAGGGCCCGCTCTGCAGGCGCCCTTTAGTGATCAGTTCGTCCTTCCGTCCATCTATCCATCCGAGATCGCTTGTCCGGAGTATGCTTTTCTCCCCTTGGCCTAATCTGGCTCATACTTCACCCACAGAGTACCTTTGGGTGAGGTGTGCAGTGACCTCGAACCATGTTTCTAGCTCTAAGGTTAAGTTTATAGCAGACTTGCATATAAAATCCTTGTCCGGGGCATATCTTCTCTCCGCTTTGTCCAATCTTGCTCATACTTCACTCACAGAGTGTCTATGGTCAAAGGGTGTGCAGTGACTTTGAATGAAGTTTGAATGTAAAGGGTCAAGGTCATTTCAGACCATGCAAAAATCCTTTTCACAGAGCATTTATACATTCCACTTAGCCCTATTTGGCTCAAACTTCACATAAACAGTGAACATAAAAGGTGTGTAGTGACCTTGAACTAATTTTCAAGGTCAACTGTGAAGGTCATAGCAGAGATATATGAAAAATCCTTGTCCAGAGTAATTCTTCTATCCCTGTGTTCCAATCTGGCTCATACTTTACCCACATAGTGCCTTTGGTCAAAGGATATGCAGTGACATTGAACGATGTTTGTATGTCAAGGTCATATCAGATCACACATAAATCCTTTTTTTAAGAGCATATATATACTCTCCACTTAGCCCTATTTGGCTAATACTTTACCCTAACAGAGCTTTTTGGTTAATGGTGGATGAAATTGTTTTAGCCCTAAGAACCCCTGATTCTACTTTCATTTTTCACTGATTTCTTATATATGTGTTACTGTTAAGCCTCACTTTGCTTTGCCCGCCTCTCGCTCTGCTCAGTATTACACTTATATTTTTTTCCTAAAGTAGTTCCTATTTTTACTGAACATGAAGTAATGTAGATGCATTACTGTAGTTCTACTGGAAAATTCAGGTGGACATGTAGGCCTATACTGTTTTGTACATCAGTCATGCTTAAAAACTTGCAAGGCAATTTATTGGACACAAAAGTGAGCAGTACTAGAGTTGTGGGCGCTACACCTCCTGTGGCTCTTTATAAATTTGTTACCAGTACATTTATTAGACATCAACCACAATTTTCCCATAGAACTACAGATCTACAGTTTGGTAAAATGAGCCTTAATTTTGAGGATTGATGGATCATTAAAACAGTACATCAATTATACATGTACAAGTTGTAAATATATGACTATGATTTGATGTGTAACAATAGATTTAATTGTGATAGGTTGCAGCATCAACTGGGCATACAGTTTCTATAGTTGACCAAGACAACACCATCCTCGGCAAGTCTATGACAGGCATCCATAAAAGTTTGGAAAGAGTCGCCAAAAAGAAGTTTGAGAACCCTGCAGTAAGGACGTTATAAAATACTCATCTCCATAAAAACTGATATAGAAACAGTCATAGTTAAATTTATATAGCTTTTTAGGTCACCTGAGTAAACTCAGGTGACCTATTGCTATCTGTTTTTGTCCGTCGTCGTGCGTCGTGCGTCGTGCAACGTGCGACGTGCGTTAACAATTTACATTTTTAACTTCTTCTTAAAAACTACAAGGCCAATTGTTCCCATTTTTGGTGTGAAGCATCTCTATGGTAAGAGGAATATAAATTGTGAAATTGGTGGCTCTACCACCCCCAGGGTGCCACAGGTGGGGCCAAATATGCAAAAAACAGCCAAATTTTCAAAAATCTTCTTCTCTACTCCCACACATGTGAGGAAAAAACTGATTGCATGGTTATGATGTCCATGAAGCCCTCTACCAAAATTGTGAAATTCATGGCCCCTGGGTCAGGGGTTCAGGCTCTAGGGTGGGGCCAATATGGCCATATAGTAAAAATGTATTAAATCTTAGAAAATCTCCTTCTCTACTCCCATAGATATTTGTTAAAACCAAATGCATGGATATGATGTCCATGAAGCCCTCTACCAAAATTGTGAAATTCATGGCCCCTGGGTCAGGGGTTCAGGCTCTAGGATGGGGCCAATATGGCCATATAGTAAAAATGTATTATATTTTAGAAAATCGTCTTCTCTACTTCCATATATATTTGTGAAAAACTAAAGGCCTGGATATGATGTACATGAAGTCTTCTACCTAAATTGTGAAATTTATGACCCCTGGGACAGGTGTTCAGGCACTAGGGTGGGGCCAATATGGCCATATAGTAAAAATGTATTAAATCTTATAAAATCTTCTTCTCTACTCCTGTATATATTTGTGAAAAACTCAAGGCATGGATATGATGTCCTTGTGTTAAGTGGCATCAAATAGTATGTAGGTCATGAGCCCCGGGGATGGTCCTGTCCCACCTCAAACAGGAAGTGTTAGAATATCTTGAAAACAGTTAATATCCCCACCCCTAAACCATATATATTCTTGTTCCCTGTGTTAAGGGCCATCAAATGGTATGAAGGTCATGGGCCCTGGGGCTGGTCCTGACCCCCTCTCAAACAGGAAGTGCACAAATATCTTGAAAACGATTAATTTCCCCACCTCTAAACCATATATATTCTTGTTCCTTGTGTCAAGGGGCATCAAATTGTATGTAGGTCATGGGCCCTGGGGATGGTCCTGACCCCCCTCAAACAGGAAGTGCACAAATAACTTGAAAACGGTTGAGATCCCCACCCCTAAACCATATATATTCTTGTTCCGTGTGTCAAGGGGCATCATATGGTATGTAGGTCATGGGCCCTGGGGGTGGTCCTGACCCCCCTCAAACAGGTAGTGCCCGAATATCTTGAAAACAGTTTAATAGTCCTTTTTGAAAGATTTCAGGCAGGGAGGTGGTCGTCATTACAAATTAAAAATTTTTCTATTCCAGAATAAAACTTAATTAAATGCATATACGAGACTCCTTGACAAGTTTGTGTATAGGTTATGCTACTCAGGTGACCGTCAAAGCCTATTGGCCTCTTGTTTGAAAAGTAGTTGATTTTTTTTTTATTATTATTTAAAATCATACATTAGAAAATTTGCATTGTTTTTTTTTATAGACTGGAGAGGCGTTTGTGAAGGATACCATGGCCAGAATTTCTACAGCAACCAGCCCCATCACCTGTGTCTCGCACACTGATCTCGTCATAGAAGCAATCGTTGAAAATCTGGAAACCAAAAAGAAGCTGTTCAGAGAGCTGGAAGCTGTTGCTCCAGAGTAAACAGATAACTCTTAATTTCTTTTCATCTTAAATTTAGAGTGAGTCTGCATGCTTTGTCTGATCATCAACAGTATTCAGCATCTTTTATATGTAAAAAAAAAAAAAAAAAAGAAATGAAATTGCAGATGCTGCAGTTTTGTTAATTGCCTAAAGTATATTAATTTGCATTTCACATCTCAGATTATAACACTATATAATTAAAATGTGGGGACAGACAATTTTTATGCAGCACTCCACAAAACATTATGCTTTATAAGGGTGCCATTGTCTTATGTTGATTTGTATTAAACTATAAAATAATGGATTAACAATTATTTACATATTGCATGTTTTTCATCTAGGCACACCATCTTCACCAGTAACACCTCCTCCATTCCCATTACTGAGATTGCTGTCGCTGCAAAGCGTAAGGACAGGTTTGGAGGATTACACTTCTTCAATCCAGTACCCATGATGAAGCTGTTGGAGGTTAGTCAGATTCCTGATTGAAAAACAAAATAAGGGAACGAATTGACTATTGTGAAATTATTAGAATTAGTAGTAGCTCAATTTCGTAGATTTCCTGGGTACCATACCCTTCACTTTCAAATTAGTATCTTTAAATGCAGTATTCATGGAAGGGACAAAAAAAACCTTAAAATAACATCCTTTGAAAATTTACAATCCATAAATAATTGGCCTGCGTAAGTTTGAATGATTTCACAGTATTCTTCATAATGTGAGTCTTACGTTAATCTCAATTTTATCATCTCAGTTAATGATTGTTGACTACGATTGACAGGTTATAAGGATTCCAGCCACAAGTGATGCTACGTTTGACAAATTATTGGCCTTCGGAAAAGATATGGAGAAGGTCACAGTCTCTTGTAAGGTATGGCCTGTGTACTTTGAATATCTATATGTATATGAAATAATGGATAGTTGTTATAAGTATGAAATTTACTTGTTACCATAGATAAGTTATCTCCAATGTTTTGCCAGGTTTACCAGTTTTATTTTGGCCATAATTGAATGACATTGAACAAAGGTAGTGCAAAATATTTTCATCAACGTAAGTTTTGTATTTATATATTGATAAAAGGGTTTCTAATTTTAATCTGCAACCAATTCTGCAGGATACTCCAGGATTCATTGTGAACAGATTGTTGGTGCCTTACATGCTGGAAGCTGTCAGGATGGTGGAAAGAGGTAGCCAATGGGGAAATTTATTGTAATTTATATATTGGAAAGAGGTAGCCAATGGGGAAATTTATTGTAATTTATTTATTGGAAAAAGGTAGCCAATGGGGAGATTTAATGTAATTTATATATTGGAAAGAGGTAGCCAATGGGGAAATTTATTGTAATTTATTTATTGGAAAAAGGTAGCCAATGGGGAGATTTAATGTAATTTATATATTGGAAAGAGGTAGCCAATGGGGAAATTTATCGTAATTTACATATTGCAATCTTTATTTTATCTGGTGAAGGAGTACATATATCTCTCTATTAAATGTAGTTGTTCAAGGTACATGTATATACTACATGTAGTAGTTTCTGATGACTTTAAAAAATATAAATTCTTTGGATGTATAATGAAAGATGTAATGGTAAGTATGAGACATTACATGTACCATAAACTTAACTATTTATCTCACCTATGAATGTACTTCTTTGGGCAAATTTACCTGTGCTGAGGATTGATTTATTTTGCAGGTGATGCCTCTATTCAAGATGTAGACACTGCTATGAAGCTCGGAGCTGGATATCCCATGGGGCCTTTTGAATTGAGCGATTACGTTGGACTGGACACTATGAAGTTCATTCTAGATGGTAAAAAATGATTATGTGTACTGTCTATCATTCTTCAATCTCTTGCTATTCCTGTTGCAGTCAGTATGGCAATAGCTCTTTTTTCATTTATTGTGTAGGCTGGAGCAAGAACTACCCTGACAACCCACTCTTTAAACCAAGTTCTCTCTTGGATAAAATGGTGGCTCAAGGAAAATTAGGAAGGAAGAGTGGCGAGGGATTCTACCCTTACAAGAAGTAAACCTGTGATCAGGAATGTCCATTATGGCAGTCTCAGACACTGTGCCATACTCATCAAAGTGCTTATCATGGAACTGTGTTGTGGGGCATTGTTTATGGTCTCAAAGACTAATGGTGTTTGATAGTTATCAATTTTGTTTTATAAAAAAAATTCATAAAGTATGTTAAATCAATGTGATATATAGTGTTTATTTTGTATTATACAACAAACATGAATTCGAATCGGACACAGGCAGTGTACTTTGAAACGTGATTTTAGTATCATATTTTTCATACATAGCAAACTTGGTTGGTGGTGGTCTCAAAATAATTAACATGGTATAGAAATAACAAAATTAAAAGTTCATATTGTGATTTTATTCATCATACAAGACAACTGGTGAAATGTATATACAATTAATGGAGATCAGTGTGAGGTTTATGTGGAACGTAAAGTTATGAAAAACCTCTTGATTTATACCACCCCTCTCTCCCACCTAAAAGTTCATAATCATAGTGCAACTGTAGAGGTGACAAAGATTCCAAGCTTTCTATTATATCACCCTCTATTTTTTTCTGAAATTCCCTTGGAACATAACCATCTCTAGAAGATCTGCACAATGTGACCATGATGGGTAAAAGACGGGGCTTCATTGCCTCAAAGATTTCTTTCAGACCCATCGTCCGCTTGTTTATCTCAGACAGTGTGGTATTGTGTTCAATAACCAATGTCCTATTTGGTGTGTTGGCACCCATACAGACGTGAAACTCGGCGACCTTAGTAATGTCGAGACCACGTGACTTTGACGTGGTCAAACAGAAGCCCACTTGTTTGATGGCCGTTATCCTTCTCCGGTTCCAGGGTACTATTGTCTTTATCAGATTTTTCAGTTGCTCCTCTTTGTTTCCTTCTTTTCTCTGTTTCTTACCACATATTAAATGTTTACTATTATTTCGAAGTATGTTGATATATTTGTTTTGAATTGATACGTCCTTTTGTTGGCATCCTGTTTTCTTTTCAAGACAACCAGAGGTCATAACCTCATCTAGCAAATGGGAAAGTAAAGTATCGGCTTCCTGTTCCTCTTTCACGTTATTTGGACAAAATATACTCCCTATTATCTCATTCAAATCATCGAGTTCTTCCTCCGTAAAGCCAACATTCAACAGAGGTCGCGATGCAAAGGTACAAGCATAGAAGTCTTCGTCTATGTCCAAAATAACCCCGTTTTCTTTGAAGTTTTCTGCTTCCTTTCTGAACACATCAGCTGCAAAATCCTCACTGATTTCCTCGTGAAGAAACGACATTTCAATCTTGCACGTTTCCCTGTCTATCACAACACCCTCTGGAAAGTCGTCGGTCTGACTCTCCAGAGAGGTGGGAAGTCGCCGGCACTCTTCTGGTTTCTTCACTGAGCTGCCGGTCCTCTTGTTTGTGTTCAAGCTGTGGTAGCAGAAGCAGAACGTTCTTCGCTTCATTTTGGGTATCAGGGTATCCACCATCAACCAACCCACGTTTATTTTGAATAGGTCACGTGCTTTGTCCACGTGGTTTACTCGGTCCCAGCGTGGCCACACCCAGATGACTTTGCTGAACATTCCCGCCATGGCTGCTGACTAAAATTGATGTACAATATTAGATTTAACGTATTGAGCTATATCCCCCTCGTGAATTTTGTATTGAAGTAGATACCGTATTATGTGTATATATATCTCCATTAATGTGAGGGTTTACCATCAGTCATGTTGTAAATTTTGAATTTGCTGGGTGGGTGCAGAGACATAAATAACATGTTATTTATGTCTCTGGTGGGTGTAAATAACAAAATTTACAACATGACTAGATCTGCACTAAGTTTGAAGTTCCGTGACTCTGAACGTATGTATGTTGAATGTATGTATACTTGTGATTTGATATCAATTGCAAATGTTGGGTATCTATTACAATACCCATCATATCATTAACGTCCACTATACATGTATATAGATAGATCTTACAAGTGCCCCTTTACTCACCATGATGAAGAGGTCGTTAGCTTGCATGTAGTACTCTAGCTCTTTACTGCTCCTTGGCCAGCGTAGATAGGGAAATTTTCTGAAAGATTGTGGTAGCCCCATATCGCTGTGTCCATCGATGTGAATCTGTCAAGAGAGTTCATTTTTCAAGGATGACAAGATGGCATAAAACAATTCAAAACCTGCTGTAAGTCATGTCATTAGTCTTATTTAAGGAATAAGGAATCATTCTTTGAGTATTATGAGGTGATAATTTCGGTCGGGGCGTGATCAAATCCAATAAAGCCCGAAGGGCTCTATGATAGATTTGATCACACCCCGACCGAAATTATCACCTCATAATATTCAAAGAATGATTCCTTATTAATTACATTTATATAATTTTAAGCCATCGTACGATTAAATATTTAAATATAAATATGCAAACCCCGCTGGCGCCTCAATTTGGCGTCATTTGAAGTTATGGGTTATATAGTACAAAATCGGGTGTGTTCCCGTTTTGCACACATTCGATAATTGGGTATAGAACAATAGGTGTGAAATGTGTTGTGATAGCAATTATAGTCTGCTTTCAATCCAAGATTTTACCTGGATTTTTACCCGTGTTTTATTAACGAATTAACGATGAAACAAAAAAAAAAAAAAAAATAAAGATATTTTGTTGTGTTTTAGGATTAATAACTAATAACTATCGGCAATTTTTTTCATTTGATGAAATTAAAATGATGATATTTCTATTCTTAAATTTCCGCCCATTGATAAGAAAAATAATGATAGATGATTTAACTTTTACATTTTTGTCCATTTACGTTAAATATAAAACTGAATGAAGTGAGAAAAAATTGTCGGTCCCAAGCCAATTGAAAGCTGATTCAATGGGGAAATCTACAGTCATCTGGGGTACTCCGAATCCCTTTTTACAACTTAGTTGCAAAATAGTGTAAAACGCATGTATACAATTGGTTGTTTGGTATGAACATGTAAGGAAACAGATCATTGTCACAATGTGAAGTAGCGACTTTGACAGTAGTTCTTATGACATCATTGCTTTAGTATATTGCGGGTCACTTACTTGTGTTTCAAATCAGTAGCTAAACTGGCACTTCATTGATGTCAGCAAAAACATTACTTATTAAATATTAACGTATGATATTTTCTCTTAAACTTGTAACAGATTACTTAAGACTGTATGGTAGTTTCATCTGTTAATGTTTTGAAAATGCAGTAATTAGGTCTACTTTTGATAGGTTTTGTGAAAAAATCTTTACAGTTCTTGAAGCATATAAAATTGCCGATTTATCATCATACAGTTTGTCTATTTTCTTCGATTATTCAAGCTACAACATAATTGAAAAATATTTAACAGCGTGTTCACTAGACAAATTTTTCCCATTAAATCAGCAAAAACATTAATTAAATATTAACGTATGATAATTTCTCTGCAAACTTGTAACAGATAACTTATGACTGTAGGGTAGTTTAATCTGTTAATGTTTTAATTGTACATTGCATAGCAACACTTCAAACGTCCGGAAACATGAAACACCAAAATACCACCAAAAGACTGTATCTTATTAAAGATTACTCCTCATCCAAGCTGGACATATTATCCTGTATAGAATGTCCATCCAAATGTAAATTATCATTATTTATTTTTTGTATCAATTATGAAGGTGACTATATTTTGTAGTATAAACAACATTCAGTATAAAACAGTATTCAATTCTGCAAAATATAAACATCAAGGAATTGCGAGTATAAGTATATGTTTTATTTTATTTAATTGTCAAAACCCTTCACAGAAACTTTGATACAGACTATTGCAATTAAGCAATTATCTCACCCGGTCAAATTCCCGTTTCGCACACATTTTTTTCGATAACTTATTTTCAAATGTGTGCAAAACGGTAACAAACCCAAAATCGATACGTAGTGTTATCACAGGCAAAGACACTGGAAAATGTAAATATATCAAAATAAACCCCATGGAAATGTCATGTTGTATATTTGAATTTACCGCAAAATTTACAACAGGACAGATTCAAACTTCTTAAATTCACATAGTAACCTAAAATAGGCCTCGGGACCCGCCCTCTCCCTGCAAACACAATTATCCCTCGGACCCCCCCCCCCCCGGGAAAATGGTCTGGATCCGCGAATGCAAGTACATGTACTAGAATGATGCAAAGTCAAAGTCAGCACCCTTACCAGAGTTAGTCCTTTCTTCTCTATCAAATGACCGCTACTACTGTTAAACCAGTACGGAATGGCTATCAAAATAAATTTGGTTAATATCCATCAAAACATATTCATTCGTTTAAATCATAATCATACATACAACGAGAGAGAGAGAGAGAGAGAGAGAGAGAGAGAGAGAGAGAGAGAGAGAGAGAGAGAGAGAGAGAGAGAGAGAACCTTCGTGGTGCTCCTCAAATATGAAGACATCGATGGGCGGCAATGTTTTATAATTATCCTCCACAGGCCATTGCCACACGATATTTTTTCTGGTGTAGAATGAGTAATTCAGGTAAAATTTCCATAAGATTACGACGATGACAGCAGACACAACAGAGTATAAAACACATCGCTGTTTTAACAGAAAACTTGTCCGTTGTCTATACATCTCTGTTCACTAGTCTACAGTACATTTTCTGAAAGTGCATTAATTAAGAGTCGGTCTGTATAGCCATCCTTAGAAATTACGGAAGTAAAACTCTCACGTTGAAGTAGACATGCAATGGGAACCGACGATTTTAACGCGTGTGACAAACAATGCTAATTTATTATTCAGATCAAAATTTTACGCATTAGACTGAGTGTTTGCTGCTTTTATTTCATTTCATTTTCATATATGCGTAATGTAATTTGCACTTGGCAGTACTTACTGCCCATTGTAGATCAATATTATTAGCACACACAATGAAAATCTAAAAACTAAGTACTTTTCTCTAATATCATTTTGATATGTATAATATGTTTATTATATATCCTCTATATATCCTCAGTAACTGCAGTAGGGAGTGTGTATTCCAGCTATTATGTTTTTGATAATTTTATAAAATAAGTTTGCAAAAGCACAATTTCACAGGTATATTTTAACAAACAATAAGAAAAATTATTGCCTTAGTTTTAGTGGTATTGAACACACACTATAAAAAGCCTATTCCTATATGTTTACCTAAGGTCTGGTGCTCCAACCACTGAGCAATTTCAATCACAGCAAAGTGTGTTCTTTTAATGCTGTATATGGCACTTTAGCCACGAATTTACGGAATTCTATTATTTTTCTTAAACGTTAAATTGTCGGGATACAAAATTATATTTTTAATGTATAGTGGGCCATCACTCCAAGTTTTTGTTGATTGAAATCGTTTCGTTTTCCATTACACCTTATTTAGTCTACTACGACAAGACAGAAATATGGAGCACATACCCATTCCATGAAATAATAGGAATTGAAGTTCTAAACATGACACTATTTTGAGGTTTTGATAAGCATACGCCAGTTATTTTACAGTATGGGTATCTTATCCGTCCTAATATAGGCATTTTACACGCCTTACCCCCCCCCCCCCCCCCCAAACACACACACATACCGTGATCTTCTTTCGGTATCTGCGCATGAAATGTGTCGATCATTACCGTAGTTTCAAGAAAACTCTAGTTTTTAGTCAAATGTTATCACGAAATTGTAATTTTGTAATTACATAAGGAACGCACTGATTTATTTTATTTGAACGTCATGGCCGTTCTGCTATGCTATGAAGTTGAAGACCTTTACCTGTGAGTTGGAATTAATTAATTAATGAATCATTGTGAATTATATACTGATGAGATAGTGTACAAATACTAGAATCGCGAGATCCGCAACATATGTGGTCAAGTATATTTATTGTATGTGTAATGGATATTTGGAAAAAAAACATTACGGACAAACACAGACAAGGATTCGACCACAGAACCCGGCCTGAATCTCTGACTAGCGCTGGCAATCATGAAGACCCCCCCCCCAAAAAAAAATAAATAAATAAATAAAAAATACGAGTACATGTTGATCGTTCATTGATATATAAAATTTTATGTGTACTTTACTTTCTTTACAAGAACAAGTTAATAGAGCTTCATGATCAACGAGAGGTGTGTTAAGTCAATGAACGGAGCCTGAATATTTATGAGTTATATAATGAACGGAGCCAGTATATTTATGAGTTATATACTGAAAATTCCTTTGATGATGCTTGATAACAAACATTGCCCTGATTAGCTATCCCATCTAGATTTCAGACACAGTCACCTTACGCTTAATTTCTCCTAATATGGAAATAAAAAACTCCTTGTACTATAACAATAACAAGCTTAATTATAATTTAGAACCGTTTTAACAAGAGCTTGGACTTTGGGTAGTACGTGACAAACTCCAATTTGATGAAGGCGGAGTCTACTCATGGTTAACTGTCCAGTCATTGACTAATAGATATGAATGCACTGAACGCAATGACACTCGTCTGACTTCATCCAGGGATGTATATTTCGTTGAAACAGCGTCAATTTCACACAGCAGGGCAGATCTTTGCAAACAACTTTCCGGTTTTGACAGTCTATGAATATTAACGAGCGTCTCTGAGCGAATTAGAAGAAAGGAGGTCAATATTTGAAAGCTTGTTTTGATAAGCAAACTAGATAGTAACATCCCACCGAAAGTCCAAGCTCTTGTTAAAACGGTTCTATTTATAGAACAAGTATTTTTTCATTAAGAAAACTTTAAAACGTCAGGTGCCTATGATTTCAGGTTTACAAATACGATGAAAGAATTATGCTGAACATTATTTTTTTATAGCCTGGCCACTAAAATCGATACTTATAATGTTTTTGACCTCTTTGTTGTTCTAAAAAACATTCTCATAAGTTAAAGCGTCAGCTACTGATCTGAATGTTCTGAATTCGAAACCCGATGAGGTTTTCAACATTTTTACCGTTCAAAGAATTTTTAAAATGCATTTTTAAAAATATGGTTTTATATGGTTATATAATATAATTTAATTTTTTTAATACAATTGATTCCATCCACATATATTCCTCCAGGTGTCCAATGGGTGTTTCTAAAACGCGGAACGGAAAACGGAACGGAAAGCGGAACATGTTATGTAATGTTATTTACTTGATTGATGTTGTAAACAAGCTGAATATCCTTTATGTATATTTTAAATATTGTTAAAACTGTTATCCATATTCAAGTTTATTTATTTAGAAAATGTATGATTTTCTCAAAATTTACGTTACATGCTCAGACCACCAGTTACAGTTTAGCGAACTAAACAACATATCCATCTCTCTAATCGGATTAAGTTGCAGGAATGTACAATCACGTAGGTCATACCCAAAATACTAGGCATAAGTAATCTAAAACGGTAGAAGATGTAGACAACGTACGCCGATATTAGAAAAAAAGAAAGGAGACTTTGCAGGACATCTAGAGCGTAAGTGATCCAATAAAATAAAATAATTCTGTTTTCGATTAAATGATCTTTAAAATAGCGAGACGAAAAGGTTAGCAAACAGGTGTTGCAGCAAAACCTTGTAACAATGATAGTGGATGTTGTTCGTCTGTCATGTTTTTGATATCAATAATGCTATTAATAAATCTTTAAAATAGTATGGATCACTTAAAATTCAATGTGGATGAGTGTACATCATGTTTGAATTTTTTAAAAATAAGTTTAAAATCCCAAGCAAGTTTCGAAGTCATGAAAACACAACCAAACGCTTCAACCAATTTATTACGTAAAGAGTGAATACATTCATTAGGAACTTTTTGGATTATACATAGAAGTTAAGATTTGACAAATGCTGATAAATGAAATAAGGCAATTCGTTTCTTGAATTTTGATAGATAGAAGCTAGCGAAGCGCGACCTCTGAGGCGAGTTCAACAGAGCGAGCGTTCGCGAGCGCTCGACAAAATTTCCTATACCCGCTACACAAATTTTGGCGAGCGAGCGCGCGCTCGCTTTGTTGAACTCGCCTCAGGTGAGAGAATGGGATATAACTTTCCAGAATGGGGTAACCAAGATGTGGTTTGACTAATTAACGTCATGGCGAAAAGTGTAGGACGGGTTCTTCATATATCACGGGCAGATATTCATACCTTGGATGGGACATCTTTGGTTAATACAAAAAAGCTAATAAATAAAATGGAACAATTTGATTCAATTTTTGTTTTGATCGACAGAATTTATTTTCTACAACAGGGTGCCCAGGACGCGGTTAGACTAACTTACGCCATGGAGGAAAGTGTAGGGCAAGTTAACCATCGGGCAGATACTTTGGATATGACAACGTTGGTTTAAAAAATGAATATGCATACATTAGCGTTTTTTAATTTCATACATTTTTATACCACAACAGATTGGTAGTAAACCCTAGACATTAATTTGTAAACAAGGATCAGATTGTGTTCTAAGTCTATATGAATAAATGATGTATGAGTTAAATGGGGGTGGGGGG